>CM032897.1:1325000-1707500 GCA_019176425.1 Megalops atlanticus | reverse complement strand
GCGAGTCAGGGGCGTGTTCTTTGGACCTTCCTCCCCCCAGCTCCTGGAACATTGCGGCTTTTTGGGAAAGGGATCGTTTAACAGACTCTGGACAGCGGGGAGAGAAGCTGTGAAAAGAAGAGATGCTGTGAAGAGCAAGCAGAGACACTGGGATGAGGATCTGCCCGCCCTGCTCTGCTGGTGTTCCCCTGGTCTCTGTCCTCTTTCGCCACGCTGTCCGTCACCCGAGGCCACTTCCTGGGCTTCTCGCAGGAAGCAGAAGGAGTCAACTAAGGCTGAACCTGAGGGACAGCACCGTCTGCTGCCATATACCTCGACTTCCCATGCCATTTTCCTGATATTTCGGTTCTTTTTTTGTTTTGTTTTAGTTTTTTTAGGTATCTCTTTGACTTGTCCTGCGTTTGGAAACAGAATAGTGGTGGTGAGGAAGAAGGGAAGTGGAGGAAGAGGAGGGAAAGCGCGGCTGGAGACTCCTCCATCCCCACCCCTCACCGTTTCGGTGGGGGAGAGCTGGTGTCAGTGGCCCGGCCGGAGCAGGCAGTCACACATGCATCAGAAATCCAGATTAGAGATTGTATATTTATACAGTGCAGTGTTGTGCAAAATTTAGAGACCAGCCTATATTTTTTGTTGTTTTATTTGTTTTATTTTCCACAAATCTGGGTGTTGTCCCTAATCAGTTCTTGCTTGATTTATTTAGGAGATTAAGAAGTTAAGTAATCAACCTGTAAACACAGGATTTAGTGTTGTATTTAAGTGGGAAACTTTGCTGTCAGTATACACCTTTCAGATTGTATTTATTTATTTATTTTTTCCCTGCAACAAAAGTGTGTTTTGGAGTGGGGTGAGTATTTCTTGCTGTTAAAAGACATGCGTAAAGGATGAACCCGGTAGCTGAGGTCTGCAGTCATGTGATGAGACCCTCTTTAACGGCAGGTACACTGGGAGGAAGGCCTCTAAAGCTGTGTGCTCTAATGTTAATTTCACTCTGAATGCTCTTCTCAATAGCTGACTACTGAGATCACCCAGAGGATTCCACAGGGGCCATACAGGTTAGAAAGACCCAAAATGGAGGAACAGCTTTGGCGACTGTGGAGCTGCCTGATGTAAAGGCAGGCCTCAGATTTTATCCTCCGGGCAGTTCCTCATTTAAATATTATTGCGTGTGATTTCATCGCTAGCGAATGCAGGCCGTTTGGTACAGTGTAGGGAATAACCAGTGAAGAACTCCAGCACACAGGCCTCTAGAAGGGATACCATCAGCAGGAACAGAATAAACTGATTACATTCAGCTGACAGTTTGACCACAGCCAAGAGGCAGGGGATATGGTGTACTGGGAACACTGTGGAAAAGAGGTAAACGTCAAGAACATTGGGGTTGGGCTTGGTTTGAGTAAGGCTGTCCAATGGAGTTTATAGGGCTAAATTTATTATTATTATTATTATTATTATTATTATTATTATTATTATTATTATAGTTGCTCCTACTTTGTGTGGGGTGTTCTCTGCTTTGCCCAGCACTGTATGTGTATACACAATACATACAAACCTAACAGCAGAGAGTGCGTGTGACCCAGAATGACTTACAAATCAATTATGCAAGTATGATATTCCAGTGTTATCATGTGTACTCATGAAAATATGTAGTTAGGATCTGGAGTTGCCATCTGTACTGAGTATGTAAAGGGTGAAGCTTCCATTTGAGGAGATAACAGTTTCAGCTTTCAGCATCACCATATGAAACACAACTGTTTTTTTTCCTTCTATTTTTTTCCTAAAGCAGAAATTTTAGAATGGGCCTGATGTAGTCACAGTTTGATAAAAGTCTTGCATGTTGGAGTGCTGTACATTGTGGATTCTTGGTCATTACAAAGTCTATCTTAAGGATCTTTTTTTGGTTTGAAATTAAACTGCCATGGGACTTTGGTCCAATTTCTTTTCCACTAATTCCTTGCCAATGTCTAAGGTACTAATGGGTGAAATGCTGTTTGGTTCCCCTGTGAATTGTCTTCATGACTGGTCTATGAGCCTGTTCTGAAAGTTTCCTTTTAAATTACAAAGCATCTATTATGACTGAATAAGCTCCATGCATTGAATGACAGCGGGGGGTTGGGGGGGGGGTGGCATGTTCATATTTGTTGGTAAATGTTTGCACATCAAAGTCCAAAACCTATCAAATTCTGAACATGTAGCTGATATTTTTTTCCCCATTTTGTCTCAATTTGTTTTTCAATTTTTCTTTCATTTCTCACAAAATGATTGTGCCATATTTTAAAGATAGGTGGCGTGACTGAGTGGTAACGTGTGTGTGTAGGTGTGTGTGGGTGGCACCCTGTCAGGGAGGCATTTTCTGAGCGCACGGTTTTAGCGGGAGTGTGTGGGTGCAGCCGTGCATTCCACAAGATATGCAAAAACAATGCAATAACGTATACGACTGTAAATGAGTCTCAAAAAAAAAGAACTAGCTGTGTAAAAATGAAAAGTGAAAAATGATCAGATAATATATTCAGAGTTGTTTATTAAGTTGCAGATCTTTAAATTGAAGAAACCTGTTATACTTGAAATCAGGTGCATTTCAGTATTTAAAATATCTTGTGCCAGGTATTTTCATTTTCTTGTGTTCTATCTTCTCTAACTGATAAATAGTATACTGATGTTAATTGAACTCACTAGTTGTATATGCATGGGATTCATTTTAGTATTTTAACGTGCCAAGTAGTGTGCCAAGTTACAATTTTAGTGCTTTTTTTAAACAGGGACGGAACACAAATGAAACATCATTTGTTTTATATTTCTGTAAAATAATGAAAAAGATGGAAATGTAAATATTATAGATACTTGGGGAGAAAATACAGACTTGCTTGATGTTAACTGGTTTTGCATATCTTGTGTTCATCCAGGTTTGAAGATGGCTGTACATTTCTTTTATTTGAAACAGTCTCTCTCTCTCTCTTATTTTTCCTTTGTTGCTCCTTCCTCACATGGGTGGATCAAACATGACAGTTAAAAGCATAAATAAATCTCTCTGTCTGCCTGTCTGTCTCTCTCTGTCTCTCTCTCTCTCTCTCTCTCTCTCTCTCTCTTACACACAGACACACACATGCACATGCATTATCAACATCCACCCCCACCACCACCCATCCTCCATATTAGATGTAAGACTGCTGAGGAGTTCTAGACGTAGTTAAGGGTCATTGCTTTACAGTGTATAAAGTGGCCTGAAACTGTGTTGCTAGAGTTTGTTAATATGTAGGCAATTTGACATGTGGGGGCACAGAATTTATGGATAGAATATGAAAAGTTAAAATGATTTAAAATGATTTAACCTTTGCTTATATGCAGTTAAGCCTGGAAATTCTGTTAATGGCATCAGGCGCTGCAATAACTCCAAATTCACTGGCTAACTGTCTGTCTGAGGAAACAGAGGCCATGGGAAAAGGAGGTTTATGTAGTGTTAGCATTTATAACTCCCTTAAATGTAAAATTAAAAATTGTACTGTTTTTTTAGTTCATTGTTATGGCAGCAGATTCCTGTTTAATTATTGGTCTGATTCTGCCCTTTGTGAAAATAAAACATTGCTTTGATTTGTTATGGTGGTTTTAGATTTGAAGAAAAGGTACAGTTCATGTAAGGTTGGATGGTTTTTCCTCTTTACTTTCATAAAGCTCTCTCCGTAAAGGAGAACAGGCTATCTCAGCGAGGGAGCAGAATCACTCTGAGAAGTTGGTCAGCAAGGGCTTGTTGATTTTGCTGCAGTGTTTCTGCCCAATAACATTTATCAGATAGGTGTCTTTGCCCCGCTCCTCAAGAGCATTACCTAGCAGGTTTAGGTCTGCGTGGCTGTGAAATTTCATTGAAACCGATACTGTTGAAATACAGAGAACTATGATGCTGACACCCCACTAGGGTGACTCAAGGCCCTGACTCTTGACCTTGGTTTGCTCATTGACTTTTATAAAGGTGACAATCCGTTAAGATTGTTAAACACATAAATAACTGAAGAACAACGGAAGAAAATTCCATTGATGTGTTCTGGTTTTGAGGGTGGTAGGCACACAAATAAGGCAGACAGCAAGCTCTCCAAACTTCTATTTGTGTAGAGTTGTCTGCTGGCAAACTTTTTAGCTTTGTGGGTCCTGTTGGAACAGCTGCATCTGTCACTTTGAAGCATTTTCCGTCTCACTTCAGTAGCTAATGATTGTAAATTTCTACAGAGTATATAAACTGATATGTATAAATGCAGTATATAATTGTTCTAAATGTCAGGATAAGAGGTGTGTCACAGATTATTTTGAGAATGTACTAATTAGTGAAATTTCTAGACGGATCAGGAAGTGAAAATGTTATTTATAATAGACTTATAGGTTTAAATCTTACGATTTTGTATCCTTCTTTTCAGACTCTAACTTCCCATGGGATCTCTTTTGATCAATGGGAAGGTCAACAGGGAAGGGGTGCGTGGCAATGATAATTATGAACGGAATGAACCTATTCAGGGTTTCATGTGGAGGCTTTAAATTTTTATTTTTTAATCTCGGAGGGACCGTGCAAGTGAAGACCATACAGCATATCTTCCAAAGCCATTGTGTTAGCTGTAGACTCTTATCCATCCTCAGCATCTAGCTCTCTCCAAGCATGTCGCTGTAATTAGTGCCGTCCTTCCCAGTGTTCCTGGCGCTGCTCTCGCTGGCTATAGCCACAGAATTCCTCTGTGTCTGAACCTCATGCATTCCGCTGTGATGTGCACTCTTAAGAACGCGAAGAGCCATTTCAAATATGCATTTTTTTGCAAGCCATGGATATCGTTCAGACGAGTTTTTCTTTGTTTATCTCTCCTGCCAGTTAGTCCATGGCGTGTCCGAGGAGACGTGTGAGGACTGGGGTGGAAAAGGAATCCACTCAAAAAAAAGAGATGGAGGGAATGATCGAAATGCAGGAGAGAATAGACCAAAAATGCTTACATTTTCATAAACAAGCAAAAAAAAATCATCTCTGTATTCATTGCCACACGGAAATACCTGACTATAAATGACCTAACAATGTAGGAGGCTGTTATCTGGCTGCTTAAGGAAACACCACACATCTTTCCCGAGTTCCATCCAGCAACAGGGCACAAATACATGAGAGTTCTGCTTATAGATATTTATTATCAATATTGTACCAAAAATCAGACACCTGGAGAAGTGTGACATTCAGTCTCTTTTTCCACAGAATGTTCTAGACAACATAAATGTGTAGCTTTTTCGTTATGAGGGAGAAATTAGTCTAGTGTCATTCAATTACCTGTATGTTTGCCTTTAGAATACCATCAACACTTGGCAACACGTTCATGTAGCTTAAAATAAAAGTAACAGAGTTAACACTTTGTCAGTGAAATGTGGATAGAAAAGAGAAAAATAGCTGGATGGCCAATGAGATTTTATATGCTGTAGAAACCTAATTCATCCTGGGTTTTTGAAATTTAATTTTCTGTCCCTGAAGTGAGGTTCTCGGATGGTACGTTTAAAAAAGATGATCTTCTTGGTGTGGTATTAATGCTCCAATGATCTTTTGTCACAATACTTACATCACTCATTATCAGATGTGCATCTATCAAATAACAGAAAATGTATTATTTTTCTTGTAAATGGATTGTTATTGATCATTTTGATCTAAACTAAAATATTTTAAGAGAATATTACAAATATAAACTTTATTTTCATTTTTTAGCTGAATAAAAATGTAGTAGTGCATATGTGAGACCCTGACTTCCCTTTTTGAAAAAGAAAAAAGAATGAAAGAATATCACTCTCTTTAAATGTTTTCTTGTTACTCATTATTGCTGCACCACCATAATGTGTATTTTAACACTTACGAGTGCATTATTTTATGAGAAAATAACACTGTTATGTGTTATAAGTATATTCTGAGTGTATAATATAAGAATGATGATAAAGGTTGTCAGAAAACCGGATGAAAGTTTTGTTTGGAGAGAAGTAAGTATTGATCAATGTTGCGTTTTCTGGCAGATGTGATGAAGAACTAATCCCCAATCCTTCTTTGCCCTTTAACCTGGGGTTCTGTTCCAGTTCAGTAATATGGCCATTTATTTCAAGGGCATTCCCTGCAGGCGCTTTAACTTTTTAAGACAAGGCATCAGTGTTTATTTATAATGACTTTCCCACAGACAAGCCTGCTTTTATATAAGTTATTCCTTACTTTGCTTGCATGTCAGTGTTTGGTTTTATTACTGGTCAAGGCTTTGTGACATGGCTTGTGGTTGTAGTTTGTTTTCCACTCAGGGTTTGCTCGAAGCTGGCTGGGAAGGAAGCAGTATGCGGTTTCCAAATGTTTGCATGTGTATTTGAAATGAAAGCATGCTTTTTGAAAGCGCTTTTGAAAATAGCCCTGATCTGCACAATCTGTTTGGGATCATTCTAACTGAAGCTTTCATTCTCAGTGTGATAGACCCTACTGTGAGATACATGGCTCTTTAAAAAGGCTATATTTTTCAAAATAGTTTAGCATAATCCCAGTGCGCCTTTTTATTTGTCCTCTTATAGAAATGACTGTTAATTTGCGGTAATGATAATTATTTGCACATCATCTGTGGTAAAGGGTTATAGTTGTGGGTTTCTTTTCCTTTGCTTCTACAAATGAGAGACAGTGGGAGATAGCGTATTTCTGACATCTTTGTTCATTGAGATAAAAAAGGAACAGGAGAAAAGTATTTCAGATTAATTTTTCCTGCAGTGTCAAATCAAATGTCACTTAAAGGCAGTCTGAATGTTCATCTTTTAGTCTTTCATAATGGTAGATTAATTTAGTGAACATGAACAGTGTCATTAGACAATATCCCATGTTCCTGCTGTAAAAACAGGGACATTTCTAAAGTTAGGTACTCATTTCAATTTACTGTATTTTCACAATTACTGAGCATGCTTGTCAAAAAAAACTTACCAGTTTTTGTTTTCCTCCAATGGACTTGTTTTTCCTAACTGTTCAGTTGTGCTGTGTATTTAAAAGTGACGCGCCCTTGATTCAGTAATGGTGGGTGAAAGTCTGTTTAGTCTGAGTGTTGGACTACATCCATCCATCACTGCTGACAGAAACCTTTACATTTCTCCTCTCTGCCTATGTAATGTCAGGGAACGGTGGACGGTGGAGATGAGTTTTGGTTGTTGTACTTTGAGAAATGTACAGATCCATAGATCTGTTGCTCCAAAGACACAAGACAAAGATGATCTTTCGTAATATGAATATTATATCTGCCCGTTATGAGGGAGTTGTCAGAGAAAGAACGGCATGCCGTACTCATGGTCCTTGTCCGGTTTTCATTATTGTAAGCTCAGGCTCAGTAGTTCATGACAAATAATCATAAAATCTGTAGTTTCAGCTTCAAATTTGGTTCATTTGGACAAAGTAAAGCACCAACAAGTACCGTGCAGTGTGACTTTAACTATTGATGAGCAAGAGTGGTGTTTAGCGCGTAAACAGCACCATTTTTGGAGAAATCGTGACTAAGGTTGTATATTGTATGCGTGGTAGCTTTGGTATATGATCTTATGATCAGCTTTGATGGGCTCAGCTGTCTGAATGTGTAATGGGTTCATGTAGTGCTGAAGTTGTTGAGTTAATTTGCCCTAATCTCACATGCCCTCTCTTCCTCTTGGAAGAGGAGGCCCTGCATGGTCTGCCACTGTTTGCTCTCTTTAGACATCCTCCCATTCACACTGTCCTTTTTTCCCCTCTTTCTTTCCTCATTTTTTTCATTCTTTCATGTAAATTTTAAAAAGGGAACGAGTAAAATACGAAAATCAGAAAATTCAATCACTTTTCTACTCTTATTTTCAAAAAAAGGAAAAATTTTACAAAAAAACTTGATTTGTAAATAGGTGATGTACAGTTTGTATCTGTAACTGTCAGTCTGTCTTTGGTGACAGAGTCTGTCTTGCTTATAACGCACGCTACCAGTAAATAAAAAAGGAAAAAATATATTTAGACTGTATGGTCCTTGAAAGCAAGTTTTAAATTAATCTCTGATGTATATTCCTGTAACATTGCATTTTTATCTAAGGAATGATGTTATTAAAAAATGCAAATAAATTGAATTTCCTATTTTGCCTTGTTCTTTTGATTTTCTGTGAGTGTTAAAAAGATCACCTTATGCATGATATTCGTTTTCTAAGTGGATTATCGTTAAAAGGTAAGGCCCACCTCATTAAACGTGATATACTCTTTAATTGTTTCAATGCGATTAAATGAATAATAATACATCTCATTACTTTGTCATGTGAGGTAAGTGGTCACTCCAGGACAGGCAGGTAAAACATCTCCGAATCTACATATCCTTCGTATTTGCACATTATCGTAGTCAATTAAAACGGTATCCTGAAGTATTTGTCCTGTAACAGTATGTGATAGGATCTAGTTATTGTGTAACGTTATTTGTTCGTTGGTATATGGGTATCATGTTTTACTTTAATACAGTTTCACAACATTTCTACTTGTACTTCATACGTACTTTTAGATCCGTCGGTTTAAATTACGTTTTAAGTGGGGAAAAACATTGCAGAAAATGTCGCTCTTTGGACTATATTACCCAGAAATCCTTTGCGCTCGATTGTTTCGATTTCCGGAGACCACAGGTATTGTGGGAAATTCGCACTTCCGGAAACTACAGAGTTTGAAAATTTGACGGTGGCGTTTGCGCAGTAAGTTGACGAGTAATATATAAGTGGAACAAGCAGTCGAGGAACAAGCATTTAACAGGGCATATTCTTCTGTGCAATCAGTTGTGTAACTGGCGAGCAGATATCAATATTTATAATCATAAAAGTGTGTTGCGTTGAGTTTAATTGTGTTGCTTTATTGCTTCAGGTTCCCTTGCTGGCCGTGTAGGTAACGTTAGGTAGGTTAGCAAAGACAAGCGATTTCTGATCTGCTTTCTTTCATAGTTTAACCCGGTTAAATATGCACTTAAAACCTTCAGAGTAACGTCTGGCTGGCTGCCTAGCGAGCTAGCTTGCAAACTTAAGTGAGAGTGAAACGAACGTAAGGTAGCAAAGGTCAATCCGATCGGTAGCGATGTAGCTGGCAGCCAAACAGAATCGGTGCTAATAATTTAACTGAGTGACAGTTTAAACGGCCCGCCGGTGTGAGCTCCCCGTAACCCCTAGCAACGCTGTTCAAGTCTAACTAATCGATCCCAAACTACATGCGGGACTTGTTTGCACCTGTGCAGGTAACCGTTTATGCTGTTGTACGCACGCTTCTAATAGCAATTTAAATTAAAATGATGTTTTGCTTGTGAAATCGTTATCTTTGCGTGAAAGAGCAAGATTTTTAGGGAATAAATGCAACATTAAACGATGCATAGCAATTATACGGGCCGTTGTTAGGCAGTATTTTCATAACATTTACAATGCTTGAGATTTCGTTCCATCATAAGCATTTAACATCGCTGTGGTTAAAATGCTCATAATTCCCACAGGTGTTTGCATTGGAATGCAGCTCAAAGTTACAGTAAATATTGGGTACATTATTTTCTTTACAGATATGCGAAGGGTGTGTGTTTATCAGATGCAGAGAAAAAGTTAGAGACACCTCCTTCAACTAAGTGAAACCTGGGTATGCTGAAATGATGGTGCATCTTCAAGATGACAACTTCAACTATCCATTCTTTGTCAAATTATTTGACAGTACCTCTGAATTTTCCCCTAGTGTGGCATTTTGTATTTGGCCTCAGAAAAGTCTGTGGGTGGTTAGCAAGGCACTGTTTTCTGGTCTGCTCATTTTCATAATGGCTTCAGGTAAAGTCATGATGTGAGTGTGAATGTGGCTTTCATTTCAGGTTAAACAGAATTCTGTCCCCTGATGCACTGATGGAGTCCTCTCCAGAGAGAGATGGTGGCCTTAAGCGGTTTGTCAGCCTTTTTCATGTCTTCGCTTTGTTGCATTACAGCAGGTTTTCAGATCAGAATTGGGCATCTTGCCATTTCACAGTCTGCAAGCCATACAAGCCATACAGGTGCACATTGTATCCAGCCTCTGTCAGGCTATGCTGTACAGTAACATTTCAACTCAACTGTGGAAAGTTAGGTATACAGTAGCATTTTAATCTGAGTAGATAGATGTTTTTTCACTCCCATGTGAAACGCAGCCTAAATGTCTTAACATTGTGTTTCTTGCATTTTCATAACCGCAAACTCTCCAAACACTAAGAGAATGATGATGAACCCCTTTCTGTAGCTCAAACTGCATGCATGCCAGACGTAACCTTCAAAAACACAAAAAAGGGGTAACCAGGCTCCCTCTCTCCTCGGCAGCAGGTCGGGTCGCACCCCTGTGCGGGACAGTGACTCCCCCCTGCCCCCAATCAGCGAGAGGCTGGCGTATTTGCGCCCCTCCCGGGAGCTGTTGGAGTTTTACCGCCAGAAGGTGGCGCAGTTCGACAGTGAGCACGAGGACCTGATGCAGATGCTGGAGAAGTATAAGGCCACCATGGAGGAGCAGGTACCGGCAGGGACAGGCCCGACGGTGTCTGTGTGCTAGAATTAATGCAACATCTGCACTCTGTCTCCCCCAGAAAACAAGTTATTGCTTTTCCCTCGCAGTTTCAATGCAAAATGGACAAAATATCCACCTTGGATTAAAAATTTCTTGTATACGCATATCTATAAGAATTATTTTTGGAATAAGATAGCGTGTGGAAGTGTAATTCTGTTTGTTACTTTCCTCTCTGTCCAGCACCTGAAAAAAGGAGATTGTAATGTATTGTTTATGTTGTTAACATGTCTTCTGCCCTTGTCACTCTGACAGTTGTGTTTCTGTATGTCTGTTTCCGTTTGTCTGTGTCTGTCTGTGTGTGCACGTGTGTGTGTGTGTGTGTGTGTGTGTATATTCCAGCACAAGCTTCAGTGGGAGATGCGGCAGAGGGAGGGTGAGATTGTGGAGCTGCAGAAGGCCCTGAGTGACATGCAGGTGTACCTGTTCCAGGAGAGAGAGCAGGCCCTCCGCCTGTACGCAGAGAACGACAGACTCAAGATCAGGTGTGTCAGCATGGCCTGTGTCCCCACGGCAACACCTTTCACATCCACCTCAGGGGGTTAGTGGCGTTCAGTAAAACACGCTCTCACATGCACATACATACACAAAAACGCACATATATACACACCTTTACTGTCTGCCCACCAGACAAGCGCAGAATTCAGTACATGATCAGAATAAAAAGAGGTAAAATCAGTAGGAAAACATTTGGCACAATTTTGCAATTGTGTCAGTGGAAAGGCTGCTCAGTGCATTTGGTACAGCTCTGGTACACCACTTTGAGACCTGCGTAACGTCCTGCTTATCGAGCTAACTCCAGATCTGGTACTTGCCTTTCCTTGTCTTGACTCAGAGAGCTGGAGGACAGGAAGAAGATCCAACACCTTCTCTCACTGGTGGGTCCAGATGTTGGAGAGATCACTTACTTTCATCGGGAGCCACCACACAAGGTGAAACACCATTTCCTCTCTCCCCTTGTAGAGTGTGCATGCTACTTTGACATTTACCAGCACTTTACAAACCTGTTTAAGGCTTGGTATGTTTGGGAACTGAGATTGCTTTACAGTGTTGCATTTAAGTTTGAGATGTGTTTCACAAGCGTGTTTCTCTGGCTGGGGTTTCAGGTCGCAATCCCTCAGAAAAAGCTCCAGCCCAGCAGCCAGGAACCCCGGAAGACCACAAAACCAGGTCAGATGAAGTTCACCTTGAGCGGCAAGCAGGGCACTGGGCAGAGAAACAGCTGTCCTCTTTGTAGAGGGCCGATGATGTTCTAAACCCAATTCAGTTTGTAATGATTGCCATAAAATGAGCAATGTGCTTTTCCCCCCTGTCTATACTGAAGTGCTCCGTGTTGTTTGTTCCTTGCTATTCAGCTCCCCGCAGGAGAGTGTCCAGATCAGAGGCAGGAGCTGCAGATACAGAGCAGCCAGACCAGTACAAGAGGGATAACCAGACCCTACTGCTGCAGGTCCACACGGTTTCCATGCCATTTATTATCATTTATTACCATAATACCCATGATGCCTCAGTGCAAGCGGCTGTTGTAATGCCATGTGCCGATTTTCCTTTGACAGCTGCAGTGACACACAGCAAGCGTTAACCTCGGTTGTCGTAATACCGCGTGTCCAGGTGGAGGCGCTGCAGGCCCAAATGGAGGAGCAGACGCGGCTGGCGAAGGAGCAGGTGGAGTCGCTGCTGGAGGACCGGCGCATCCATGCTGAGGAGGCCCAGGTGCACTACCAGAGGGACGAGGAGCGCATCGCTGCTCTCACAGACAAGTAAGGACCTCCTGCCTCCTCTCGCACCTCCTCTCCTCCCTCTCCTCCGGAGAGCAGTCACGGGGGAGTGTGAGGAGCATAAGCACGGCGATGTCAGTGGAGCTTTTCTCATCTCCACTCCATTGGAATGTAACAGGATGAACAAGGGACCCAGACGAGACATTCAGAGGATACCCATTCCTTGTCTAGGCAGATTTATGAACCTGATTTGACTGAAGAAGGGGCATGTACTCCTGTACTGATGGCCAGCTGCATTATCACAGAGCTGATACTGTTTGCAGGGTCCACTTTCTGCAGGCTTCTCGTTAAAGTTACCGGGTGTTTCCTCATGAACATGCATGCATGACATCGTGTGTAAATAATGACTCCCCCGGCTCCGCCCACAGGTTGCGGCGCACCCAGAACCTGCTGTACGAGAGCACCAGGGACTTCCTGCAGCTGAAGTTTGAGACCCGAGCCAATGAGAAGGCCTGGATGGCAGAGAAGGACCGCCTTCTGAGGGAGCTGGACTCCTGTCAGGAGAGGCTGAGGGATGGCCGAGACCCCGGGGGCGGAGCCCGTCCCATCGCCCCAACCCCACCCAGACCAGATTTACGCCAGGCCCATCGGGAGGAGGTCAAGGTTGGTATCCCACGGGGGTCTGAATTTCAGACATTTCAACTTCAAAACACTCTGTTGCTTCCTAGACTGAATAATTCAACCATGACTTTTCCCCCATCAAAGCACTGCTTGGAACTCCAGTCCTTTCTGTGTGAATAATGACCCACTGCAAGAGGTCTGCATTCAGTCACTCTCAGCCAGGAAAATGTAATGGTGTCAATTAATTATCTTATTATTATGCAGAGTTCTTCGGCTCTCCTTTGTGAAAATTGTTGAGAAAGAATGAAACTCGGGAACTGAAGGTGCCGCCAGGGGAAGCTGCAGTACTCTCCATATTCTGCAAGGCAGATCATCTGTTTTAATTAGCATCATTCCATAGGGAAACTGATATGATTAAATGCTAAATGTCAGCAGTCCAGGTTTTGCTCTGTATGAAAACACCTGGCAGTGTGTAGCATAAAAAAGGTAAAGCGATGACTCACCTGCCCCCCCCTTCCCTGCCCCAGGCCCTGGAGGAGGAGCTGAAACAGGCCCACCGGCTGGCAGACATGTACCGCGATCAGTGTGTGGGACTGGAGGCAGAGCTGGCGCAGATCCGAGAGGAGGGAGACGTGGGAAGGGAACTTTTTAAGGTACCGCACGGCATGCAGGGAGTACCCCATTCACGCAGAGGGTGTATGTACTGAACGTAGTCGGTCTGACTGTCACTGCCAAAGCCCAGCATGTCAGAGACCCCGAAAGCCTTTATATTCCTGGGCCATATGTCCAGTCTGCTCACTGGCTCCATGAGTTTGTCTGACAAGCTGATGGAGTCACACACACTTGACAGTCATGGAGGCTGTGGTTTCTGTGTAGGAATGCCATGAGTTGCTGTTGGAGGCCGCAGTCAAGCCAGGCCTCCTTCAGCTTAAAAGATCTAGGACTCCTAAGTTGCTGGACCATGACTGGTCAGTTTACTGGGGTATTTGGAACACAACATGAAAGAGGGAGATTGGGACTTATCAGGATTCTATATTTAAGTTCTGAGGATTCATTTGGCATCCCTGAGCCATCAGAGATGCAAAGGACAGGTAGGGCAGGAATAAAGTTTGTATTGGTGGTGGTAGTGGGAATGGCACAACAGCTAATTCCAGTGCATGGTGGGCTGTGGAATTAGTCTTAATTACAATGATGTTTTTCTGTTTCCTTTCATTTTTGAAGAGCAACCAACAACTCATTTTAAAAGTCAGTCCCACTCTTCTGGATTGTTCATTTTGCTCTTGGGCAGACTCGGTGGGTGGACTTGTTGGGTGGAAGTAAAATGTCAATCTTGAATGATATTAAACATGAATTTGTCCTAGTAAATAGCCAGTCCCTTGAGTTTCCACCAGTGGGGAGTCGTCAGATTGATGTGCAAGATCCCCCTGAGGCTGTGATACCTGAGGGTCTCCTTAGCATCCTTTGAGAGAACCAATGCTCCAAGGAAACGCTTTGCAATTCTAACCACATGTTCACCGCGCCTGGGCCTCGTGGCTGTGTCCCCTGTGAACACAGGAGCGGTCGGATAAGATCGCGAAGCGTCTGCGGCTGATGACCCAGCGATACGAGGCCCTGGAGAAGAGAAGGGCCATGGAGGTGGAGGGCTTCAAGACAGACATCAAACACCTGCGGCAGAAGCTCAAAGACGTGGAGAAGCAACTCTTTAAGGTGAGGGGAGCGTGGGGCTGAGCTTCTCACTCTGATCATCTGAGATATCCTCAGCGCTTTATTACGACAGACATTGTGTTAGTTGACTGTTTAACTGAATCCTGTACCCAAGGACAGTCTGACAAGGCAAATGTGCGCTTTTAATTAGGCACGAACAGGTGAATCAAAATAATTTAGCATCAAAGCATCAGTATTGGTGGTGAATAGTTGTGATGCAAGCACAATTAAAATGAGTACTTTAAAAAAACAGATTAAAAGCTCTTGATGGATGGATGTTCTCTTAAATGGATGGCACAGAGGAGGAGTGTGATCATGTGTTCCTCACCGCAGTAAGTTTCGGCGTTTTCCTCAGGTGGCTCTAAATGTGGGCCCCGATCAGGACCTGGCGATTCTGCACGAGGTGCGGCAAACCAACACACGCACCAAGAAGGTGCAGAGCGAGCTGAAGACCCTGAAGGCCAAGATATACGGGCTGGAGAATGAGCTGAGATACTGCTGACAGACTGAGCCTCCAAACGGCCCTTACTGTCCAAAATCGTGCTCTCTGCTCCATATCTACGGCTGTGTTTTTCAAGGTGCCAGTTTATGTTCTGACTTTATTTTTACATTTTTCAAAATTATGCCTCCATGTACAAGTCTGTCCATAGGTCCAAGAGTTATCTGTAATACGTGCACAGAATAACATCAGAAACCCGCTGACATAGAGAGAGCAAGGTTATTACAGATACAAATGTAATTTATTTTCCATTAAGAGAAGTAAATATGTGAATTGGAGGTCACAATGTTGGTATTATTGGTATCATTCAAAGTGCCTGAATTAGTATAGCCATCTATTTCATAAATGCTGAATGATATAGCTTTGCCTTCTGTGACTTAGTCATACATAGTTGTGAAATTACAACAAACGGCACAAAGTATGTGTTGCTTGGAAATATGCCAGCAGAGAAAATCTTACAATCCAAATATTTCTTGTGAGATTATATTACTATTCATAGTCATCAACTTGAATGTCCCCACCTTTTTTTTACTTGAAAGTTATTTATTAAAAATATTTAAAAGCAATCCCCCACTGTGTCAGTAATTCAACCATTTAAGATACTTTACATTTAAAGTACAAAGTCTGTTATACATAATGTAGCAAATTGGTGACAAGAATAAATTGTGGATGTTGATTAAAGAACAGCTTTTAAACTAAATTGATATGAAGCGGCAATAAATACGACTTCACTGTTCCATTCTGAAATGCATGGATTCTTAACAGGCAGTTCCTTTGACAAACAGTAGGCTACTGATCGACTTTTTATAAAATGTCTACAAACAAACGTACACATGGTGATGTTGCTGCGGGTTTGGATTTGGATGACATGAGATGATTTAACACGGTTTTACTGGAGATTCACGACGGTGGAATACATTTCCTTTTTCTTCCCTTACGAAACCAAGAGCAAACGCATCTCCTCAGAACTAGGAAGGGTTTCGTTGGTGGAAACTCGTTGCACGAAATCCTGCGAACAGCTCCGCTCCATCCACCACCACGCATCAGTGCGTTTGATTCCCGATGCAGAAAGACCTGACTGAAGACTGACTCAGGTGCACGATGGAGGGTCGTTTGGAAGCATTGACTGACAGTTGTCACCACACTTCAAATGCGTCCTCAGACATGAAAACATTCCGGAGCTGATGTTTTACTCCACAATGAAGGTAAAAAGATGGACTTACGGGTATAATATCGCGTGTTTTGTTACATTTTGAAATACGAACGAAAATCGGAGTGCTGGGTCTTTAACACGCCTGAAATAATCTGAGAAAATGCAGCAGAACGGAGTGTATCTGCACCTCAGTGGTATGCGTTTCTGTTCCGAGAGAGACATACATTATCTGTTTCTTCAGCAAAAGACTATACAGTTAAAAATCCGCATACGAGATGTATATTGCAATTAGTTTTAAGCATGCAACTACAAAGCACTTAGCTCACAGTGCAATATTAGAAGCTCTGCAGTTCATTTTAGCCTCAGCTAACTCGATTTAAGATAGACGACCAACAGTAATTCTTCACATTTCTTTGCTTGACAGCTATTTATTCAGTGTGAAATCTGGGTCTAACCACTTGCCCCAAAACCCGGAAATACCCGCCCTTTTGAAACGCAAGGCTCGGCGGGAACTGTAGTCTCAGTGTCGTACGCATGCGCTCCTCCCCCGGCTATGAGCCAAATGTACCGGCTGTTTTGTACAAATCAATGCGGAGGCACTCCAGCTGAGAGTAGAGAACAACAAGCCGACAGACACGATTTTACATTTCCTTGTGGGGGCATTGTATCATTTAAAATTAATTTTGAGCTGATCTTAGTTTCCTAGTGTGTTCCGGACGGCGGTTTTGTTTTCAGTTTCACCTTCACAGAAATGCCTCTTTGGATTTGGATATCTACAGTAACGTTACCTAACCAGCAGGCTGTCATGCTAGTTTAGGTAAACAAGATGGCTAACTAGCGATCGAGTGTAAAAGGTAGTCTAGCTAGCTAGCTAGCGAGCTACCCGGATGGATTGATATCTTAGCTAACGTTACTTAACGTCATTGCTGGCTTACCGTTAGCTAACCGGCTAACCGCTTCCTCCTGAAGACATGGCAGAGTTTCTGCAAAGGCTGAATGTTTTAAAAGTTGGGTGGCAAGTCGTGAGGTCCAGCTGTTTTGGTGGAAGGTTTCCACGGAGATGTTTTTCTTCGACAGTCCCACACCGCTATAAGCATGTAAGTTATAAGAGTATTCTTGACTGTTGTATGATGTGATGGTCTCTATGTAATTACCTGGGTGTGACTATACGTGGTTTGAAATTTAGGTATATCACCTCAGCCATCCTTTGCACGTTTTCAGATCATTTACCGAACAGTTTATTAAATGTTATGATATGTGCCGACTTCCCTCCCATCCTCTGTAATTTCTAATGTTTGCACCTTTAAAATGGTTATTTTAAAATATCAGTGTAGTCGTGTCCTCTTGCTGTATGACTTTGTGCTTGAACATTATTTACTGTTCACCCGGTGTGTTCTGAAGTTTACCAGGTGAAACGAGACAGAGCTGGATGTGTAACTGCAATTCTCTGCTTCTTCCTGGTACATGTAGCTATATTACACCCAGTTTATCAGGGTGTAAGAGTGATTAAAAATTGGCAGTTAGTTATTACGTTATTTGTTTTACAAGATAGGCAATGGTTTACACAAGTTTCAGTCGTAGGATAGTTTTCCTAAACTAATATTTTGGGGGAATTTACACTCTCTTGCTCTGTAATAAACGTGGCACAAACAAAAGAAATCAAACACTAAATATTATATATTTATGTTGGTGGAAGTATTTGTTTTGAATATGTATATAGGGATGAATTTCACTGCATGTTTTAGCAGATGCATAAGATTTCTTTTGGTCCTGCTGCATTTTGAAGGAGTGTGGCTGGTACACTTGTTTCCTCTTCACACGAGTCTGCAAACTGTTGCATTGCAAAACCATAAACTCTGGTCAAATTTTGACCCCAACTCTGATCCCTCCTTGCTGTGCTTATTGAGCCAGTAATGGGCAGATAACACTTACTGACCTGTCCAGTATAACTCTGTGTGTCCACACTGTGTTTGAATTGTTCTCTCATTACACATAGCTTGAGTATTGATGTGTTTGCAATGTTTTCAGTGGTGCTGATGTGAATGAAGACCTCCTTGTTTTTGGGTTCTGACAGGACCAGCCTTCCTTTGGGCTGCTGTTTGACATCGATGGGGTTCTGATGCGGGGAAGAACGCCCATCCCTGCGGCCAAGCAGTGCTTCCAAAACCTGGTGGACAGCAGGGGGCAGTACAAGGTACCTGTGGTCTTTGTGACCAACGCAGGGAACTGCATGAGGCAGACCAAGGCCGAGCAGCTGTCTCACCTGCTGGAGGTGGAGGTGAGAGTGATTCCGTTACTTTCTGCTCAAAGTGTCAGCATTTCTGTGCATTCATATGAGAATATCATGTGTTTGTTGCGAGTTAATTTTGTATATTATCTCTAGGTATGTATTCATTTTCGATTACATCACCAACCTAATGGACCTTTGCCCGTTGACTGACTGTTTTGGGGGTTTTTTTCGCTCCTCTCCAGGTGTCTCCGGACCAGGTGATGCTGTCCCACAGCCCTCTTCGGATCTTCAGTCAGTTCCACAACCTGTGTGTGCTGGTGTCGGGGCAGGGTCCGGTGCTGGAGGTAGCACACAAGTATCCTCACAAGGTGGCTCTGTTTGCACTGTGGGCTCCAGGGTTGATCCTGCAGACAGTTTGCCTGACTACTGCTCTCACGCACAGTGGTGTATGGGGTGCATTTTATGAAATGAACACTGAAATGTCACTTTTGCGCATTTCTTCTTCCTTTGTGGTGATTCAGGCATTTGGCAGTTGTGAGTTTGATGATACACTCAGTCAACCTCCGTGTGGCCATTTCTAAGAGTTTTGTTTTGCGTTACTGTCTTTCTTATACTGGTGCTGTCATTTTGGGCTTTGTGCTGTGATTGATCTTAACTCACAGAATTCCACAGTCTGGGATTCCAGAACGTCGTGACCATCGATATGCTGAGGGACTCCTATCCCCTCCTGGATGTCGTGGACCACAATCGCAGACCCAAAGACATGGTACGCATTCAGAAAACAAACGAAAAGGCAAATCAGAAGACAGATATACCTGCTATGCTCACACGCCTTCCCAAATGGCTGGTTTCTTTGTGGGATTGGAGTAAAAACTGTTGAGTGGAAGTGTAAATACATGAATGTATCTTTTTCATGGTATGCAGTGATAGACATTATTGTGTAATTGTGGTTTTATGAATGGGAGCCCCCTGCTGTTTTCTCCTGCACATTATTGTTTGAGGGGCACTGTATTTTTGACCTTTACAGTAAGGGAATCCTAATTCATGTTTTTCAGGTGCCCCCGACAAAGGAATTACCCCCCATTGAAGGTAAAGCTTTCCACAGAATTCCCTTCTTTTGAAGTAAGTTCATCAGTGAGGAAGTTTCTCAGTGTACAAGGTGGTAATCTTCTGTGACCTGATCTCACCAGCTGTGATTCTTTTTGGGGAGCCAATCCGATGGGAGACAAATCTGCAGCTGATTGTTGATGTGCTTCTGACCAATGGCAAGCCAGGGAACCCTGTGACATCACCACACTACCCTCACATTCCCGTGCTGGCCTGTAACATGGACCTCATGTGGATGGCGGAGGCCAAGAACCCCAGGTAAGCCTGAGGCCCTGTTCACTGCACTGCACTAAAGCACTGAACCCAGGCTGGGGCAGAGAGCAGTACCGACGGATACCCACGGAGGTTCGAGCTCTCTCATTTGCTCTCGTTTCCCTCAGGTTTGGTCACGGGATGTTCCTTGTGTGTCTGGAGAGCATCTATGAGAAGATCACAGGGTGCGAGCTGAAGTACGAGGCTCTGATCGGCAAACCCAGCGTCGTCACGTACAACTACGCCGAGCTGCTGGTGCGGCAGCAGGCAGAGAGTCTGGGCTGGACCGAACCGGTGCAGAGGCTGTACGCCATCGGGTGAGTCACAGCCGCTGCACGGCATGCTGGGAAGGGTCACTAACACATGCAGAGAGCCAGCCGCACAGCTGAAGGAGAAGATCTTTTTGGCTGTTGCTTGACCCGGCTGTGTCAGGTTCCATCTTTCATGTCGACTCTCGTTCTTGCCTCACAGGGACAACCCCATGGCCGACATCTACGGCGCCAACCTGTACAACCAATACCTGCAGGCATCACGGCAGGCCCAGGTGCAGGCTCAGGTAAAGGGCGGAGTCGGGCCGGCGGGGGCGGTGCCGGCCGTGGAGGGGATGGGGTGTCGGAGGAGGAGGCGGGGCGGGGGTGAGTGCGGGCTGGGGCGTCTCCCCGAGGCCTGCCTCTCCATCCTGGTCTGCACCGGCGTCTACAACCGGGAAGTGCCGGCCGACCCCCTGCACACGGTGACCGAGCGCATCTTCCACGGACACCGCGACTTCCGCTTCGACCCCAGCCTCACGCAGCCCAGCTATGTGGTGCAGGATGTGCGTGAGGCCGTCGAGCTCATCTTCCAGCAGGAGGGCTGGCCGCTCGGCTAGGTGCTTCCTGTGTCTCTGCGCTTCCTGTGTCTCCTCCATAGAGTCTGGACTCAGGGTCGTCTTCACAGCTGCCCGATCCGCACCACCACATTTCAGCCTGGCATCAGAAGGCCAGAGGGCCTCTTACCAACACGTTTTACATGTGCTTTTATAATATGCGCTTTTAATTTTCTAATGGCTTTTATATTAAATATGCATTTTAGATATGCATGCATTTTTACACAACATTATTTTCTATGTGTGAGTTCACTGTCTTCATTGTTCAAGCAAGCACAGTGTTGCTTCTAACACAGCTCGGGTTTTGAAGTGAACTCATTGATCTGAAAGTGTCTGATGCAGGACACTGCCTGATAGATGCAATACCAGGTGTGCTGTGTCTGGGATCGGTACGCCATTGGCCTTGTCGGATGCTCTGGTGCATTTTCTTCCATTAAACAAGTCACCTTATCTCTACCACATCACCTGAAAACTGTTGTGTAGGCCAATAAATATTTACTTGCTAGTGAAGTTGACTCACATTATCGAATCAGAATAAATGAAAAGATGAATGACATCATAGGATCCCTGTCTTTAACTGCTTAGAGCTGGTGGGAGGAGTTAGGATTTCTAATTTTGCAAGCATTTGGAAGGCAAATTATCCCCATTCTCATTACTATGCAGAGAAAACATAGGGCAGCCATCAGTCTATACTTACAGGTTTCATTTAACACAGACAACTGTAGCAAGGGTATTGACAGCATTTTAACTGGGCTCATCATTTTCTTAAGAGATGGGCCAGTTGCTATCGTTATACCATTATGCAATTCAAGAGTTTTTATTCATTTTTAAAGAGTTACATCGTATGTGTTGAGTCAATTCACTAACAACCCTCTTATGTTTGCACTCGGTAGCTTTTAGCATCATGTTACAATTGCAACAGTGTTATAACTTTGATAGTTTGTTAATGCATCATTTGTTTGACTGAATTTGCTGCCAAATATTTAAGGCAGCAGGCATTATGAAGAAAAGCTTGGAGAGGGGAGTGAGTGAGTGCAGACGCTGGAGCTCTCTCTGTAGGCCTGTCACACACTGGGAGCCGCAGTTGGTGGAATGGTATGAAGCGAATCTCAGGACTTCCCTGATGTGAAAAACAGTTGTTTCTGTTCCGGCTCTGCGGTCGAGCTTCCTCGGAAATATCAAGCGGTGATGTCAGGGAGGGGTGTGGCTTAATATGCATCATGACAAAAAATTCTGGGACTCCACATAGTTTTCATGCTTCCATGCTAACATCTTGTGAAATGATCACATGAAATAAAATGTTCTTTTTTCTCTAAGTGCTTTGCCACTGTTTTTCTCTTATATACAGAGGACAGGCAGTATATATAACATTAGCATATTTTACTCTGCGAAAACATCCAAAAAATGGTGAAATGTATTTGACTCTCTGATAAAGAGCAGTGTTAAAATTGGTTTAGTGCTTGAAGTATCAGTTTCAAACTAGTAATATAACCCAATACCATTAAGCACAAACTAAGACAGAAAAGATTCATATCTCCATTTAATAGTTCTTTTAGGATGCCGTGTGTCGTGCCAGCACTGTTAAACCTGGAAGAGTAAGCGCATGTGTACAGGTTCTGCCTTTCTGTAACTTAGTCTATCAAGTTCATGGTTGTTGTTTTGTTTTTATCTATTCTGTTGTGACATAAGGAATATTAATGTGGCATTTGCTGCCATCTGTCGGTTGCTTTATATTACATGAAATTATTTAGCAGATGCTCTTTTCTAGAGCTACTTACACAGGTTACAGATTTATCGCTTCATACAGCTGGATATTTACTGAGGCAGTTGTGGGTTAAGTACCTCGCCCAAGGGTACAACAGCAGCTTTATTTACAGCGATCCCCTTTTTTCATCAGATTTAACTGATGTCATTGGATTTCAAGCATCAATGCAAAAAAAATCTGCAACAAAATTCACTTCTGAAAGACAGTGTCCTGGTTCTCTTAGTGAAAGTATACACTGAGTGAGGTGTGGAACTGGCTGATAAAACAGCAGAATATCCCAGTACAGAATAATTAATTCAGCGTTTAATTCACATGTATTTATTGTAAATAAACTGGCGTAATCTTATGGAAATATTCTAGGGCATATTAATAAATAGAATCAAAATTACAATGTTTAGATGGAACAGGGGAACCATGTTATTTCAGGTGCAGAATAACACAAATCAGCAAGGAGCATAAAATTCATTTTATATGTTTAAAATGTTCAGATAAGCAGAAAAAGTACCAGCTTTCAGACAGTGTAACATACATCCAGACCATTAGGAAAAAAAGGCATATCTGTGGAAGGTTCCTTTCTGACACCTGCTCTCTCAACCTTCCTGTCTCTGTCTTGGGCTATCAGAAATTACAACACTGTGTTGCGACAACAAGGGACAATGACACTTAAAGTACAGAGCATTGAGCATCTGAGCAAAATAACAGCAGACTGCATGGCAGTTTCTGAATTCACAGCTGAAATCCAAATCTGAAAAAAAGACGTATAGGAGGATTACTAACGGTGTGGCTATGCCGTGGATATAACAGCTGCAGCTGGGTTGGAGTGAAGCAGTGTTGCCGGCTTCCTTGCTTCATCAGGTACACGTGATCCATGCTGCAGCCCAGCTTAGGGACTGGACTCATTCAACACCACAGTAACGTGACGTCACTGTCCTCTTTGACCTGTGGGAGGGAGGTCGCAGTGCGTGACAGTCACAGTCATGGATCCCATCCTGGTCTGGGGTTCCCGAACCCCCTCCGCCCCACAGCGCCCGCACCTCCCCCTTGTGTCTCAGCAGTCACATGACTTCCTCTCTGGAGCTCCTGGGCCGTTGATTGGTCGGGAGTTGGTGCGCAGCAGGACGTGGGAGGAGTCGTGGATGGGGGTGTGCTGCTGGACCATCATGCCGTTCCGCACCATCAGCTCTCGCGCCATCAGCATGAAGGCCTCCTCGATGTTCTGCGCCTCCTTGGCCGAGGTCTCCAGGGCGGCCAGCACCCCGCGTTCCTCCGCCAGCGTGCACGCGTCCTCGAACAGCACCTGCCGCTGCGACGCCAGGTCCGCTTTGTTCCCTGCGGGAGGGGGAGGGGCAGGGGGAGGAGATAACCCACCAATGAGGAGCAGCTTCGAGACAGCGGCCCATCAGAGTGGTGTGAACCAGAGGCAGATAAAAAAGGGCCGATACAGGAACAAGGAAAAACAGTTACAGCCAGCACCAGCAGGTGGCAGCAGTGTGTTAGATGCCGATCTGTACGCAGACCTGTTCTGATTGGCTTGTGCGGGCGCTCTCACTCACCAATGAGTATGAGGACGACGCTGGCGGCTCCGTACTGCTCCACCTCGTGGATCCAGTGGGGGACGGACTCGAAGGTGCTGCGGCGGGTGAGGTCGTAGGTGATCATGGCGCCGTGGGCGCTGCGGTAGTAGCTCTGGGTGATGGTGCGGAAACGCTCCTGCCCCGCGGTGTCCCACACCTGCATCTGCTCCCCAACACACAGAGACATGTTGCCAATCCCGCCAGCAGAGGGCGACAGCTGATCACATCATCACCACAGTGTACCCCACCATGATGACATGGCACAGAGAGAAAGTTCCCAATCCCGCCAGCAGAGGGCGACAGCTGATCACATCATCACCACAGTGTACCCCACCATGATGACATGGCACACAGAGACATGTTCCCAATCCCCCCAGCAGAGGGCGACACCACACCACGCTGACCAAGCAAGGCAGGGTGGCCCACCATTTGCTCTGATGTGGCACAGACTGACATGTTACACTACATCTGCTTAGCAGACACATTCATCATGGGGACCTTATGATTTTTGTTTTTTTTTTTATTAATCTTGCATACAGCTAGATATTTACTGAGGCAAAACAGGTTAAGTACCTTGCACAAGGGAACAACAGCAGGGATCCAACTGAGAATTGAACTGGCAACGTTTGGCTTCTTAGCATGACACCACAATGCTGTTGCCGTATGGTCACTCATTTTCTGCAAGGATTCAGTCTCTATATGTCTACCACGCCAAAAACACAGTAGGCCCCTGAGCAAAATCTTGTTTAATTATTTTATTTTGTGTTATTTTTATTTTTCTAAAAACAAAACTCCCCTTCAGCATTTCTTATTACCCTTATCACTCTTCCTGAAAGCCTGCAAAGCAACTTCTGAAGGTAGAAATTAAGCCGAAAAGGAAAAAAACAGGCAATTACAGAGGCTGCCATATGCTCACACTTCCCCTCATTCCCTTAGTCCCCCGAGATTCCTCCTGCTGCAGCCCTCCCTCTTACTCTCTACCTTAGAGAAAGTACATCGCCATGGTGACCTAACACACCTGACACCTGCTATGTGCGTGTCTCTCTCTCGTGCTCTCTCACTCTCTCTTTCTTTCCATATCTCCATCTTTCATTCAGCTTCCTGTCCCACCTGGAACAACGCATTCTTTGTCTTATTAAATATTTAGGGATATTAAACATTTCTCAGAGACCACAGTTTGAAGAATGCAGAGCAATAAAGTGGCCGCTGAGCAAAAAGTGGGAGGGACACATTTAGGACCTAACAGATATTCAGTGCACGTTTCCTCAGTTATGTTCTTTTAATTTTACAGACACCCTCTTGAATGTCTAGTGAAAGGGTCCAGAGGCATAAATACACTTACAAAGGCCAGGGGGCACAGTATCCCCAACAAGGCATGAAGTATAACAGGTAAATGTGCTGCATGCTGAACCCAAAGAGTTCAGTGCTTATCATCTCATAGCTGTTAGTTTCCTTGTTCCCCGCCCAGTCTTACACGTGGAATAAAAATTAAACAGTGGGCTCCCTCTTGCTCTTGAATATTTCAAATGTTCACAACAGAGGATTTACAAGTACAAGGATTTACCATGAATTTGCACTTCAGCAGTGCATGTCACCAAAATAAAAAAAAACAACTTAATTGCATAATTGCTCAATTGCCTGTCTCTTTTTCAAAGTGGAAATTTGTGAACATGCAAAAATGAAACCAGAAGAACGAGGCCTTTCTCGTGTGTTTCCGCAGGGTGAGAGTTAAGGCACCTCTGACGGGGGTTTGGGCATTCCTCACGTTCCTCCCTCCCTTTCAGTCAGACTGGTTCAGCAACACTACAGCCGGTAGGCTGTGCCACCGTGTGTGGCGGTCCCTCAGGCTACAGCCTCGCTCTCCCTCTCACACACACATACACACTCACACTGAGCATCCCCCAGGCTACAGCCTCGCTCCCTCTCTCTCACACACACATACACACTCACACTGAGCATCCCCCAGGCTACAGCCTCGCTCCCTCTCCCTCACACATACACACTCACACTGAACATCCCCCAGACTACAGCCTCGTCTCTCTCCCTCACACATACACACTCACACTGAACATCCCCCAGACTACAGTCTCGTCTCTCTCCCTCATACATACACACTCACACTTAGCATCCCCCAGACTACAGCCTCGTCTCTCTCTCACCAGCGCAGAGTGACAGTCACCGAGCGTTCTCATTATAAAATACACAGAGGAGCTCTACGTGTGCATATCTGCAGATTAACTCGCAGGGATGCTAAGATTTGATGCGGGAAAGACGGTTGGCTGAAACGGCAGCGGGTGTGGGATCAGAAAAACAGGCAGGGCAAGTCACCCATCTGCACAGCAGGCCTGACCTGTTTACAGGATCTCACTGCCTCCCTGACATGCAGGAAGACCATGATCAAGATAAAGATCTCATTCATACAATGGCTCACTTCAAAGTCTCTCTCCAAGGCTCCACACACTTTTGTCTGGCTTTTAACAACATTTTATACAAACCTACAGCCCAGACACATTCACATGCACATTTAGAGTTTACTTGTTTTACTCTTTAAGTTTGCATATTATTTTTGAGAATTTGTCGATCTCAGATTTCCATTAGCACCCACTGAACACCTCTTTATCTGTCTCCAGGATACTCCTAAGTCTTAAGCAACAAGGTCAACACAGTAGAGACGTCAGCATTGTTCATTCCTACATGCTAAACAGCCTTAGGAGGGGTAATTTAATACAGCAGAGAGAAGGTGAATAATAGGAAGAAATTGGGGAGGGGATGAGAAAGTTTGTTTTCCTACCTTAACTTTCTTGCCCTCAATGTCCAGGGTTCGAACGGTGAAGTCCACTCCAATGGTGTTCTGCTGCCTCTCGGCAAAGACGCCGGTCCTGAAGCTCTGAACCACACATGTCTTTCCTACATTGGAGTCTCCGATGAGAATGATCTTAAAGAGGAAGTCGAAGGAGTCGTCCTGTCCCGACCCAGCAGACTGCATGGTTGAGGGTTTGGAGAAGAACCACTTTAAGTTAGCGGTGGTCTTGTGCCTTCTGAAAGGGACTGTGATTCTTACTACCTTTGCTATAACAACAGCAGATGTAATATATCAAATATAATAATGTAACTGTGTGGAATATCTCAGCCCTTTATTTTCTTTGCTCAGGCATAAACTTCACCAAACCTACAGCCTCCAGTCCAAGCACAGCGTGTTCTGCGTCCCGTAAATCAGAGACGCGGGAATCAGGAAAACCCTTGTAGCCCTCTGTTGACACTCAGGCCTGCTCAAGTGTCACAAAAACACCCCGGACCAAACTTGCACTGTTCATGAAATCAAAATCCCACACATCTGCCGTTCGACTCAGAAAAGTCAGCCAGTTCCTTCTCCCTTTCCCCTCGTGTGAATAAGCAAGCTCAGGTCTCCATAAGGAGGGTATTCCCTTTCAGCTGCAGGTCGACTCCCTGTCTGACTGCCAGAAGAACAGGTCCAGTGAAGAGGCCCTTTCACCTTTAACAAGCTCATTCAAGACTGGGGGAGGGATCCCTCCCTGAGTTACAGATTCCAGGTGATCACAGTTCTCTAAGATTTACTCACTGTCTCCATATGAGTTTTTATTTGGGTGTATGTCTCTTGTCTCCTTCTCTTGCTTTGTCTATCTTCAACGGCTTCTTCAGTGCACCTGTTGTCCTTATGCCCTCTTTCTCCTGTTGTTCTCTGCCTCTCTGTCTCCCCCCTCCCTCCCCCTGCATTCATTCACCCACATACACAATTGAGTCCCGCCCTACCTTCCCTGCCAGGTAAGAGTGTTTCCTCCAGCCTTCTGCCCACCTGCTCCACTGCATTCTGGGAACTGAAGTTTCTATGCACCATTCAGGTTCTGTCAACACACAAGTTATGAAATAAGGAAGTAAACCTGGGTTAATATTCAAATGGTAATTTATCAGTAGCAGCTGTCATTATAGCATTCGTTTATAATAGCAAGTCTAACACACTATTGAACAGGCAGCAGAGACACACTGTGCGAGCCACTCCTTACAGAATCCAACAGGATATAACCTAAGTACACACAACCGTTGAATGGTGTCCTTTTGGACTCCATAGGGCAGGGCCGCATGAAAGCATTCCAGTCACACAGACCCGTAAGCCCCACTCCCAGCATTTAGCACTGATACAACAACAAGCCCCCAGCACGTTCCCCGGTGTCTTATCCACAAGCCACAGAACACCCAGCAGGAGCGATCCTGAAACCTGCGGGTGCAGCTAAGCTAGCCTACAGCATGCATGGCCGATCTCCCAGCCTCACCCGTGGCTCGGTGGAGAACGCTCCCAGCGAGATGTTGATCTTTGAGAGGAGTCAGACGATCTGCCGGCCGAGTGCTGCACCAGCCCCACGCACGAGCACTCATCCCCCTGTCATCCTTCCCCCGGAGCGCACCAAGCGGTGCCGACCGCAGACACCCCGGCGCGTGCCCGTGGGGGGCGCCCTTGGCCCGCCCTTGCCTTCTCACTGACTTTTTGTTATCCCACAGAGAAAAGTCACGCGACGGCGGCGGCCGTGGCTGAACAGTGACGGCCTTGTTCTGTACGCACAAAAGAATAGTACAAATTATTTACAGGGGGCATTGGGCAGCCTACAGTTATAGTATAAATGTGTGTGTGCTTCCCTTTGTTAATACTGTTTGTTAGAAAAGAGAAGCATCTGCAATCTTTCAGGGTAAATATGCTTGTGTATTGATAGGCTGTAGGAATCCATCAACAAGCTGATCTCAGTATGAATTATTAATCAGCTATTTCCTTACAGTGTTTTCACCGTTGACACAAATATAATCACTGAGCTGGATATGCTTTCTGTAGTTTAGAATCTTGCGATCTGCTGATAAAGGAGAATGTATTAGGTCAGAATATTTTTAAAAATGAATAGAAATAAAATAATGAGAGCATGGCACTTGAATGTCCCCTGTTTGCTTTAAGATCAATAGGCTATGCTGTAGCTCTCTGGGTGGCAGTGTGATGCCGAAGTTAAAGAACTCCACATTTTAAAGGAGGTTGTGGGTTTGAATCCAGGGCGGTGTTATTAACCTGAATTGCCTCTACATGTGTTAAGTGTTAGTGTCCTCAATGTGGCTTGGACTGTGGGAGGCAGTGTAGCTTGGTGGTTAAGGAGCAGGACTTGTAACTGATAGGTTGCTGGTTCAATTCCCCACTGGGGCACTGCTGTTGTACCCTTGGGCAAGGTACTTGACCCACAATTGCCTCAGTAAATACCCAGCTGTATAAATAGATAACATTGTGTAAAAAAAAAAAAAAAAAAAAAAAAAACGATGTAATGGTCTGAATAAGGTGATCTCGTAAATTAAATGAGGAGGGCTTGGTAGAGGACTCTGTTACTCTTAAGAGCTGCTGTAGCAGTCCTATCCACCCTGTCCTGAGATCATTTGTTTCACCAGAATGGACTGACAAACAGACAAATACACAAGGATGATCACAAACCCTCCAGGCCCGCCTACCAGAGACAAACGTAAAACCTGGAAAATGACAGTTTTGGATCTCGCACCTGTGTTCTGAAAATCAAACTTTGCACTTGAGGAGTCGAGACACAGAATTTACCCGAGGCTTTGCACAACTTCACTTGCTTATGCGTTTGTATTACAGATGCATGGACTGTTTTAATCCAGGGCAAACGTGCAAATGAGAGAAAGCTGCGTGTTTCAACGGCAATAAACTGGTTCAGTTTACTGCCGCACAAGAAGTTTTGTCCAAACATCCACCATGTTAGCTAATTATACAATATCATGGCCGCTATATAATTTCCGATCTATTCCATATGACAATAAGAAATGGTTAGTGTCCGTTGAAGGGGATTTTGCAATGATGGTTTGTTTTGTGTATCATCTGTATTTTTTGTCTTCCTTTTCTGGGTGTTCAGCAGCCTGCGTCTCCCAGGGTGCATTGCTGGAATTTACAGGAAGTATTTACAGAAAGTAGCCAGTTAGCCAGCTAACAAAACATCGCCTGTGGCTAGCTAACCAGCTAGCGACATAAAGACACCTTTTATGACTTAGCTAAACTGAGGAAATTCGGGTAAGTGCTGTGTGTTGATTGCTGACGACGCCTTTGGTACACAATGATAGCATAACGTCTAAAACAAATGTTAAATAGATATACTGCGTCAAGCTGGATCGCATCGTAGGCAGCTAGCTAACAAGCTAGTCTAGCTATTTGATTGATTTAGCTTGTAGCTAGCAATTTGATACCGGTCAGCTACATAGACAGTCGATCCAGCTAGCTATCAGCTAATAGGGTTATTTTCTTCATTAAACAACTACTTAACTGTTTGTTAACTGTTCCCGGTTGCTCCATTTAATGCATTTGCATTTCTCTGATGTTTCGGTCTGATTTATTGAACACCATTGTGTAGGAAGTCCAAAAACTGAAAAATTAAAAAATTCAGAATTAGCTGAATTAGCCAAGAGTCAGTGAGCTGTTCAAGCTTCTTAAACAAAATCACACAATGAGATCTGCCCATGCTGACAGACTCACGGCGTGGATGTTTAATAGCTGTAATGTCCAGATAAGAATCGCTTGATATTGTTACTAATGACTAATAATATAATATTGATAGCGTTTGTTACGGTAAACATTCCGAGGGCGTTATCAGTAACTAATTGGTATATTGGCATCGAGGATAAAGATGAATATTTGTAGGTGTATAACGTTATATACTTCTGGTTCTGATTGTCGGAAGTAAAAGTAGACGTGGTATGTAGCTGAAGTGCGTCTTGCGGAGTTACGACAGTCATGCTGTTCGTAAACATGTTTGGAAGATGGGTTTGTTGTTGGGGACTGTGGGGTAATCTCCCACCGATCAAGTCGCGAAACGATATCAGTCGAAGTGTCAGATTTAGGTACACACCAGCAGACAAGTGAGAAAGAACGGGTCATAGATCTCAGAAATAGAAGGTGTTAGATTGTGCAAAGATACAGAGAGCGCCCTTTATGTCCACTTAAAAAGGTGTGTCTGATTGTAGAAGTGATTATATCACTGGAGGATGTTTGTTGAAACATTAGACTGCTGTTTTTATTTGACATGGCTCCGAGCAGAACATGCGCGTTTTGCTGTTTAGTTTACAGTGATTACGGTAAGAATTACGTTTGAGGAAATCTGGTCCTGGGTTTGCACAGACGGTTAACCTCTGCCTCGAGCTTTCACACCACATTTCCGTGAACAGACCACACTGACTGCAAACATAATTATAGAACAATTTCAATAAGCTGAGAACACGTAATGATTGCATTTGCTTGATGTAGTCGTGGAGCTGAATAATATATAGATTTAGTTTTTATAATCCTGTGTGAAAGGAGATCATTGATCATGTTTCAAACGCCTCGAATTCTGATGGTGTTAATAATGTAGACTTCCCCTGGTAGTAGAGGGTGGGTCATAGTTATGATATTGAGGTCAGCAACTGACAGTATGACAGATAAAAGGTCCAGGAGGCAATGAGTAGGATCTCTGCTTTAAGGTCAACTTGAAAAAAACTTTAGACCCAGGAGTCTGCTGTGTTCTGTGTCATTCCAATCTTTAGTCCAAATTTAGACCTTCCCTTTTGCCACAGATTGCTACCCAATCACTAGTTTATAGTGTCAGTGTGTAGGTCTAGTTAGGCCCTGCTGTGAGAGTTTGATTTGTGAGGTGTGATTGATTGTGTGCTGTAGTTGTGTGTTCTGGGCCTTTGGGAATCCCACCGCTGTAGTTTTTAAATCCAGTGTGCTGTTCGCTCTGTAGCCCTGCTCTCCGCTGTCCCACCCCTCCCTCTCCCCGTCGCTGTTCCCCTGAGGACCTGCACCCCCTACTCCTCCTTCAGACCCTGTGATGTCGCCCCCCTGCTGTGGCTTCCTGTCACAGTACACCCACCACCACCTGGTCGCCTTCCTGCTCACCTTCTTTAGGTAAATACCGAGCCCAGGTAACCTGTTCGCACACAGCTACACGCTCTTGAACCTAAAGCGTTTCTGATTGTTTCACTGCTGACACTGGACTGTGTTGACTGTGTTTTGTCAGTTTATACTGACACTTTTGGGACTGACCATCAGAGGGGTAAGGTTCTCTGGAAGACATCATTCCTGTTCCTGTTATCCCAGCAGCAGTGGGAACCTGTCAAAGATCTCAGGAGGAGGCAGGAACCACTGTGCAGAAGGAACAGAGGCTGAGTGCAGAGTGCTTAGTGAAGCCTTCCTGTGTCTGTTGTTCTAATTTCCACCCCTCACTCTGACCTAACCCCTCCACTCTGACCTTTGACCCCAGCTCTAGCTGTGCCCTGTGAGTGGTGCTGTGAAGGGAAGTTGCCCAGCTGTGATTGACATTTTGCTGGTTTGCACACGTTCACTTCACTCTGAACATCCTTCAGAACTGCGTGTGATGCAGTGCGCTAACACACGGTGTGGAGAACATTGGTGTACATAGGGTGACAGATTTTTTCTTTTCCCCTCATATCCCTGTCTGTATGTAATTCGTTGCCTGGGTTTCTCTGGTGTGTGAACCAGGCAGGTGCAGCAGAGGGCGCTGTTGTTGATGTTGACAGCTGAGGGTTTGTCTTCCTGTCTCCAGCTATGTGCTCCTGCACTCTTCGCGGAAGACCTTCAGCAATGTGAAAGTAAGCATCTCTGCGCAGTGGACCCCCTCTGTGCAGAATGACAGCACCCCAGCCTTCTCCCCGGACGAGGTGTGTGTGCGGGCTGCGGTCCCTTCCTGAGCTCCGCTTTAAACGTAGTGCTGCTGTCTAATGCTAATGGATGTGTACTGGTCTGCTTTCTCTGCGAGACCCATCTGCAGCTGTGTCTCTGTTTCTGAAGCCTGATCTCTGCAGTGGGTTTAAGTATCACTGCACGTGCATGTTTCTGCTGTTAGTATCAGGCGAGAAAGGGAAGTCCTATACCAGTGTTGTGCAACTCTCTCATGAGAGTGCTGTGTAACTCTATCTCAATCTCCGCAAAGTGATGAAGTGGCCAGTGACTCGTGATGTGTGTGTGTGTGTTTCTCTGTGTCTGTGTGCCTGTGTGTGTGGTGTGTGTGTGTGTGTCTGTGTCTGTGTGCCTGTGTGTGTGTGTGTTTTTCAGACCTGGGAGGAGAATAAGCTGTTTGCGGACACTGGAGAGGCCACCCTGTTCCTGGGCGCTCTAGACACCATCTTCCTCTTCTCCTATGCAGTTGTGAGTGTCAGCAGAATGTCCCCACACACCAGCGGCCTGCTCAGTTGCATGGAGAGGGCCCGTGTTTGGACTCTAAACAAAGCAACACACAAAAACACCCTCAGAAGCACCCACTCCACCCACATCCACTCCACCCACACAAACACGCAGATATGTGCTTACACACAAACACTGCCAGCCCTGCAGAAGCACACACACAAGCGGGAGAGAGAGTAAACACTGTGGATGTGTGTGGTCAGGCTCCCCTCTGTCCCCCCTGCAGGGCCTGTATATCAGCGGGGTGATCGGGGATCGGCTGAACCTGCGCTATGTGCTGTCCTTCGGGCTCTGCGGCTCCGCCGTGGTGGTGAGTGAGAGAGCGCTGGGTGCCCTCCGTTTCTGTCACTGTCAGTACACACAGAGACGGCTCTCCTGTGCCACCACTGAACCCTGCCGTCTCTGACTCTCTGAAGCCCTGCTGTGTGTGGTCTCACTCTCTCTGACTACCCCTGCATGGGTCTCTCTCTCTTTCTTTGCAGTCTCTGACTTTCTGTGTGGGTCTCTGACTCCCCCTCCGTGTGTCTCTCTCTCTCTCTCTCTCTCTGTCTGACTCCCTCCTGTGCACATCTCTGACTCTCTCTCCTGCGTGGGTCTCTCTGACTCTCCTGCGTGTGCTCTCTCTCTGACTCTCTCCCCTGGTTTGGCATTGGTCTCTCTCTGACTCTCTCTCCTGCGTTGGTCTTTCTCTGACTCCCCCTGTGTTGGTCTCTCTCTCTGCAGGAGTTTGTGTTCAGCACTCTGACGGAGTGGCTGCGCTTCTACAGTGTGTATCTGTACTGCGGCCTGTGGGTGCTGAACGGGCTGCTGCAGTCTGCAGTCTGGCCCTGTGTGGTGGCCGTCATGGGGAACTGGTTTGGCAAGTCAGGGTGAGAGCGTGATACCCTCTGCTCCTGCTGCTGCTACTACACACACACACACACACACACACACACACACACACTGTTACACACTCTCTCTCATACACTCCCACACACGCACACACACTCTCTCTCTCATACACTCACACACACGCACACGCACTCTCTGGGCATCAGATTGCTTTCTCACTCACATTGGAACAGCCGTGCTGCTGTCCTGTGACAGAGATGAATATTTCGGAGGGGGTGGTGAGTGCTCTCTCTGTGTCCCGGTCCCACACACACACACACTTCTCTGTTTGGCCTGTGGAGTGCCTGTGCCTCAGTGGGGAACATCCTGGGGGCGTTCCTGGCCTCCAGCGTATTGGAAGGTGGTGAGCTCTCTCTGTGTCCCGGTCCCCAGCCGCGGGTTCGTGTTTGGCCTGTGGAGTGCCTGCCTCCGTCCTCACCTGGCCTCCAGCGTGCAAAGAGAGCGGTCTCAAACAGCCCGGCGGCGCGCCCACGACCGCCTCTCACGGTGAAAGAGAGAAACAGCCCGGTGGCGCCCCACGCGCCTCTGTGATCTGAGAAACAGCGCGCGCGGCCGTCAGAGAGAGCGAAAGGAGTGTGCGGAAGGAGCTCGGAGATCTACAGCGCACCGCAGCAGAGAGAACAGAACGCACTGCTGTGTGCAGTTCCAGTGTGTTGTTTTGATGGTTTTGAGGTGCAGCTGTGTACCCCGTTGGGCTGAGTGTGCTTTCTGTTTTGGGGGTTCCCCAACAGTATGCCTTCCTGGTGACCTCCACGGTGCAGTTTGCGGGCGGGGTGGTGGTGTTCTTCGGCCTGCTCACCTCCCCCAAGGAAGTGGGTGAGTGGCCCTGTCCTGCTGCTGTATTTCCCCCATTCCCCTGTGCCCCTCTGTCACAGTTACAGCCACAGGTTACTGCATGTGTGTGTGCATGCCTCTACATGTGTGTGCATGCATTTCTGTGTGTGCGCAGTATGTATGGGTGTGTGTATATGCGTTTGCGTGTGTGTGCGCAGTATGTATGGGTGTGTGTGTATGCGTTTGCGTGTGTGTGCGCAGTATGTATGGGTGTGTGTATATGCGTTTGCGTGTGTGTGCGTGCATGTGTTTGTGTGTGCGCATCTGCCTTCGTATGTTTGTGTTTTTGCTCTCCCTCTCATCACCCCCGGTGACCCGCAGGTCTGAGTTTGCCCTTGGAGACTGACCTGAGAGCAGTGGAGCGAGACTCGGACAGCCACCGGCCGCTAATTAGCGATGATGAAGAGGAGGAGGAGGAGGAAGAGAAGGTGTACAGTGGGGGGGGTTACTCCGCTCAGCAGCAGGAGCAGGAGTCAGAGACCTCCCCCGCTGCCATTGGCTTCCTCCAGGCCTTCTGCCTGCCAGGGGTGGTGCCGGTGAGCAGACTCCTCACGCTGTACCATTCTCACACTCTGCCGTTTCCTCCACTTTCCTTTACTCACAATATTTCACTGCAGTGCGGACAGTCCCTGCTTTTGCCACTCATTTCATTTCTTGAAACTCCCTCATGAACTGTATTGCCAGGCATTTAGATGTATTTTCTTAGAGGGGTTTAGACATGCAGTTTTGTAAGTGGGGATTAAATTCCCAAAGATAGGTTGGAATTTTTTTTATTACACTAAAAGGCTGTACAAATGTGGGATTAAGAAAAATATTTGTAATAAATTGTGTAAATACACTCAGAACATATTTCTTATATATGTAAACTGAATATATGAAATGGTAAATATTCAGTATTATGAAACATACTGTGTGATGATTCCAGAGAACAACAAAATACAGATCAAAGTCCTCAGACAGTTTATTTCACTACAGGGCGAGTGGAACAGTGTGCTCAAAGGGTTACATAAATAAGCCCTCAGTTCATTCAATAAAAAGACTTAAAACCCAGACTCCTGATGGGGGGGAATCTTAGTTTTATTTTATTTTTGTTTACTTTGCTGCTTTCAACTCGTTTTCTCTTCCTCAGTCGTAAATCTGCATTATGTGTAATGAAACAGTTCACACTGACGTTTACATCAGTGCAGTAAACTGGATGTGGTGAAACAGGAACTGCCGGCGTAATGCCGTGCATGACTGAGGGGGTCCCGTTGCCTGGCAACAGTGTCACTCACTCGTCTCCCCCTTCCCCCCAGTACTCCCTGGCCTACGCCTGTCTGAAGCTGGTTAACTACTCCTTCTTCTTCTGGCTGCCCTTCTACCTCAGCAACAACTTCGGCTGGGAGGAGGCCCAGGCCGACCGCCTCTCGGTGTGGTACGACGTGGGCGGGATCGTGGGTGAGTGGGGGGCTGACACCGGGGGGGGTTACTACAGTGAGGGCAGCCAGGAGAGTAATAGCGTTGAGGGAAGGAAAAGAGCCGTCGTGAAGATGTCCAGAACAACGTTTTTAGCGGAGAGAAAAGATGACTTTGTGACTTTCTTTTAGCTGTGGTTCATGTAGTTTAAAGTGCCATTCTTGAGTAATACTTAGCAGCAGGGCTTTTCTGAGTATTCACCAGCGTTGTTGGTGGAAGCAGAGACCTTGCGAGTGGTTGAGAAAGGGTTTGACTCAATGTTCTGGCACTCTAAACGCATAATGATGTGCCTAGTTGGGCTGTTTGACACAGTGCTCTGACACAGACACTGTACAGGCAGAATGAGCTGTTCTTGTCATTGCACTCATGTTCTGATGTTCTTCTCCCTGTCCCTCCCCCACCCCGCCCCTCCTCCCTGCCCCCCCCCCCCCCAGGTGGGACGGTGCAGGGCCTGATCTCAGACTGTCTGGGGCAGCGGGCCCCAGTGCTGGCCGTCAGTCTGCTGTTGGCCATGGGCTCCCTGGTGGGCTACAGCCGTGAGTACCATCCATACGGGAGCAGAGTCAGAGCACAGAGCTCCATCCGAGCAGTCAGAGCTCCATCCGTACGGGAGCGGAGTCAGAGCTCAGCGCTCTCTGTGCGGCTGTCCTGCACGCTGCTGTTCCAGCGCTGAGATGGATCAATACAACATGTTTATGTCTCCTCATGTTCTTTGCTTTTTTTAGACTCTCCGAATGATCAGGTGATCAATGCAGTACTGCTGGCAGTCACAGGTGGGTGAAAAGAGGAGGCTGTTCTCCAGTTTCCCAGAAATCACAAGCCCAGAGGTGTCAGTAGTAGTGTCGGTCTGCCGCTGGGTTAGCATGTTACCATGCTGGTGTGAGAACATGTCTAAGCCATTGTAGGCTGTAGCCAATAGGGTGGGTCTGGTTGTTGCCGAGGCGATGGTCTCTCATCGCCGTGACGCTGTCTGTGTGGGCCGCAGGGTTCTTCATCGGGGGACCGTCCAACATGATCAGCTCAGCCATCTCAGCGGACCTGGGGAGACAGGAAGCCCTGCGCGGCAGCAAGGAGGCGCTGGCCACCGTCACCGGGATCGTGGACGGGACCGGGAGCATCGGAGCTGCAGGGGGACAGGTGAGAGAGGGAGAGACAGGGAGAGAGAGAGAAACGGAGAGAGGGAGAGAGAGTGGTTTACTCAGCACATTGAAGGAGCGATCTGGATCAGTTCAGTAGGATTGAAACAAACCCATACTCTTCAACCAAAAGAGAGTCCCAGAGAACAGAGTGAGTGGGGAGGAGAGCTGTGATTGGCTGTGGCAGTCACTGTGGGATGGGAAACTCTGTGTGTTTTTCAGTACCTGGTGTCCCTGATCGAGAGCAAGCTGGGCTGGATGTGTGTCTTCTACTTCTTCATTGTCATGGTGAGTGTAGGTGTGTGTGTGTGCGTGCGTGCATGTACGTGCATGCGTGCGTGTGTGTGTGTGTGTGTGTGTGCGTGCGTGCGTGCATGCATGCCCTTGCACAGACATTATGGTGTGATGGGTTTATCGCTTCTGAATTGCAGTATGATATTCATGTATTCTCTCCTTTGTTCCTCACTGGCCACTCCCAAAGTGATAGCTGAAGACTCATTCAGTGTTCAAAGAACACTGCAGTATTCTGTAGCTTATCTTGTCATAACCCAGCAAATCTGCACGTGGAAAGGTTATCATTGTTTTAATGTTTTATTATTTCTCTATGGACATTTTGAGTGCATGCCAGTGGGTGTGTCCGTCACATGTGTCTCTCTCACCACCTGTGTGTCCCACGCCTCTGTGTGTGTCTCTCACCTGTGTGTGTGTGTGTGTGTGTGTGTGTATCTCACCTGTATGTGTTTCTCTGTGCGTTTGCTGCAGACGGGGGGCAGTCTGGTGTTCATCGTTCCCCTGATGTTCAGCGAGGTGCGGGCCGCGTGGAGAAGCAGACGCACGCGAACACACCAGCTCTGAGAGCCGCGCCCCAGGGACCGGCGGGGCTTCCTCCCTTACCCCTCTCCGTACAGGACGTCCCACCCCAGGAGGCAGTGAGGGGGATGAAGCAGCTCTGACTGCTCTGGCAGGGTGTGACTCTGACCGGTCCCGCAGGGGTCAGAGGTCATCCGGCCGTGTGAATAGCAAACCACTAGCGGCTCGACTGGCTGCCCCATCACCACGCAGAGAGGCTTTCACCGTGAGTCTGTGTCAGCTCTTGTATCTAAAGGGAACCCTTCCTCTGGGGGGAAAAAGGGAAAAATGTACAGCTCCCTGTTTTTAAATTTGAGGACCACAAGCTGAGGGTATAGATAAAGGCCTTTTGGGTAGTGGGGCGGGGTTTGGGGGGGGGAGGTAGGGGAGGGGGGTGGAGGAGGTCAGGGGGCAGGCTCCCCTCTGGTGTAATTCTCACTCAGGAACAGGGAATTTCTTCACCTTATAGTCAGTCATTCCAGAGCCTGAGGGCTGATTGCAGCTGATGAAAGGGAATGCTTTGGGAACTCCTTCAGCAGCAATCAGATCTCCCCGGGGGGTTTTACTCTTATACCTGTGCTCACACCCGAGACATCTCACCAGTCCACCTGTCTTTCAATCTTCAGTTACTGCTGATAATCACTGACATGATGAAATACACAGTTACAAATAGTGAAACTTTAAATGTGTGTACAGTCGGTTATAGAGTTGACAAATTCACATGTAAATAATGGCGTCTTAAAAGGCTTAAATGTTGTGTTATGCATGTAGTCCTTAGGTCAGTCACCTGAGGCAGCTTAGGTCACCGGGCTGCCAGTATGATTGCATTGCAGCTATGAAATACACATATTATAGATGGTACGCTGACAAGCACACTTTGTGGTAAAGATGTGGTGATCATTGCAGTGCAATCTCAGCAGAGCCGGGAGAAAGGGCTCTGCTTTGCTGCTGTGTCCTTTATCAGGAACTGAAATTTGCTCTTAATTCAAGATGAATGCTTCCCCACGTATGCACTTTTTAACATACATGATTTCTCTTTAAAACGGAGTAGTCGTTTTATCTTTCAGGGCTTCTTTTGTATTCTGTCTTCTGTTTGTCCTGTCTCAGTGTAAGAATGCTTTTTGGAATCAAAAATATGGTTTCTGGGATGTGGTCTCTGGTCATGGCCCCTTACAAGACATTATCAACCGATCATATAGTTTTAGGATGTTTGGTAGGGTTTTATTGGCTTGTAACATTTTCAGAGAGTGGAAACGGCTTTTAAATGTTCATGTTCATCTGTTTTACTTGTTTTTTACTGACTCAGACATAAAGATTGTCATGCAGATCATTGCTGGGCGTTAATGCAGTTGGCCCCTTACAATGGTATATGTTAAGCATGAGTAAAGGAAGTGGTTTCCACTAATAAATAAATACATTTTTAGTTTTTCTGTTGTCCCTTGGCATATTTTATTGCTACTTCCTTTAGAATAAAAATAAGGACATAATACTAAAACATCTGCCCTGTTATTAACTGTACTTTCCCCTAACGTTTAAATCACACTAATGAGTAAAGATGGCATATGGACTGTGAACTGTAGTACTGCCAGCCAACAGCAGGGGGCCCCCCCACTTTAATCATTATTGTCAGCTGACTGTTAGGGGAGGCATTTGAACACATGAAAGACGGCATGAGAAAATGCAAATGTAGTCTGTCAGAACAGAGGCCTCTTTTTACCACTGATCTAGATACAGTGCTGTGTTTAACAACGCTGCATTAACAAGGCAAAATGTCAAGTTGACTCACTACTGCCAGATATCCAACGAGAGCCACAGGTCCTTTAAAAACTTCACAGTGCAAGTAGGGATTGTGTTTTTTTTTTTTTTTACAATGGGCAATGGTGCTTTCATGTTATTTTAGCCTTATCTGGGCAAACAGGCCAGTGGGGTGTCATTGGTCTGTGTGCTCAATGTGAAGCCATGAATCTGGGTGTTTCTGGGTGAAAACTGTACATATGTAAAATATGTCTATCGGTGTAAATTGTGGCTTATGTTATCAATCATAAAGGAATACTTCTCTCAACAAGTCCCTGTGCTTGTGTACATAAATGTACAAACATGTAAAACCCCCTCTGAGGCCACACCCATTCTGTTGGCGATTCCTGTCTGTTATGGCCAAAGGTGTGCTCAGCCCCCAGGCAAAGACAAGGCAAGGAAACAACACCAGACACTCATGTGTATTAATGTTTTTTAATTCAGCTATAAGCAAATGGAGACCTCATACACTATATCAATATACTTTTAGGGAGGGTAGGATTTTTGTTTAGAAACAAATTCACAATATCAGAATAAACATTTTGAAACTTGACTCTTTGAATGACAACAAAAATCAATACAAAAGTTATTTTATTCCCCTATAAATCTAAGCAGTAGTAAATTATATCATTTAAACTGTATATAAGGATATAATTTATTCATGCATATAAGGCATAAAATATTAGGTTGATATACCTTCAGCAGATGAATTAGAGGGAAAAAAAGGATTTTTTGAAAGCAGTTTGACACAGACTATGGGTGAGACAGGACTAGATCAGTTTCTTTGTACAGACACTTTCAGCACTGGATCAGAATAAAAAATACACCTGATGGTTTGGGTCAGGACTGGAGGGGTGAGGGGAGAGCTTGCAGGAAAAGATGCAGTGAGTCTCAGATTCCATTTCACCCGACTCACCAGAGGGGGTGGATGTATTAACATGCTATGGGGTTTAAACTTTTAATGTGACCAAAACTGTATGATACACCAGTGGTCAGAAAAAAACAACCCCAGGTAGACTTGATTTTTCTTGATCTTTTGAGTTTTGATTGGCTAATGAACTTCCCAGTCCTGATCCAATGGCCCACATTCTGTGTCTCCCTGCCCAGTGGGGGTGTGGCTATCCTGATGCCGCGCCCCCTGTCTCCATAGGAATATATTATCACATCGGTCATGTTTAAAAGTAGTGCAAAGACAGTACAAAAAATACACCATTAGTTAGTATTATAAAAAAGGCATTTATAATTATTTTCCTATACATGGAACAATACATAATCAGAATAAGTTAAAATATACTTTTAAAGTTTGTTTGGAACACATGAAAAGACAGGCACAGCAAAAAAAAAATCAAACTCACAAAACATCAATTCACACTGCACATCCATGCTTCTTTCATTCGTGAGGTGAAGTGTGTAAACTTGCAGTGAAATACAGCATATTTGTTAAGAACTGATCATTGCTCCTGTAAAAACTCTTTTTATATCTGTGCAGACATTGAGGCAGTTGGCAAAAACAAGAACGAGAGTTTAGACTACAAAGAGATCACACAAAATTTTTCTGAAATAGCAAGACAAGAGACTAATAGTCTTGCAAGAACTCCATTGATGCAAGCCCACAAACTGTGTTACATTCTACTGGGAAAACCCTGCCCCCTTTTCTGACTGTTTCTGGGAAGCTTGTCAAACAAAAGCCAGTCAGGGCGCCAGAGACAACAGAGCTGAGATCCCCTGGAGGATCTGAGCTTCCTCTGCAGGGCAGAGGCACAGTCAGAGGCAAGTTTCTGTGGAGCCTCACTGCAGTGACCGGGGTGCTCTGTAGCAAAGCCAACCTGCTGCTGTTACACAGCAGAGCAGAGAGAGCACACAGTGCCCCCCCCGCCACATTTCTGCCCCCTGTGCTCCTGCTGCCCTGCCCTCCCCTCCTGCCACTTCTACAACACAGGTGTAGCGAAAGGCAACCGGCTTTTACAAGTTCCCATCAGTCACCTGACATGAATTGGGTGAGGTAGACAATCCAGATTATGGCTATTAAAAAAAAATGTAATTAAAAAAAATCTTTTTTTACTGATAATCTCAGTTTGTAGTCTGCTATAACCTTGGCACTGCTGTTTGCAAAGGGCACATGGAGCACTGTTACTGCCTTACATTACAGCACGATTTTCTAAAGAAGAATGCAACATGCTGACTTACAGCGTGCCATTTACTGATAATTTCCTTTGGTGTCAGTAACACTGAATGCCCCTGCAAAGCCTCTAAGTATTATGAGTATCATTGGCTTTTACACCTCAGTGCTGCTGTCCCTTCTGTCAAACAGCAGTCTGAACAACTTTATTCAATTCAATTCGGTTAATTTTATGGAGCAACACTTCTTTGGTTAACCGCTTCAGCTAATGCTACCATTTACACTGTGTAAAAATAAATCGCTCACACACACACATACAAACCTGCACTGCACAGGAAATGTGACACAGCTTAATCAATATGTTTTATGTTCTAAATCTGTGATGAATTTCCCTGCATTTATACACCAATCATAGTACAATCAGTATACGTTAAAAGGGTCCCTAATCTTTTCTGCTGTCTGATGCTAACCAAACCTAATACGATCAATGCTACATTCCCTTCATGTACTACAAAGCTGCAATCAGATCCTCTAATATGTTATTTCTATAAAAAGACAACATAAAATGCTACATTGTTAAAAGTAAGATGCTAAGAAAGCTACATACAAGCAATGCACCATTAGCAGTTATGACACTAGATTACTCTGCTGCCCAGATGTCATTTCAAGGACAGTTGATGCTGAAATCTGGCATAAAGCATTAGTTGCATCATTACATGCAAGTCATTCTATCTGTGGTGCAGATGGGGTGTTACGAATAGGCTGGATGAATGGATACAACGTCCCCTGAAACTGGCAAGACTGGTTCTGTCCTGTACTGGTCAAGCAGCCTCAGCGCCGGGCAGGCTGACACCAGTGATGACCGTGAATAGTTGAACATCAGAGGGGTTTGTCTGACAAATCAGTGTCTGTCTTGGATTATCTCTAACCTCAAACTCCCATGAGCCTGTAGGGCGAGTGCAGTCATGGAATGGCCACATAGTTTAGCTGCATTAGTGGGTGAGGCATGGCTCAGTTATTTAATTACCAAAGGTAAAGCTACTTTCATACAGGGCTATATAATGTTTCTGTTTCCCCTGGGACAGCAGTGTCAGAGCAGTCATCTCCGAATGCTCTCCGTCTAAAACTCCAGCCCCTGACCTTTGCCCCCAGGGATAATGTCCAACCACAGGTCCTGTTTCAACCCTGAGAAGAGTCTCTGACCTTAGGGTCAACCGACAGCTCACAGGGCTGGGAGTTTTAAGCCCAGGGCGAGAGCGCACTGAACACAGAACAGAACAGAGCAAAGCCAGTGAGAAATGCTCACCCAGCTGAACTCTGGGTAGAATAGCCTGTGGTACAGGAACAATTGAAGGCATTGTTTCAGGGACTATAAACAAGGAAACAGGTGATGGTCTCTTCCAACAAAATGTGTTTTAAAAAAAACTGAGTGCATTGTTTTTTTTCACAGTATACGTAAAACAGAGAGCACTGGGTTAAAAAAAAAACTCCATTAAAGGCATATATATCTTAATCTGCTACATATAGTCAAAGTAATAGTTTTCATATTAAGGCCTTGTAGAGTGGACTGGTGTTTTTTCTACGGGAGGACTGTGAGCCTCCTTATACAGAAATAGATTTCCCAGAAGTTTTTAAGCCCATACAATATGAGCTTATGACTGTCAAAATATTAAAAGTATAGAAATTATGTACACATATATATACACAGAGAGACTACTTCTGGTCCACGGCCATTGTGTTCTCCTCCACCACTGTGAGGCGCTGATGAGTCTTACTGTCGAGAGGAGCCCTTATGATGTAAGGATCTCTTCTTCTTCACTGCAAAGAAGTCTGAGAGGGAGAGAGAACATGGTGAGACAACACTGCTGAGAGGCTGAAAAACAGCAACAGGAGGGCTTGAAAGCTTACTTGTTTTATGAGTCTTGACTAAAGAACCTAAACAGTTAGATGCAGATTAGGGGCACAATATCACCTGTTGGCTTTGCAGTTAGCTGCTTTTGTGAAGACTTGGGACATTGCTTACCTACAAGCTAGAGAGTATATGACCTAGTTTCTAGAGGCACCTGCATTCTGCCAGCTTATCTAGCTGATGCGCATGCTCACATTTGGCCTAGCCTCTTTAATGTGGTTATAACTGTCAGGAAAACAGAGCTGCGGTTCCCTCCTCACCTGTGATAGTGGCCTGTCTGCGTTTGAGAGAGCTGGCCGCCGCCCGCTTCTCGGCCTTGTGGCTCCTGTAGGCCTCCCTGGCCGTGACCTCCAGGTACTCCCGCGGGGGGCGGGGGGCGGCGACGCCCCCACCCGGTGTGTCCGGCGCCCGCCCGATGCCCGCCTTCACCACGCAGCTGCGGTAGAACGCCGGCACATCCTGGCACCGCAGCTCCTCCCACTCGATGGAGCCCTGCGAGGGCCGGTCCGTCTGGAAGTCGAAGTTCCACCGCTTGTTGGCCACCTCCACGCTCATGCAGAGCAGGCGCTGGAAGTCCTGCTGCAGCTGCTGGTGGTCGACCGGCCCAAACAGGTTCCTGCGCACCGGTGCCCCCCGCAGCTTCACGCCTTCCCCGTACCCGTCAGATTCAGACGACGTCATCGCCACGGTCCTGACAGAGACACAGGTAACCCCGCTCAGGTGAGAATGCAGGCGCGTCTCTGTTCTTCATACTGCCCAGAGAAGCACAGCCACACACACATACACACACATACACATACACACACACACCAGCATGCATTCAAAATCTGTTGCATGCTCCCTGTTTAATGAGGCTGATTTTTATTGGATCGAACACGTGTTCCTAACCATGAGGGAACAGGGGTGACAGACTTCACACAGCCACACTGGGGGTTTAATAGACACAGTGAATAAGCTGTACATGTTACTCTACCCCCAACACCTGGAATCTTTATACATGAACCTGTTCCTCCAGTTTCAGTTTACGGGCCTGGGGGGAGGGGCAATGCTGAGGAAACACAGGATGTCTCACCACAATACCAAACCATTTAATCCCACATCATTTAACAGGACATGCCACACTTCAAACCTGAACCAAATCTGAAGCAGCCTTGGAAATGGTTTATTAAAAAATGTTTATTGAAATTTTTAGATCCACCATTAGATCTGGCACTAGACTGATTTTTTTTTTTTTAATTCCATTCACTAAATTCAGTACAAACTCAATATTTCAACACTGATTTTAAAAAACGTATTCTAACCCATGGTTTTCTTAAACCATAATAAAAAGGGTCCTCTCGGACCAGCTCCACTGCCCCCCAAACATTTAGATCAGAGATTAGAGGTGACATCACCCTGTTGTCGCCAAAAAACTTAAGTTTCCACCAAAAGTCGAGTCATGTGCCAGTCACGGGTTTTGTATATACTGGTTCTTCAACATAAAGTTTCACATATATGCATCTATACATTTGAAAATAACAACAACCACTAATATGAAGTTACTAACATTAAAAACCGCATGCAGTCAGAAATTATAATTAAATATTACCTTCTAGTTCTGAATGTTTCTGTCAAATGGAAGCGTCGACACTACCCCCCTAAGGTCTCAAATTTGTTGATCTCTAAAGGTTCCAGCTTATTTATTTATGTAGCTCAAAGTAAGGAACGCCTGTAATACTTGACTTCCCTGGAGTTAAGTGTGCTGTGAGTTGATCTGCGGCAGTTTGCCTCTTGAATCGCGACTTTTGCCGCCAGCTGCGTAACTACATCACAGTAATGCTTCTCACTAACACCCAGGCGCTGGCCGCACGCCGCACTAAACATGCCGCCACTTATTAGAAAATATGTGCGCCGTTGAATGCGGGCAGCCGTTAAACCCTGAACAAATTAAGGTGCGTCGGTAGGGTAACAATGACACGGTCGTAAAAGGTTAACTGCCGCTGGTTATTGCCCACAATGAACATAAAAGGGCTTCGAGTGGCAGCTTCATATATCCTGAATCTGTCATGCTATTTGGTAGTATCACAGGAAACCTGAGACTATTTGCTAAAGACAAGTGTTTGTTTCAGATTTAAAGAAATGGCAAATTTGCACAGTCAGAACGTAACTATTTATCTTTAAGGCTTTTGAGATCGCTGCGCCGGGATGTACCCTTCTTAAACCGGTTTCAGCTTCCAAAATGACCCCCCAACATACATAAATAAGGCTTTTTCACACTCGGCGAACAGTACATCACACGGAACATATCTAACAGATTAGCCACCGTTACGCTGTTGTGACCACAATCAGCCACAGAGCATCCATAAAAAGCTAAGCGTAGATTGCATTATCTCTGTGCAGATTTTATTACATAGGCAATTTTCACGCCGAAAATATAACATTTTGTGTGGAGTCATGCTGCTCGTGTCGCTGGCAATTCATCAAAATATGTCAAATCGCAACTCCATCAATCATTCAACATCTCACTGATATAAAAGGAATCTCTCATAGCCGCGCATTCAATTCAATTTGGGGAAAGTTACCAAAAAGGTCATTCGCAAGAGTAAACAGCCCCCATCACAAGTAATGGGTAAGAAAATGACTACGCTGCCTGTCTGTGCACTGCCCATAGAGGGCGCTTTCCGAATAGGGCCACTGGTAGTATAGAGTAAACTCTCACACAGTATTTCGCAATAGCCAACTCACGCACTCATTCTGAAAATAAAAGCATGCAGAAAAAAATGACTGTGAAATGAAAACACGTTTGCCTGAAAGTGCACGCACATCTGTATCACATGTATTCTAGATAAGTCGAAAAAATCGTACAACTCGCTTATCTGCGTGACTTAAGTGTACATACTTAATGCGTGACGCAGTTTCTTAGGGAAAAGGCAGTTTCCAGCTCTACGGATCTTTCTGTCCGTCTGTCGTTTGCCACGCATTCTGAAATTTAACAGCCTCTGTTTTGGATAAATGCATACACAGACCCCGTATTAAATGAACATTGACCATTCTTCAGTTAGTGTCCAAATCTGGTGACGTTTCCAGCTGTTGCTTCTCCCACAAGATACTTTCATTCGACGCACCGTCTCGTCAGATTTCGAATTCAATCTAATCTCTGATTGATGCTTTCCTGTCTTCGACATAAACTACCCATTTTCCAGCTGTAAATCGTTTGCATTTACTACTTCGTTGGCGTATACACCTTTACGTGTTAAGCACAGGAATTCCGGAGTTTTATTTTCTCAATAATTTATTGATATTTTTATTGAATGGGCTCTTTTAATTTCACACTGAGCCGGGACGCTTCGTCTTAATTACGCCGTTGCACGAACCTCCAAACTTCGGCTTGCGGAGAAAGTTGTTTACGTAGCAGAAGTGGGCGCGGTGTAGGGATCGCGTTACTACAACACTACACACTGACACACACAACCTCCACTGTGCACTGCCTGTGCAAAATATCCGCTTCACATACCTTAAAACTTTGCCATGCACCTTCAGTTAGCATTGTGTTCCTTTTATGGATGACTAAAATATAAGCTCCGAGTATTTCTGGAGACAACAGCTCTCAACAGTACAGCGCAAATGACGCAGTAAAAAAGATACCATGCATACAGCAAGGTATATACTGTAGGTAATAAGCTACAAATACATTAAACAATTCGACCTGTGATTCGATTCTTTGCCACTGAAGAAAACAAAACGTTTAATGTTTAATTAATGTATATTTATTAAGACACTACATCACAGAAAGGAAAAAAACACTTTTTTCAATGGCAAAAACATCTAAGTCGTTGACAAACACCAAGTCACTGCTAAAGCGATGAAGCGACAAAATGCAATAGAGTACGCTTTTCTGTACTTACCGGCAGAGTGAAATCAATCCCTTCCAAACGCGAAACAGTTTAATTTGCCGCTCTGCAGAAAGTGACTTTCACCGTAGCGATAATTCAGGTTTTTATACAGCCTCCAAAGAGCGAATGTTGCTATAAACACCTAAGGACGCAAGCCCCCCTGACGCAGCCCGTCCCTACCCTTTTCTTGCCTTGTTTGTTATGGACATTAGAAGTTGTGGGACGTCCTACAGTCAAGTCAGTCACGTGACCGAGTTCACAACAATCTTTCTTTGGGAGCTGGATCGACGCCAGGCAAAACTGTTTCAGCGGCCGCCTATAGCAGGCTCACAAAAACAGGCTTCTACGTTCCGAAGTGTCCTTCCGAGCATTTTATAAATCCAGAGCCATCATGCGATATTGCATTCCTGCGTTGCATAAATGTTTTATTATGCTGTGGAAAAAATTCGTCAGAACTAACTTATGTGACAAAACATGTTGTTTGCATTCTGCATGCCTTTCTTACCCACTCGTGTTCTTCTAAGCCTTTTCTTGAAGCGTTTTGTAGCCTTTGCAGAGTGCACTGGTTGCGTTGCACTCACTTAAAATAGTATCCGCAGCGCTCGGAAAGAAGTAGGTCAGATTTGTTGGTAGCGGGGCAGCTCCCCCCTCCGCGCCTCCGTTTGACACACATTCCCATGTTTTGCTTGCATCACGTTTTGCCCTGGCACTGTTTCAGCGCTCCAGTCACGTTGCTGTGCCACGTGAGCGAAATTCTTGCAAACTTCTTTCGCGTTTTTCCCGCAATTTCTATGTGAAGAATCTGGACGCAGGGCAAATCATATCAAGGGATACGTTAGTTTGTTGAAAACAACATAAACTGCTCTAGCTGGCAACACAAAGCAGACACAACTGAAGGATCGCGCACAATTAGTTATAACCAACAGTCTGTTATTTACTGTACCTCCATTATAAATGGTCTTGCGACATTAAATTATTGTTTAATATTTGTTGTTTAATATTTAATATTTATATTTATTAATGGTGTCACATAATTCTGATACGTCTTCCCACTTACATGAAGAAACCAGTGTAAATTTGGACTTCATCCCCAAAAGTCCAAAGTCTTCAAGATGGGCGGCTAGTAATATTTTATGGACTTACTTTCTCCAGGATACCCCAAAGAAATTATTATTAATAAGCTACAGCTAAGCAACTAATAAGAACTTAATGATCTGAAGAAGGATACTGGAAGCGTATGACTAGACAGATTGTCAGAAAACACAGAGAAACATATGCACAGCACAAAAATGTGTTCTGTCAACGCATTTTTGTTTTGGTAGGCAAGGATAATTACATTTGACATGTTATTTCTTGTGTAGTTAAACAGTCAGAAGAAACAGGCCTGAAAACAAGCTCTCCAAAGAAGATGATACAGATACCTATATTCACAATACAAAATGGTGATGTAAAATACATTTTCAAAAATGTGGTTAACAAAAATATTTAACACACTGCTAAAATATGTATGGAATATTATATGTATAGTGATATGACCATATATAACTTTTTGCAAGCTAATTAACATCATAATTTAAGAAAATACATATAGTCTTATACTTCTTTTCCAACTGTGTGCTGTGCAGTAAAATTCAGAAAAAGTTTTAGTTCACAGGTGTCTTCACTATCAGGGACAGACCATGAAAACATCTGGATTCCTAATTTATCTGCCTCTCTTTCACTAGCAATAGGATTGTGAGCAGAGCTCACAAGGGCATAGTCTGTAGCAGGTACAGCTTCATAACATCACAAAAACTCTCCAGATGTACATCAAAGTTAATGTAAATTTCTTGTATAAAATACTTAAGATATTTAACATGTAATTTGTAACTTGTAATATATGACAACACAAAAACTACACAAACTACAACTACACAAAAAAGAACCCTAGTCACACTTCAGCCTCCACTCTTTGATTGTCTGAAACGGGAGGGTGTGTTTCCCAGTCTCCAAGAAAAAAATGTTTTTCCTCTCATTTCCTTTCCGTAACACAACACTCGACATTTATTTGTCACATGACAAAGTTGAGTGTAGAGCAGATTTTTTCCTGTTTCTCCAGGGAACTCTGTGGCAAACGTTTACCCAGGTCCTATGCTGGACACAGGTGGTGCTAAACAGGGAGACTTTTCCCAGTTCCTGCTTGCCGGGGTGCACCTCGGCATGCAGAATCAGAAACAAGGTACCACTGTTTTCAGGCTTCATCAAAGATAAACTAGCAGAAGGGAGAAATGAAACAGAATTAACAGAAACTAAAGTGCTGAGTTAAAATGAGAAAATACTCAGCTAAAGTAAAGATTGTGTGTGTGTGTGTGTGTGTGTGTGTGTGTGTGTGTGTGTGTGTGTGTGTGTGTGTGTGTGTGTGAAGTAAAATATTGTGACTTGAGGCACCATTGAATTCAGTATACAGAACTAGTTTCCCAGCACTCAGAGAACTTATTTTGTAGGTAGCCCTATAAAGAGCTGCATGCCCAGTAAATTACATCATACCAGTAAACCTTAAGAAATAATCACTGTGCTAAAGTTCACAGGGCCGTTCCAGGCTTCCACACTGAAGCCTGCTGCCGTATTAAGCATCAGCAGGTGATAAGTGCGTATTGTATGCCTCCTTTAAATCACCCCCGCCCACATGGAATGAAGCTTTAAATATAACACCCCACATCCTGAATACAAAGTGGCAATCGTACTGTATGTGTGTAAGTGGATTCTCATTACCGTTTCTTCTGATTGCTGGCAGGGCCTCCTCTTTGGATATGTGAATGACTAGTGTTCAGGCAGATGATGTCATTAGCAAGGAATGTTGGTCGAGAGACATTATATCATAGAGGGTTTAGTGCTAAGAGGGGCAGTTCAGACCAGGTCTCCAGTGTTATAGTTGTCTCCTGTTTTCTTTCTTCTTGAACTTAAAATGTCCATTTATTCTAGTTTATTATACTCCATTCTAATTCATTTCTGAATCTCATCTGTCATAATTGTTGATACAGTACATTTAACAAAGATCAAGGTAGGGAGAGATGTGACAGTATGTATGATAATGCTGTTAAATCATGAATTGACAGCTTCTAGTTTATAGCTGTTTGCGTCAGTTCTGGTTTCCGGGCCACATTACTTTAATGAGGTTATAAATATTTTGAAAGTTCTCCTTGTACCTCTGCTTTTCCACAGCAGATTTCAGCTCACTTACAGATGTGGCTATGCAGTATCCTGGCACAATATGTGTAAAAAATATATAGCTATCAGTTCTATGTGTGGTGCTAAGGCTTTTTTCTGGTCATTCAGCAAATGAGAAAGTGTTTTTGAAAAAAATATTTTCCCTTGTTTCCTTGTGAGACCATTTTAGTGTTTGAACTGACAATAGAAAGACACCCTCTGGCTACTTGTTTGTGGATAGTAATGTTTTTGGTCCTGTATTTTCTGTTTTGGCAATTGAGCCTGCCTTTTATTGGTGTAAATACGTTTCCTTGGTGCTGTGGGGCATACATCCTGATCTGTAATTCCAGGTCACTTTGCAGAGGTTAGAGAAGAATTAAATTGTCTTGCATCCAACAAATAAAAATAATGGTAAAAATGATTGCAGTAACCATGTTACTTGGAGTGATTTATTTGAAAAACTACAATCATGTTATTAAATGAATATTAATTGTTATTAAATGAATATGTATATATTTATATAAATACATCAATTATCATTAATTAATTGTAATGTAGTAATGTAATTATTAACATTTATGAATGCCATGTTTCCCATCTGAATAAACAAGGATAGGGGGAGACTAATTTGTCCATAGATGTAGGTAAAGGTTTACTCGAGGGTGCTGAGGACCTGAGCTAACAAGGATACTAGCCTACCTGCCTGTCAGGTAGGCTTCCCGATTCCGACGATGGTAACAGTTACCACCGGCTACCGATATCAGTGCGCTTTCGAGCCGCTAGGCGGCAGCATTTCCCCTGGAACGACTGAACCTTAAGCTATTAATTAGCTAGCTAGCTAAGGTCGTAATCAATCTATGGCTCTGATTCGTGTGCTCGTTCATTTTACATTATTGTGACGCACTAAAAATATGAAAATAAGGCAGTGCATAGAGCTTTAAAATATTGTTTGGATATTGTTTACTCACTAATATAGCCTCGTTTCGCCTTCATTACAGCTAATAAAATTTCCCGCTTTTCAGACAGGAAATGTCGTCATCAGACCAGACAGCTCGCGAGCAGTTTCTAGAAAAATTTGGCGAAGGCGCTGTAACCCGCCAAGGTTACACTTCAGATAAGCGTTTAAAATCGAAAAACCTTTATTTTTCTTCACAAAAGGAGGTTTTACCCCCACAGATTCATGTTAAAACCTAATTCCGCACTGATCGGCATTAGCTGGCGGCAGGATGGGCTATCTGAAGCAGTTAGATGTGGAGAACTTTAAGTCGTGGCGCGGAAAGCAGGTGATCGGGCCGTTCAAGCGCTTCAACTGCGTCATCGGCACCAACGGCTCGGGTAAACTATACATAAAATTATATTACTAACGGCTCGGGTAAACTATACATAAAATTATATTACTAACGGCTCCGGTAAACTATACATAAAATTATATCAGTTACGGCTCAGACAAATTATACATAAAATTATATTAGCTATGGCTCGGGTAAATTATACATAAACATATCAGTTACGACTGAGGTAAATTATTCAGTGCATCGCTCAGGTAATTTACACCGGTTACGGCTGAGGTAATTTGTGTCAGGTAATGGTGAAGTAATTTATGTAAGTTATTTCCTTATGTAATTTATGCCCGTTACGGGTCAGGTAATTTACATCAGTGACGCTTCTTCTAGGCACAGTTAGCTGTTAGCTTTGGCATCGGAGGAGCTAGCTGTGCTAACGTTAGCCAGCCGGTTGCGATGGGAAAAGCCTGATTAATTTCCCTGCTGCAGGGAAGTCGAACGTGATGGACGCGCTGAGCTTCGTGATGGGGGACCGGGCGGCGAACCTGCGGGTCCGCCACACCCGCGACCTGATCCACGGAGCCCACATCGGCCGGCCGGCGGCCGCCACGGCCAGCGTCACCATGCGCTACTGCGAGGACAACGGGGACGAGGAGCTGGCCTTCAGCCGCACCATCAACGGTAATGCCGAACGGGACGCCGCTGAGGGTGGCTGAAAATCAGCGCTGACAGTCTGAGGTTACCGTAACCTCGTTCTATTTATAATTGCAGTGGTGTTAGCCAGCTTGCCAGCCTGATCGTTAATTCAGTTTCGTGTTTGGATTTTGCCAGGAGCGTCCTCTGAGTACCGCATCAACGGCCAGCAGGTCACCCTCGCCAAGTACACGGCGGAGCTGGAGAAGATCGGCATCGTGGTCAAAGCCAGGAACTGCCTGGTGTTTCAGGCACGTAGGGCGCCGATCGCAGCACCGAATAACAGATCAGGTGCTGACAGGTTCACATTGCACGGCTGGTATTCATCTTTCGAAGAAAAGGGTCACACAGCTGCGTAAGGTGTTGCTCAGGCACGTCTAGCACACCGATTACATCTCATTATTACAGAGGAAAAACATAATAAATCAGCCTGATTTAGGAGGTTTTGGTCTGGTATTTATAAAAATATGCTTATTAAATGCTTGTCTTTATGTCTTTATTGGATTGAATAAAGTATTTGCCTCCTAAGGGTATTTAGTGGTAACATCTAAGTAGAGTCTGTCAGAGGAACCTCTTTTAATATGTTCGGATTGAGTATATATGAAATATGAGGTGTAAGATACACATCTTAAAGATACATAGTATGTGTGTGAGTGTATATGTGTGAAAGAGGTGTTAACGGAAGAAAACAAAAACCAAAGCAAAATAAAAGGCACTGCTCTGAGGCAGGCAGCTCACAGTCCCCCAGGTGTCATGTCAGGTTAGCCAGGGGCCCACCTGGGAGGCGGGGCCAGGAGGAGGCGGGCCTTGAAGGGCCCGTTCCTGGCGCCCACTGGGCCAGCTCTGTCCAGGCCTCGGGCTGAGGGTGGGTGTCTTTTTTTTTTTTGTTTTTTTGTTCAGTTCAGTGTCGCAGAAGAACAAAACATCCCTGTGCCAAGACAGTAATTAATATGTACAAAGTTCCTGGACAGAGAGAAGGTAAATGCACTTAGATGAAAACAACTCTGTTTCCAACACCAGGTGTTTGTGTGGTTCACAAAACGATACTGATGCTTTGGTCCACAAATGACACTACTACTATGTGCTCAAACACCAACAGGAAGTTCAGTCTCTCCCAAGTCAGGTGAGGTCACATCCCTTAGGGGAATTAAGACCGCTCCCTCTAGGTGGGATGAAGCCAGTGCCAAAGGAGAATAAGTATAGAATATGTATGCACAGTGCATGTATAGACATACACATTAAGCATTCTCCAGGCTCTGTTCGCCGGAGTGCTTTGTTATTAGTGCTGGGGTCAGGTTCGTCTTAGCGTTTGCAGTTGGAACAGTGTTCCGCTCAGATGCGCAGTACCTTTGCTTTAGCCTGTAGTACAGCAGCTTGTATCAGCTTTGAGTGTTGCAGTACTCATGGAGTGTGTGTGTGTGTGTGTGTGTGTGTGTGTGTGTGTGTGTGTGTGTGTGTGTGTGTGTGTGTGTGTGTGTGTGGGTGTGTGTGTGGGGGGACAGGGGGCTGTGGAGTCCATCGCCATGATGAACCCCAGGGAGAGGACCCGCATGTTGGAGCGCATCAGCAGCTCCCTGGAGCTGGCGGAGGAGTACGACAGGAAGAAGGAGGCACAGCATCGGGCCAAGGAGGACACGCAGTTCCACTTCAGCAAGAAGAAGACGGCCACCGCCGAGAAGAAGCAGGTGTCCCTGGAGAAAGCAGAGGTGGGCCACACAGGGCAGGGGGAGTGGGGGTCACATGGTCTTAAATGGGACATTCGGCATGTTAGATGTGTTCCTGCAAAGCAGCGCTTGCTGGTTTGCGGGTGGATGTGTTGAGTTTGTTGCGGGAGTGTGGCGGTCTCCCCCTCAGGCTGTGAGGTACCAGGCGCTGGTGGATGAGCTGGCCGGCGCCAGGCTGCGGCTGAGTCTGTGCCAGCTGTACCATAAGGAGCGGGGCGTCGGGGCGCTGGTGCACACCCTGCAGGAGCAGCAGGCCCTGGCGGCGGGGAGGAGGAGCGCGGTGGAGGCACTGGAGGGGGAGGTCAAGGCCCAGAAGAAGGAGCACGGAGGCCTGACCCGCCAGCTGCAGCACATCGACAAGGACATCCAGTGGGTCCCGTCCCAGCCCTGAGCAAGACTGTACATCTGTGTGTGTGTGCGTGTGTGTTTGGGCGCACACGAACACTCTCTCTGTGTGGTTGCATGTGTCTATATGTGTCTGTGTGTGGTAACGTTCTGTCTATATGTGTTTGTGTGTGGGTTTTGGTGTCTGTGTTTATTCATGTATATGTGTGGTTACTGCATGTCTGTGTGTTTGCGGTGTCTGTATTTATATGTGTGCATGTGTGGGAACTGTGTACTCTTTGTGTGTTTGTGTATGGTAACTCTGTGTGTGTGTGTGTGTGTGTGTGTGTGTGTGTGTGTGTGTGTGTGTGTGTGCGCGCACGCATGCACGCGTGTGTGTGTGGTGACTGTGTTTGTGTGTGTGTATGGTAACTGTGTGTGAGGTGACTGTGAGTGTGTATGTTATGGTAACTGTGTGTCTGTGTGTGTGTGCGTGCGCATGCATGTGTGTGTGGTGACTGTGTGTGTGTGTGTGTGTGTATGGTATGGTAACTGTGTGTGTGTGTGGTGACTGTGTGTGTGTGTGTGTGTGTGTGTGTATGGTATGGTAACTGTGTGTGTGTGTATGTGTGTGTGTGTGTGTGTGTGTGTGTGTGGTATGGTATGGTAACTGTGTGCGTGTGTGTGTGCGCGCGCAGGGCTCAGGAGAAGGTCCTGGGGCAGCAGCGGCCGCAGTACATCAAGGCGAAGGTGAACAGGACGCACCACGAGCGCAAGGCGGAGGAGGCGCGGGCGGCGCTGCAGAGGGCCGCGGCGCAGCAGCGCAGGAAGGAGCAGGAGCTGCAGGAGCTGCGCAGGGAGCTGCAGGAGCTGGAGCACGCCTGGAGCAGCTTCCAGAGGGAGGTGGAGGAGGAGAGAGCGGCACGGGGAGGGGACGTGCAGCTGGAGGAGGCGCAGGTGGGGAGGGAGAGGGGAGAGGCTCCGGTTTCAGCACACACGGCCGCGGCAGCTGGAGACCGTCAGCGCTGCGCTGGGGGAGGTTCTTCTGTCGGGGTGAACGGGTTTAAGATGAAATGTTCCTGGGGGGTTGCTGAGTGTTTGTTTTGGGGGGCTGGGAGGTGTGGGTCCCGGCGAAAGCACAGGGGATAATTTAGCCGTGTGGAGAGGGGCACAGAGCAGCCCCTTATTTCCAAAATGTGTTTGAGATTTGAGGTGATAATGTCCCTGCGTTTGTGAAATGTTGCTTTTGGGTCAGGGTGTTGGGCCAGTGTGGAGAGCAGAGCAGAGCTTCAGGGACTGGAGGCTAAATCAGGCTTTTGTTTCGTGTGTATCAGTGAGAGACTGTGTGTGTGTGCGCGCGCGCGCATATGAGTGTGTGTGTGCGTGTGTGAGTGTGCGTGCATATGAGTGTGTGTTTTTGTGAGTGAGACAGTTTACACGAGAGACTGTGTTTGTATGGGTTTGTGAGCAAGCATGTGTGTGTTTATGAGTGAGTGTGTGTGAGAGTTTGAGTGAGTGTGTGAGAGTTTGAGTGAGTGTGTCTGTGTTTGAATGACTGTGTGTCAGAGTTTGTTAGTGAGTGTGTGTGTGAGTGTGCGACGTGACTTACTCACAAACCAATTCACCAGTGACCCAAATGACCAGGAGAGGAAAGAACTGAGGACCAGTATGTCCTCCTTTCTGTCCATTTAAACCAGCCCCATGATAATTAGACCCTGCATCACAACGCAGCATTTACCCACATTACTGTAAATGCAAGCAACACGCTAGAGATGCGGTGTGTCAGAGAGCTGAAAACACGGTAAGAACACCCAGTATGTGCACAGTGTTCAGTGTGTGAGCCTTATTTATGTACTTTCATTTCTGCTTTCCATATGGGACCCATCTGGCGTGTGTGGAATCTGTGTTGTGAAAAACACTGTATCTGTGTGTCTGCGTGCGTGTGCGAACATGCATGTGTATAATTGTGCGCTTGACGTGTGTGTGTGTGTATGTGTGCATGTGCTTGTCTGTATATATGTAATTGTGTGAGGATGTGTGTGAATGTATGTGTTTAAGCATACTTGTGTGTGTAATTATGTGCTTTCGTGTATGTATGTGTGTAAGCATGTGTGTGGTTGCCTCTGTGTGTAATTAAGTATGTATGTAACTGCATGTGCTTGCCTATGTGTGTAAGTGTCCGTGTGTCTGTTTAATTGTGTGTGTGTGTGTGTGTGTGTAACTGCATGTGTGTGTAATTGTGTGTGTGTGTGTGTAACTGCATGTGTGTGTAATTGTGTGTGTGTGTGTGTAACTGTGCATGTGTGTGTGTAATTGTGTGTGTGTGTGTGTGTGTAACTGCATGTGTGTGTAATTGTGTGTGTGTAACTGCATGTGTGTGTAATTGTGTGTGTGTGTGTGTAACTGTGCATGTGTGTGTAATTGTGTGTGTGTGTGTGTGTGTGTGTAACTGCATGTGTGTGTAATTGTGTGTGTGTGTGTGTAACCGTGCATGTGTGTGTAATTGTGTGTGTGTGTGTGTGTAACTGCATGTGTGTGTAATTGTGTGTGTGTGTGTGTGTGTGTAACTGCATGTGTGTGTAATTGTGTGTGTGTGTGTGTGTGTGTGTAACTGCATGTGTGTGTAATTGTGTGTGTGTGTGTGTGTGTAACTGTGCATGTGTGTGTGTAATTGTGTGTGTAAAGCGTGTGAAAGCAGAGAGGAATGAGCAGGGCCCCAGTCTGCAGCTGGAGATGGTGCTGGTGTGGAGTGGGGCGTTAGAGGGCAGGGTGGGGGTGGGGGCGCAGCTGCCTCTCTGAGCCCCTCTCTCAGGCAGAGGGGTTGCCGGGCTCAGAGCGGGGCGCACCGGCCGGCGTGGCCTGCCTTCTGTCACGGCCCGATCCGGCACACGGCCTGCAAGCTCAAGGCCAGGTACGCTACAGGGCCTGGAAATGGTTTAAATTCCAGGGACCTGCTCTGTGGAAGGAGCACCTTGAAGGGGGCAGGGCCAGGCACCGGCGGGCAGCACAATGCCATTTTCTGTTGAAAACAATAAACTCTATGTTTCATTCGAAGGCACAGCTTTAATGGAGGAAATGCCTAAAATTTTTACTCGTATGCGAGGTTTTGCGGGTGTGTGTGCATATGCACCTGGAGCTGGGAGTGAGCATTACTCCCGTGAATGTGAGGTTACAGCCCACGTTAAAGAGGAGTGGAGGAAGCCACTGAGCTTAGAAAGGTATTTTCTATCCAAATGCTGGGCTCTGCATCCTGGACAGGAAGGATCTACACCCGTCTCCAGTGGGTAGCAGTGGCCCTCTGTTGATGTACAATGTCTGTTATGCATCACACGATTCAGGCCTCAGCATTACCCTCAGAATTCCAAAGATGTTGTATTTGAATAGGCCTTTAACAGGCTGTCATGTTAAGTCTGTATGTCTGTATGTCTGTGTGTGTGTGTGTGTGTGTGTGTGTGTGTGCACGCCGGTGCAGCTGGAACGTTACAGAGAGCTGAAGGAGTTAGCCAGGAAACAGGGTGCCATTCTGAGCCAGCAGGCAGAGAAACTTCGCTGGGATGTCAAGGCAGACAACGAGAAACTGGAGTTTGACCAGAGGAAGAAGAAGGAAGTGGAGGTAGAGTGTGTGTGTGTGAGTTTCTGTGCGCGTGTGTCTGGGCATAAGTGTGTGTGTGTATGTGAGTGTTTGCATGTATGTATTTAATGTGATAATATAGTTTTTAAAGCATACTTTAAAAAATGATGCTTCAGATCTTTATTTTAACCTTGCCTTTTGCCCATGTTGGTGTGTTTTTAGGGGAACATCAAGTACACGCAGACTCGGCTGGATGACTACATCAGGAGAGCAGAGAAGCTGGAGGAGTACACCCTCTCCTGCAGGTACGACCACAGAGCCGCCCCAGCAAAACCCTCAGCCTAGAGCTAATCTGAAAGATAAGGATGAGTTACTGTGCGCGTCTGCTGGAGGTGACTGATAGCAAACAGAAGCTGCAGTGTTCCTGGCATGGTAACAGCACTGTCTGCTGTCTGCTGTGTGTGTGTGTGTGTGTGTGTGTGTGTGTGTCTGAGAGACGTTCTCCCCTGATCCTGCTTGTTGTGTGCGGTATGTTGGTGTGTACCTGCCTGTGCTGTGCAGTAGCTCTGCTCCCTGCCTGTGTTGTGTGGTAGCTCTGCTCCCTGCCTGTGTTGTGCGGTAGCTCTGCTCCCTGCCTGTGTTGTGCGGTAGCTCTGCTCCCTGCCTGTGTTGTGCGGTAGCTCTGCTCCCTCTGCTACCTGTGCAGGACGACGCTGGAGCGGCACCAGCAGCAGGAGGAGGGCCTGGTGCAGGAGCTGGAGCAGGGGCGCGTGCGCTCCGAGGAGGTGAACCAGGAGCTGGGCCAGGTGCTGACGGAGCTGCAGAACGCCCGGCTGGACAGCCAGGAGAGCCGCCGGCAGCAGCGGCGCGAGGAGGTGCTGGAGAGCCTGAAGAGGCTGTACCCTGAAACCCTGGTGAGCTTGCGCTCCCTGCTCCTCACTGCTGCTCCCTGCTCCTCACTGCTCCTCGCCGATCCTGACTGTTCCTCACAGCTCCCCACTGATCCCTGATGCTCCTCATTGCTGCTCACTGATCCTGACTGCTCCTCACAGCTCCCCACTGATCCCTCTCCCCCTGCGCTGAGCAGAGAGAGCTCTCATCATGGATGCTCAGTGGTCAGTCTTTACTGCAGTGATCAGTCCCTGCTCTCAGCTGCTGCTGACAGGCTGACTGCCGCAGCGCTCCGGCTTACAGTGCGTTTACGCTCTCGTGTTGCTCTCTTCATGGCAGTGTGCTGTAATGGGAAGCAGCTGTGCAGTTTTCCTACACATTCCCCCATCCACTGAGGCACTTCCCCATCACGCCTGTCAGGCTCGGAGCCTCTGTCAGGCACAGAGCCTCTGTCAGGCACGGCCTTCACGGCACTGTGGTTTTTAAAAAATGACTTGTTTAAACCTCACTGTATGTAAACAAGAAAAAAGAGCTCATGTTCCTTCTTGGAAAAATGCCTTTTCTCGTCCCTTTTTCCCCCTCCTCTTAAGTTTGGCCGCCTGGTGGACCTCTGCCACCCCATCCATAAGAAGTACCAGCTTGCTGTGACCAAGGTGTTTGGCCGCTACATGAACGCCATCGTGGTCTCGTCAGAGAAGGTGGCGCGTGACTGCATCAAGTATCTGAAGGAGCAGAGGGCCGAGCCAGAAACCTTCCTGCCTATTGACTACCTGGAGGTGAGTCTGGACATGTAGCTCACTCTGCAATAGCAGTAACAACTTGCAGTAACTGTCTCCCTGTTTGTAGAAATAAGGCCTGTTTCTACAGCGTGTTTCTAGGAAGTGAAGTCTGGGACCACACTGCTCTGTATCCTTAGCCAAACCTGCAATGTCTCTCAAGACTGTTTTTCCAGGTTTTGTGTTTTTCCTGAACTTTGACCTCTGTCTGGTCAAAGACAGAAATGGTTTATAACTTGTTAGCGGTGCAGAGGTGGTTATAGTGAACTATTACATGAAACCAGATGTGTTTGGTTCAAGAGCAACCTTCTGCCTCACCCTGGAGTGAAAATAAATCTGACTTTTTACAGGGAAAAAAAGCGATCAGAGACTGCAGACCCTCACCTTTTTGAAGTAACCTTGACCTCTAGTGGAGAGATGTCATTGCTGCGTCTTTTTGATGTGAACAGACAAACATACGGTCATAACAATCCAAACACAACACCCCCAGGCTGTGGGTGTTTGCACTGCACATTAACACATTACCCACAAATGTGACAAGGAATGAAAGCATCTCTGGAGGCAGAGACAAAGTGCTGTTTGCTTTAGGATGAGTTTCTCCAGCAGAACAAAAGAAAATCAGTTCAAGGTGAATGTCACACTGACACTAGAAGTCTGTTTCCATCCAGAGTGTTGTACATGCAGGGAATAAGTTCCCAGGATCCATGATGGAAAATGAGACCCTTAAAGAGTTAGAGAGCAGTCTCAACACCTAGGCTGGGCTGAATGATCTGCTTTCCTTATTCAACTTATTTTGCTCTTAGGTGATGAGGATGGATTAACTGAGATGTGCAACAATGTGGAAATCTTGTCCTGTGAGAATGTGCCAGTGTGTGAGATTCATAACGACATGAGGTTATGTCTGTTATCTTTATGCTTTATTTTTATGTGGTTATCTCTGTGGTTATCTCTGTGCTTGTCTCTGAGGTTATCTCTATGCTTGTCTCTGAGGTTATCTCTGTAGTTATCTCTGTGCTTGTCTCTGTGGTTATCTCTGTGCATGTCTCTGTGGTTGTCTCTGTGGTTATCTCTGTGCTTGTCTCTGAGGTTATCTCTGTGGTTGTCTCTGTGCTTGTCTCTGAGGTTATCTCTGTGCTTGTCTCTGAGGTTATCTCTGTGCTTGTCTCTGATTATCCTGGTGGTTATCTCTGTGCTTGTCTCTGTGCTTGTCTCTGTGGTTATCTCTGTGCATGTCTCTGTGGTTGTCTCTGTGGTTATCTCTGTGCTTGTCTCTGTGGTTATCTCTGTGCATGTCTCTGTGGTTGTCTCTGTGCTTGTCTCTGAGGTTATCTCTGTGCTTGTCTCTGAGGTTATCTCTGTGCTTGTCTCTGATTATCCTGGTGGTTGTCTCTGTGCTTGTCTCTGAGGTTATCTCTGTGCTTGTCTCTGAGGTTATCTCTGTGCTTGTCTCTGATTATCCTGGTGGTTATCTCTGTGCTTGTCTCTGTGGTTATGTCTCTGATTATCTCTGTGGTTATCTCTGTGGTTATCTCTGTGCTTGACTCTGTGGTTATCTCTGTGCTTGTCTCTGAGGTTATCTCTGTGCTTGTCTCTGTGCTTGTCTCTGAGGTTATCTCTGTGCTTGTCTCTGAGGTTATCTCTGTGCTTGTCTCTGATTATCCTGGTGGTTATCTCTGTGGTTATCTTTGTGCTTGTCTCTGAGGTTATCTCTGTGCTTGTCTCTGATTATCCTGGTGGTTATCTCTGTGCTTGTCTCTGTGGTTATCTCTGTGCTTGTCTCTGAGGTTATCTCTGTGCTTGTCTCTGATTATCCTGGTGGTTATCTCTGTGCTTGTCTCTGTGGTTATGTCTCTGATTATCTCTGTGGTTATCTCTGTGGTTTTCTCTGTGCTTGTCTCTGTGGTTATTTCTGTGCTTGTCTCTGAGGTTATCTCTGTGCTTGTCTCTGAGGTTATCTCTGTGCTTGTCTCTGTGGTTATCTCTGTGCTTGTCTCTGAGGTTATCTCTATGCTTGTCTCTGAGGTTATCTCTGTGCTTGTCTCTGTGGTTATCTCTGTGCTTGTCTCTGAGGTTATCTCTATGCTTGTCTCTGAGGTTATCTCTGTAGTTATCTCTGTGCTTGTCTCTGTGGTTATGTCTCTGATTATCTCTGTGGTTATCTCTGTGGTTATCTCTGTGCTTGTCTCTGTGGTTATCTCTGTGCTTGTCTCTGTGGTTATCTCTGTGCTTGTCTCTGAGGTTATCTTTGTGGTTATATCTCTGATTATCCCGGTGGTTATCTCTGTGCTTGTCTGTGGTTGTCTCTGTGCTTGTCTCTGAGGTTATCTTTGTGGTTATATCTCTGATTATCCCGGTGGTTATCTCTGTGCTTGTCTGTGGTTGTCTCTGTGCTTGTCTCTGTGCTTGTCTGTGTGGTTATATCTCTGATTATCCCGGTGGTTATCTCTGTGCTTGTCTGTGGTTATCTCTGTGCTTGTCTCTGTGCTTGTCTGTGTGGTTATATCTCTGATTATCCTGGTGGTTATCTCTGCGCTTGTCTCTGAGGTTATCTCTGTGCTTGTCTCTGATTATCCTGGTGGTTATCTCTGTGCTTGTCTCTGTGCTTGTCCCAGGTGAGCCCGCTGGTGGAGCGGCTGCGGCAGCTGCGGGGGGCGAAGCTGGTGCTGGACGTGGTGCAGTGTGCGTCCGGCGTGCCGCAGCTGCGGGAGGTGCTGCAGTTCGTCTGCGGGAACGCCCTCGTCTGCGAGACCCTGAAGGAGGCGCAGCACATGGCTTTTGAAGGAGCCGAGCGCCACAAAGTAAACACCCCCCTCCTGTCAAAGACGCTAAATCACCCTCAGTGAACACTTAACCCTCCCTGACCTCGGCGTAAACATGCAATAGTGTCAGAACCCCAAAAACGTGCTAAAACACTCAGGCAGCTTAAAGACTACACTCACAGCTGTAGTGTGGATCTGACAGCTCCGTACTGACAAATGTAGCGTAGAGGCGCCTGTTTGGTTGTTTTCCATGCATAGTGTTGCAGGGTTGCACCTTCACACAAAGCATTAACCTCTCTCTGTGAATGAGAAGGTGTGTTTCAGCTCTCCTCCCACCCTGAGGGTACCAGAAAACAGCGTAAACCTTGCTGCTGCGGTATGAGTTTAGCGGTAGCGGTAGCAGTAGCTGTACACTGTCCTGCACTTGTGCCTGAAGGTTTGGGTTTCATATTGATTGTAGCTGAGACTGAGGGATGTTTTTGGCTTTCCGCCCCTTGATTTGCAGAGAGAATTCCATTGGAGATACTTAAGAAAGGGATCCCTCCTTAGGATTTGAGTTTTTATGATTCTGATGCCATGCTGTGACAGTGTGTGGCATGGGGTAAATGTGCTTTTGTTTATTTAATCTGTGCCTCTGAAGCCTTGGAGTGTCTGTCCCCTTTTCCAGCAGAGCCTTAACCTGGCCGATTCTGTAGCTCTAAATTACTGATGATGGCAAGTGCACAGTTCAGTCCGTGCTGTCCTCACCAGGGGGCTGCCATTTTAAAAAGGTCTCGTTACAGATTACTGTCAGTGGTGTCTTCTGTTGATGATAATGATGATGAAGAAGGTGGCGGTGGTGTTGGTGATGATGACACCGATGAAGAAGGTGGCGGTGGTGTTGGTGATGATGACACCGATGATGATGATGGTGGTGGTGGTGATAATGATGATGAAGATGACTGCGTGCGGTGGCCTGCGCAGGTGGTGGCCCTGGACGGTACCATGTTCTCGAAGTCGGGGGAGATCTCGGGGGGGTCGGGCTAACCTGCGCAGCAAAGCCCGCCGCTGGGATGAGAAGGAGATGAGTGCCCTGAAGGAGCGCAGGGACCAGCTGACGGCCGAGCTGCGCGTGAGTGTGGCAGCGGCATGCGGCTCCGGCCCTTACCTGCACACCACCATCCTGTACCTGTGTACCACACCTCCCCGGCCCCTACCTGCACACCGCCCCGGCCCCTACCCGCACACCGCCCCGGCCCCTACCCGCACACCGCCCCGGCCCCTACCTGCACACCACCATCCTGTACCTGTGTACCACACCTCCCCGGCCCCTACCTGCACACCTCCCCGGCCCCTACCTGCACACCACCATCCTGTACCTGTGTACCACACCTCCCCGGCCCCTACCTGCACACCTCCCCGGCCCCTACCTGCACACCACCATCCTGTACCTGTGTACCACACCTCCCCGGCCCCTACCTGCACACCTCCCCGGCCCCTACCTGCCACCGCCCCGGCCCCTACCTGCAACACCGCACTGGCCCTTACCTGCACACCACACCGGCCCCTACCCGCACACCGCCCTGGCCCCTACCTGCACACCGCACCATCCTGTACCTGTGTATCACACTAATCTCAAACAGAAAGCCAAACACTGCAGTTGGCAGAGCACAGTGCTGTTTATCCCAGCTGAACTCTGCTTGCCACTGTGTTAAGCTAAATGCTGCCCTCTAGTGATTGCCACGGGAAAGGCCTGCGTGTGTAAGGTGTTTGAGCTGTGTGTGGAAGTTGTGTGTGTGTAAGGTGTTTGTGTAAGTTGTGTGTGTGTGACCTGTGACAGGGGCTGGTGAAGGTGAAGCGGAAGGAGGCGGAGCTGAAGCAGGTGCAGGCGCAGATGCAGGGGGTGCACACCCGCATGAAGTACACCAACAGCGAGGTGGAGACCATCCGCAAGAAGGACATCCCTGCCTGTCAGGCGGTAACCCTGCCAACGCGGTCACACTGCAGTCAAACCACTCCTGTCCTTACTACCAACACCGGTCACGCTGCGGTCAAGCCACTGCTGTCCTTACTACCAACACCGGTCACGCTGCGGTCAAGCCACTGCTGTCCTTACTACCAACACCAGTCATGCTGAGGTCAACAACTCCTGTCTTTACTACCAGCACAGGCTGTCGTTCTGTCCTGCAGGAGCTGTCCAGGCTGCAGAGTGAGCTCACCAATCTGGACTCCCTCATTGAGATGCAGAGAGAGAGTGTGGAGGTGAAGGAAGCCAAAATGAAGGAGACCCAGGACAGTGTGAATAAGGTACTGCACCTGCAGGAGTGTGGTCACTGCGCTGTCCTCTGCTGACAGGGCTGTGTGTTCGGGCACTGCGTTGAACACTGTGCTGATGTGTCCACTGTGTTTCTTACGCTGCTGTTTTAATTCAAACTCAAAAACACCTCAGTAATTAGGTGATCTGAATTCATAGCTTGATTTTGATTAAGGCTTGAAGAAGGATCCCAAACCACTATAGTAATGCTAAACGTAAGACCAGACTGTCGCAGTAACTCCCACAGCCCTGTTAGACTGATGGGTAATTCAGCCGTGACCCTGTGACCCCGTGCCCCCGTGCCCCCTGCAGCTGGAGGACACGGTGTTCTGTGATTTCTGCGCTGAGATCGGGGTGGGAAACATCCGGCAGTACGAGCAGGAGCACCTCAAACAGCAGGAGGAGCTGGACAGGAGGCGGTAAGCGCCAGTGGCACTGCACCTCGTGTGGTACGTTACAGTGCTGACCTGCACATGAGCCCGTCCCCATTTTCACATGACACCCCCTTTACAAAGAAAAGATCTTTTAAAAAGACAAAAATGCACTTTCCACTAATGCCACCAAAATACATATTTTTGCAAAAACATGTCTGAGAATGTAGGGTGAGTTGTATTTTTAAAATGTTTCTCTTGGAGCAAAGCTCACCTTGGACAGGATTTGGGACAGTAATTTAAACAACTGGTCTGACTCTTGGGAAGTTGCAGGTTTGATCCACAGCTTTGCCATTGAACCCTTGAGGAAGGTAGTCTGGTACTGTTGTAGGAGATGTCCAGCTGCTTTTTCAGTGTAGGGCATGGAGAGGTTTTGGCAGGCGGTCCACAGGCCTGTCTGTGCTGGGCGTGCTGGCTCTGACCCCCCGTCCCGCTGCTCTGACCCGCCCCCGTCCCGGTGCTCTGACCCGCCCCCGTCCCGTGTGCACTGACCCGCCCCGTCCCGGTGCACTGACCCGCCCCGGTCCCGCTGCTCTGACCCGCCACTGTCCTGCTGCTCTGACCCGCCCCTGTCCCGGTGCACTGACCCGCCCCCGTCCCGCTGCTCTGACCCGCCACTGTCCTGCTGCTCTGACCCGCCCCTGTCCCGGTGCACTGACCCGCCCCTGTCCCGCTGCTCTGACCCGCCACTGTCCCGGTGCACTGACCCGCCCCTGTCCCGCTGCTCTGACCCGCCACTGTCCCGGTGCTCTGACCCACTCCTGTCCCGGTGCTCTGACCCGCCCCTGTCCCGGTGCACTGACCCGCCCCTGTCCCGCTGCTCTGACCCGCCACTGTCCCGGTGCTCTGACCCACTCCTGTCCTGCTGCTCTGACCCGCCCCTGTCCCGCTGCAGCCTGCAGCTGGAGACTCAGAGGACCAGGCTGAACACCCAGCTGGAGTACGAGCTGTCCCAGCTGGAGCAGCAGAGGAACAGGGACAGGAAGTGGGAGGAGACCATCCTCAAGGAAGAGAACAAAGTGGCCGACCAAAAAAAGGCAATAAAGGGCATTACCCATCTTTCAGGTGTTAGGAAGGGGCAAGGTTGGATTGAACCAAGTATCTACGTAATAATTCGGGTTCCAGTTGGATTCAAACAAATATCTGTGTAATGACCTGGGATCTGTTTAGATTTAACCAAATATCTTCATGATGGATTTACCTAAATATCTACGTAATGACTCAGAATTTACTCAGATTTAATTAAATATCTACATGATGACCCAGGATGTTGGAGCTGATTGGGTAGTTGTCTGGGGGTTTCTGTGTTTGCGTGGTTATGCGTGTGTCGTGTGTCAGGAGGAGGAGAAGCTGCTGAAGGCTGTGGATGAGACCCTGGCGAAGCTGCAGGACCTCAGAAACCAGCAGCTGGCCAAGAAGAGCCAGGTGGCGGACGCCAAGGCTGAGCTGGACAGGAAGGTGAAGCGTCTTCAGGAGAGGTCCAGGTGAGGAAGGCCCAGGAAGCAGCACTCTGTGACTCATATGGTGTAGAGCGTGTCTGTGTCATTACTTACTTGCCCTTGTCTAGGATGATCTAAATGACCAAACCACTTCTCTAACTCTCAGGGAGCTGGTGAAGTTGCAGAAGGAGGTCATCTCCACAGAGACGGCTCTGGAGCAGAGCAGGATGGAGAGACACAACCTGCTTCTGGGCTGTAAGGTCCAGAGTCTGCCTGTCGCTCTGCTGTCCGGCTCCCTGGAGCAGATCAGCGAGGTGCAGGTGAGAGTTAGGGTCTCAGAGGCTGGAGGCAGGGATGGAGAGCTCCAGTGCAGGTTAGCCTGTGTATCTGTGGCACTGGTGTTCTGCTGCATACCTGGCCGTGACAGTGCCTTCCCTCACAGCTGGATGCCGACTCTCTGAGCACCACCGCCACTCTGGACATCTACGAGCGAGAGGAGCAGATGCAGATCGACTACAGCGCCTTGGGACCAGAAATCAGGGTACCTGCCTCCTCTCCTCCTCTCCGTTTAATGCGTTTAATGCTTTTTAACATTGGTAGGAATTCTGTGCTTCAGTATTTTTCATTGGTTATGAGTGTATGGATTGTCTGTGTGCTTCATACCAGCACAGTCACCTGAAAGCAGATACATTTTTGTATTTGGAATGCCCAGTGCTTTTTTCCCAATAGTGTCATAGGCATGTGGTTCCCATCACTACTGCGGCCACTGACAATCCAGGATAGGTGTCCTTGCCAGCGTACCCACCCGTATATGCCCACCCTATAAGAGGTGTCCTGTAGACTGGGCTATTGGGAGAGGCATGCGTCTGATTGGTGGAATGGGTTTTTGAGAGAAGTGTGTGTCTGGCGTGTGACGGGTGCAGCAGACACCACGCTGTGTGCTGGTGTGAAAGCTGTGTTTCTGACAGCATTGGCTGTGGTGCTGTCGCCTCCCTCTGCAGGAGCTGGAGGCGGAGGAGGAGGTGGAGGCGGAGGTGGAGAAGCTGCGGGGGGGTGTGTCCACTCTGGAGGCGGAGCTACAGCGCACCACCGCCCCCAACCTCAAATCCCTGGAGAAGATGAGGGAGGTGAAGGACATGTTTCAGGAGGTGGTGGATGGTACGAGAGCTGCAGAACAAGAAATGCGGTCACTCACCAGATGCTCTGAGTCAGAGTGGCTGACAAAGAAAAGGCACAGAAGCACAAATATTCAGGGCACATGAACAACAGAGAACCTGAACATGTCAGTCCCTCACACAGTGCTCTGATCATGAGGACCTCACTGAATTTAGGCGTGCTATGATAAAAACCATGAAGAATAAAATACTCCTACCTCTTAGTAAAATATGAGAATACGAAAAACAGTGTTATGTGTAGGTAGGGATGGCAAAGATGGAGTCTGAAGAGGCGAGTCAGTAGTGACCTCTTGTGGATATTTATGAAATGGTGTGACATGATCAGCATTTTGAAGAAAGAATTGATGTTTATTAAGTACAGCTTTCACACACAAATAGAGGTTTGTGATGACCATTTGAAGAGATGCACTTCAAGCATCTCCTTGGTCCTTGGAATTCCTTAATCATATTTTAACTCTGGAAAGCTGTCAAAAAGTCATGGAAAGTGGTCAGATACCTCTGCATGAAAAGTCCAGTTCATTTTTACAGTGAGGAAAATATGTCCATGAGAGTGTGCTGAGTTTGGCGAACACACTCGCTGATGCATTGAAGCCACTGCTTAAGGTCATTACTCACTGCATTTTGCTGTGAACAGCATCTGTAAGTGTGTACCTACAGAGAAATTTTTTCTCTACAATTCCATCCTCAGAATTTCCCAGTTTCATGGTAATTTACTGCAATAAAAATAATCCTTGATCCTCAGAGCATCAGTGAAAGATTCTGGAGTGTGTAAATGTGTGTGGATGTGCACTGTGTCCCTGCAGCCTTTGAGGCCAGCACCAGACTGGCCCGCAAATGTACCCAGGAGTTTGAGCAGGTGAAGGCCAAGCGTTTCCGGCTCTTCAGCCAGTGTTTCGAGCACGTCTCCGTCGTCATCGATCAGATCTACAAAGAGCTGTGCAGGAACAGCAGTGCACAGGTGGGCCCAGGGCCTCCACATCTCCACAGTACATTACAGTGTTCTCATTTAGCACACGCTCTTATCCAGAGTCTGCTCCGTACCACTCTGCTGCAGTGCTCATTCTGTAAACACGAGGTCCCAGCAGTTACTCCTGTGTGTGTGTGTGTTTGTCTGTCTGTCTGTTTGTTCAGGCCATCCTCGCAGCAGAGAACCCAGACGAGCCCTACCTGGGTGGGATTAACTACAACTGTGTAGCTCCAGGCAAGCGCTTCATGGCCATGGACAACCTGTCTGGGGGAGAGAAGTCCATCGCAGCGCTGGCCCTGGTGTTCGCCATTCACAGGTAGCTAACGTCACTGACCCTGCTGCTCCCGCCGAGAGGATGGGGTTCAGGAGAAACACCCCTGTCAGGGGTGCTGAGAGGATGGGGTTCAGGAGAAACACCCCTGTCAGGGGTGCTGAGAGGATGGGGTTCAGGAGAAACACCCCTGTCAGGGGTGCTGAGAGGATGGGGTGCTGAGAGGATGGGGTTCAGGAGAAACACCCCTGTCAGGGGTGCTGAGAGGATGGGGTGCTGAGAGGATGGGGTGCTGAGAGAGATGGGTTCAGAGGAAACGAACTGGCTGTACTGTGATCTGGTTTTATCTGGCAGCTTTCGACCCGCCCCTTTCCTGGTTATGGACGAGGTTGATGCAGCCTTGGACAACACCAACATCGGCAAGGTGAGCCCATCTGGAGGCAGCACGGGCTCTGCATCGCCCCCTAGCTGTGTGAAGCGGGGTGACAGGGCTGCCAGTCAGACAGCTTACAGTGCCAGTAGAGGGCTCTCATTTGGTGTGCAAACACCCTGATGCAGGGGGCCTGCAGTCCTGCATGGGGGTCTACTGAGCTGAGCGCTTAGCAGCCCTGCCACCATCCACCCACAGCTCTCACTCCCTTTCTGTACACCACACTGCTGATGAAGAGGAATGTGATGATGATGATGATGAAGGTGATGGTGTTGATGAAGACAGTAATGACAACACTGTGACTCTGTTGGGCCTGCAGGTGACCAGCTACATCAGAGAGAAGTCTCGAGAGCACTTCCAGATCATCGTCATCTCTCTGAAGGAGGAGTTCTACTCCAGGGCTGACGCTCTGCTTGGAGTTTATTCAGAGGTTAACATGCCCCTCACAGTCCTGTACATGTATTTTAGGTTAGCAGTTGCCCAGTAATGTTGTATGGATGAGGCTGCTTTTGAGGCTGCAACCCAGAGTGGAACAGCCAGCTGCCAGCCGGGTTCACATGAATACCATTGGTTGCCACTGATGTGATGCGTCCTGATGGCCGAATCGTAGCCTTTCACCAGGCTGATGGTGGCTTCGCTCTCTCCCAGTTCAATGAGTGCATGGCCAGCCGCTTGCTCACCCTGGACCTCCGGCCCTATCCTCTGAAAGAAGGGAACACGAGAGAGGAGGGAGAGGAGCAGAAGTGAGGGGAAGAGGCACTAGCCATGGTTCAGGAGCTACCTCATTTCATAATCACTTCAATCCAAAAACCTGTTTGGTGTGGAAGAGTTACGCTAACTGTTGTCTATTTCTGTTTGAATTGTTCCAAGAAGAAATTATGTTCTACCTTTGATGTTATGGAACAGAAAAGTACTATGCTTGTTATTACTGAATAATTGCGTTTTTCGTTTATCTTTGTTAACGTTAAGTGAAAGTAACTGAAGTTTATGGTCATATTAACCTGTTACTGATTACTCTCCACCATGTTCCTTTGTTGAAATGGATATCATTGTTTCTGAATTAAAATTTACTACATCCAGTTGTAAGTGGTTGGTTGTGCAGCTGTCTACACCACAGACTGTGGTGTGTTAGGGTTCTGCTGTCAGCATGCAGCTTACAGAGAGCTGGACTGCATGGTCTGTCATATGCTGTAAGTCATTTCATGGAGGTTGTAATTTTAGCTGTATTTGTTAGTTCAGTGTTATCAACAATCATATACCAATATAATTAATCCTAATGTAGCTACAGCTGGTGAGGCAGTAAAGAGTGACCAGTGTCCAATGATGGTCAGAGTAATATTGACATGGAGTAATGTGTTTTTGCGGTGTGATAGGATGGAGATGACACTGTTATTTACAGAAGGGGGAGGGGTGTTAAAATCCCTGGGTTGGTGCTGTTAAAGCAGTGCTGGATCGGTGCTGTGTTTCTCTTCACCTCTGACCTCAGGACCTTCAGCTCTGGTTATGTAAGCCACCCGATGCTGCTGTCAGACTAATCACAGTGTTTTCATTGACTACTGATTCTGTATGTGTGTGAGAGGCTACATGCACGCGTATAGTGTGTGTGTGTGTGTGTTTGTTTGTGTGGGTGGAGTTTGCAAGTGTGTTCTAATGAGGTTTACTTATATTTAGCATTTTATATCCATGAGTATCTGTATCGATATTTGTAAATATGATAAAAAAGATCATTGTCGGTCCACACTGAAAGTACATGGTGTTTTTATACTGTAGCTGAGATTTGTCATCTGTAGGTTTAAGCACCTCCTTGACATGTGTTCTTTCAGTCCAAGTCAAGTCGCATTCCACAACGTGTTGGAACAGGGAGAGGGTGAAACTCTGAAAAAGTATTTGTGCCCGTTCTTCCTGTTTGACTGACAGCTGGAATAGGAGGGTCTGGATCCGTGGGGAGTCCCTGCCGTTTCCGTGCCTGTGCGCTCTCCTCTGGGGTGTCCCGGCGCAGGGGCCCTGACCAGCCGGCTTCAACCTTCCTGTTTTCTGCCACAGTGTTTTTCTCCCCTGCAGTCCCTAGCCTCTCTCTGTCAATAACCCGGCCATCACAGCGACACGTGGAATTTTTCATCAGCTCACCCTGCAGTGGTGCTTCCTGCTCCCCTCCCTCTCTCTCTCTCGCTCTGTCTCTCAGTCTGTCTGTCTCTCTCTCTGTGTCTCCCTCGCGCTCTGTCTCTCTCCCTCTCTGTCTCTCCCTCTCTGTTCGGTTCCCCTCCTGCGTTGCGAGGCTGTCCCCTGTGCGTCGGGGTCTCCATGGCGTTCTCGGAGTCCTACACCGTGGTCATCATCCCTCTCCAGAGCAGCCTACAGAGCCTGGACGCGCTGCGCTTCTTCCTCTGGGTGAGACAGGGATCGAGCGCGCGCGCGCGTGTGTGTGTGTGTGTTTGTGCGTGTGTTTGTGTGTGTGTTTGTCTGTGTGTGTGTGTGTGTCTGCACATGTGTGTGTGTGTGTGTGTGCGTGTGTGTGTCTGCGCGCATGTGTGTGGGTATGTTGTATTTCTGTCAGTGGAGTGTGTGTGTGGGTATGTTGTCTTTCTTTCAGTGGAGTGTGTGTGTGTGTGTGTGTGTGTGTGTGTGTGTGTGTGTGTGTGTGTGTGTGTGTGTGCACGTGTGCGTGCGCATGTGCATGTGTGTGGGTATGTTGTATTTCTGTCAGTGGAGTGTGTGTGTGGGTATGTTGTCTTTCTTTCAGTGGAGTGTGTGTGTGTGTGGGTATGGTGTATTTCTGTCAGTTGAGTGCGTTTGTTTTATGTACAGTATATATGTATATATATATGTATGTCTGTAGATTTGAATGTGAGTGTTTGTGGGTACAGAGCATTTCTGTGAGTGCGTACAGGTTAGTGGGTACAGTGATTGTCGGCATCCACATGAGCATGTTTCCGTCAGTATTTGTGTGTACATGTCTGTGGGTTAAAGGCAGTGCTGAGTTTCTCTGCCCTCGCAGTGCAGTCTAAAAAAGCAGAAGTGTGAGATCCGTCAGGTCTGTATTTGCGTTTTGCTGGTTTTGCTTCTGTCTTCTTGCTGTGCTCTCCGATGTCGTGGCTGAGCTGTCTGTGTTGGGGCAGTGGTACACACCCCAGCATAGCATTGGGGCTGAGTAATGCACAGGTCTTACGACAGAGCAGTCATGTGGAGAGAGTGTGGGGGGTGATGGAGCAGATCCGCAGCTGGGAGCGTCTCTGCGGGACGCTTTATTGGGAAAGGCACCTCAGAGTATGGGTGTGGAGGAGCTCAGGATCTTGATCTAAAAGGCAAAGTAAATTTGTCTGAACTGGAGCAGAGATGCAGTGTCTAATGAGAGAGGACTCAGAAAGCCAGCCACTGTCCTTTATGCATGCAAAGCCTGTGAATGCTCATGGTGCTCCTCGAACTGACAGCTACAGATTGGGGATGGTGGTATTTCATAGGATATGAACTGAAATGGACAGCAGTGTCTTCAGATCCCAGATGCCAGTAATGTAATATGTAAATGAACTGCATTTTAGAAGCATTATAGGCGTATAGCTGGAGTTTACAGTACAAGTGATGTGTTCTTGTGAGCTGAGTGGGTCATTCCTCACATTGTTGCTTTGACTCACTCTCTGTTTGAAGCCTGAATCCGATGGTCACCTCTGTGACACATTCTTATTTGTTTAGTCTCTCCATTCACAGCACCTCGCCAAGAGCTCAGATGGTCACCTTCCATTATCCTGCACCCTCCTCCCTGCTCATGAGCCTTAACTCTCCATTGGGCGGAACCAGTACTCAACGTCCCAGGCTGCCCTGGACCACGGCCCTGCTTTGACCTCACAGATTTAGTGATTAGCTAAACAGGCTCTTACCTGTTTGTTGTCTCTTGTTTCAGCTGAAGAGGCTGAAGGATTTGGAGAAGGAGAAGGACTGCCTGTGGGCCGGGCTGCAGGTTCTGGAGCAGGCCAGGCTGTGGTACCAGCACCGGCTGGAGGAGAACCGACACAAGCAGAGCAGTGCTGGGGAAGCCCCGTGGGCTCAGGTACCTGAACCAGTCCCACCCATACAGACTGCCCAATCAGAGAGTGAGAGCAAGTCCCAGACATACAGACCGCCCAATCAGAGAGTGAGAGCAGGTCCTAGCCATACAGACCGCCCAATCAGAGAGTGAGAGCAGGTCCCAGCCATACAGACCACCCAATCAGAGAGTGAGAACAAGTCCCAGCCATACAGAGCGTCCAATCAGAGAGTGAGAGCGGGTCCCAGCCATACAGAGCTGCCAATCAGAGAGCCAGTTAGCCCCAGACCCTGGCACAGAATTTCAGCCATCAAGGTCCAAAGAGTTTTGATTGTCATTTTGTGCCGTTTAAATGTTGTTCACACTGGAAAAAAGAGGTAATTACCACACTAAAGTAGTAAACCACAATCTGATAAAATAATCAAATTGCTAATCTGAGTAACTCAGTCTCTCTCATTCCTCCTCTCCCTCTCCCTCTTGCTCTCTCTCTCCTTCCCCATCCTTTTTTCTCTTTCTGTCCCTTTCTCTATCTTTCTCCCCCTTTCCCCTCCCTCTGTTCCACTCTCATTTCCTCCCACTTTCTCTCTTCCTCTCCCTCCCTTCATCCTTTTCTTTCCCTCCGTCTCCCCCTCTATTCCTCTTTCTCTCTCATCAGGAGAGTCCAGCCAGGAGGTGTTTCCTCAGGTCTTGTATCCAGAGAGTGAATGGGAGTTTGGGTAACCTCATATGTGACCCCGCTGCTGTCCCCTACGCAGGACGAAGCAGAGATCCTATGTCAAACCTCCGCTGGCATAACACAGCACTCATACAGGTACCTCTCTCTATAACACATACAGGTAGCTTTCTCTATACTGCTCATACAGGTAGCTTTCTCTACAGCACTTATACAGGTACTATAATGCTCATACAGGTAACTTTCTCTATAGAGCTTATACAGGTAACTTTCTCTCAAGAGCTAATGCAGGTAACTTTCTCTGTACTGGTCACACAGGTAGCTTTCTCTCTGCCAGTCTCTATCTCTCTCCATGTTCATTCGGCCTCTCCCATTACTCTCATCCTGAAACGGTCTGTTCACGATGAGCGTCTGCTCTTTGATGCAAAGCCCCAGCTTGGTGATTAAGAGCTCATCTCTTGCGTCATCCTGTTGCTTTTATACTGAATGCCGGTCATCATGCAAACTGCAAAGGTGGAATTAAAGAGAAAGATGGAGGTGCACAGCACCCCTCCCACCCCCCCCCCAGAAAGGGATTAAGGAGATGATTTTTGGATTTTACCACAACATAATCACATATCACTCAAAGCCATAGACAGAGCAGGCAAAGTCTACTCCCCAGCCTGGCTCTTACAGCACAACATCAAAAACATTAGATTTAACCTCTTCCTAAATATTTCTGACTTTTTGAAATGCATGTATTTTCTCTTGTAAGATAGGATAGATTCTGTTGTCCCTGGAAAGAAGTTTGTTGTAGAATCAAGTACTACTGTCAAAAAATGCAGAAATAAATGCATAAATAAGGCTCTATGACCATTTATAAAAAATTGTGTAAAGTTTTCTATAGAAAAAGGAAGTCCTGCTGATGTGTGCTCAGGCTTTTCCTGTGTGTTCCTGCAGGAGGTGAGTGCTCAGAGTGTGCGGATCTCCAGGCTGGAGCAGGAGAGAGACGGCCTGCTTCAGCAGCTTGGTGAGCTGTAGGCCCTGCGGCTCTTCAACACACCAATGTGCTAGCTACACGCTGTTGCTCTACAACACACCAACGTGCGAGCTACACGCTGTGGCTTTCCAACGCACTGTTCAACACACCAACGTGCGAGCTACACGCTGTTGCTCTACAACACACTGTTTGGCACACCAAAGCGCTAGCTACACGCTTGTCTGTGTGTACATTTTCCACATCATTATTTCAAAATGGACTTCATTCAGTCACAGTGACTGTAACACATAACAGGAAGAATCTGCAGGCTTGCCCTTCAGTCACATGGTAACCCTCAGTTTCACTGTAAATAAGTCCCTGTGAAATATACCATAATGGCATACTGTGTGTACAAAGATATCATTTAATATAACCAATATGTGCTAATTAAAGTGATGAAATGACCAGATATCTGGAAGCAGTTGATGTTGCTTTTGATGTTGAGTAAACCCTGTCCTGCTGTAATTGAGAACCGTCATTGCAAACTGTCTTTATTTGTGCATCAGCCTGTAGTGTCAAATGACAGTGGCTCCAGTTTCCAGTTATCTGCCTGGTGTGTTAGTGTATCACTGTAGTAGATGAAGTATAGATGGGGTCTCCCTTGAAACACTGATCCTGGATAAGCGCTCTCAATTTACACAAGATGATAGGCGTTTAGGACTGGGGTGGTGGAGCTGATCTGAGAATGGGAACAGAGAGCACCTGGAGTGTGAACTGCATTGTGAGAAAGCAAATGAAAACTGAAACTATCAGTCCTGTGCAACAGATGGCAGCACCTGCACAGTTCAACTCCACAGGATGTAGGAAATGTTAGTCATTCACAGGGAAGCAGGCGGGACAAAATCAGAAACTGCATTTCAGAGCTGTTATTGTGAAGCAGAGAGTCCTTCTCCTTCTGTATGTTGTGCCTAAAAACCCAAACATGACATTTTTTCTGGTGATTTTATGTACATATTCTCTTGCATTTATTTTTGAATAGCTTGCTGGTGATCGTTATGATTTATTTGAAGTGTACTTCCCCTGGCTGGTTCAGTGGAAGTGGAAGTTTTCATTTCATACCTTTTGTTTCTGTTGTTTTTTTCCTGTGAATCACTGAGCCTGAGATTGTGGCACTGCAGGTGTGGGACCCAAGATGAATCCAGAACATGACTGCAAAAACAAGAATGGCCATGTATGAATCTGATCTGAATTCATTTGAGCTCTGATCACACAATAGGTGATCCATCTAATACGCGTGTATATATGAGAAACTATGAGCTGTGTTCCAAAGAAGCTGGCCGTGTTGGCAGTCCTCTGTGAGGTAGGCGGAAGGGGGCATGTGTTGTTTAAATAACTGCTGTTCCTGTGAGTCTTCATGGTGTTGTAAGTGTAATGGTTATGGGAGCAGGTTGGTTTTTTAGATGTCATTAACACAAACCCCTGGGCCTGGTGTGGCCTGTCTGGCCGTCCCTCCCCTGGCTGTGTGGCACAGCTCAGCTCAGCTCGGTTCAGCACAGCACGGTGCAGGCGGCTCGCGGGGTTAGCGTGCCTGTATCGTGCGCCTGGCTCTCTCCTCTCCTGCTGTTTTGTTTAGCGCACTTCCTCCTGCCTTGCGAGGCTTCTGTCGCAGCATGCAGAGGGCCCTTCCCTGGTGGTCCCGCAGCGATAAGTGCTATCTGATCCCCCATCGCTGGCACAGCCTGGCCTCTCCGTGCTGCGCTGTCCTTCTCTCTGCAGCGTAAACACACTTACAGGAGTCTCTGTGCTCCTCTCTGCAGCGTAAACACACTTACAGGAGCCTCTGTGCTCCTCTCTCCTCTGTGCAGCGTAAACACACTTACAGGAGCGACTCCACGCTGCGCTGTCCTCCTCTCTGCAGTGTAAGTACACTTACAGGAGCCTCTGTGCTCCTCTCTCCTCTCTGCAGCGTAAACACACTTACAGGAGCGACTCCACGCTGCGCTGTCCTCCTCTCTGCAGTGTAAACACACTTACAGGAGTATTGGGTGGCCCTGGGCTCACTCACACACCATAGGAGTAAAGGTCACCTCTGCATTGCGTGGCTTTGCTCTGTCTCCAGGCCTGGCCAGGGAGGAGAGGGACTCGGTACAAAAAGCATTTTAAAGAAAAGCCCCCCAAAAAAACCCAAAAAACATGCTCCTGGCTGTCATTCGAACCCTGCTGTTACTGTCACGATTAGCATGAGTAGAACAGATGTGTTTTTGTTTGTTTGTTTTGATTTCTGTTTTACAGATATGTCTTGTTTTTGTAAAGATCTTGACAGTCTCTGGTTAGTGTAATCTTCTGCAGACCGTAGGATGGCATTGTGTTGGTGGTGTGTTTGCGGCTGGCCCATGCCGGCACTCTGTTTCAGCTTGTTTATCGCACTGTCTGCTCGCCAGTAAAGGAAGCACAGTCCTGTTGTGTCTACCTGTGACCACCTGTGATTCCCAGGTGAGTGGATGTCCAGTGGGACAGCCATCCATTCCTCATCGGTGCTGTCTCTTTGTGGGTGATTAGGAAGTTACGAAAGAATAAACAGGAGGACGGGTACAGAAATTTGTCATTCATATTTCAGAACTTTCATTTTGCAGATGAACTGAGCTCAGAATCAGATACAGAATCACAGTGCCTTTGCAGTGGGTTCCACCTGTTCTGAGGTAAACATGGCCAGCACATCACCAGTGAATGTTCACCTTCTGTCCAACAGGACTGAACACCTTCCTGAGCAAGGAATGGGGAGAAGCCTTGGGCTTTTCTGTTCAAGAAAACAGGTGAAACCCTTAGGGAACCTTCAGAGAACCCTTCATTTGGAGTGTTTGATAGTCTAAATGATGACTGACAGGTGAAAGATGACTGACAGGTATCCGCTGCCCTGAAGTTACAGAAACGTGATGTTCAGCTTGTCTGTGTGTGTGTGGAAGATAAGGAGGAAATGAGTCAACAGCCTTCATTCAAAGAGAATCACAGCCTCACTAAACAAACCCCTTCACAAGCCGTGTGTCCTCTGCTGTTTGGCTCACAGCTTTCAGGCCTGATGCTGGACAAGCATGAGAGGATGTCCGTGTGCACAGAGTCCTTTGAAAGAGTGAGAGAAACAGTCGCTGGTTTCTAAGACACAGCCTGAGATTCAGGCAGAGTGACGGAGGCACTAAACGCTGGTGAAGATGAAAAAGGATGCTAAAGGGAAGCTTTTATGTGAGTTAAAAAAAAGGGCTCTTTTATTGCATGTGAGTTCAGGAGCACAGACATACACATCCATAAAGCATACAAAAAAAACTTGCACACCCATACAACATACTGTATGTACGTCCGTACACTCGGGTTCCTGGGAATGATATGTAGTCTGTGAAAGAGAATTACCTGCACACTGATTCTGAGCTTATGTGTGAACAAAATTTCAACCAAATATGTAATCTTTATTAATTCAAGAGTCGTGGTGTCAGACTCCCTCTAGAAGTAGATATTGGTTATCCATGTGAAATAGAAAATCAGATCCAGATGGAGTACTTGAAGTAATTGGTATGCTATTCTTTGCTCTGAAAGGGAAGAGGTGATTTTTTTTTTTAGAGGTTGAAGTGTGTGCAGGTATTTGCCCTTTATATGAAACTAAATGTCACAGGCTTCATATGAAAGATTTTCTGCTTAAGGGTTTTAGGTTTTCCGCTAGAAGTTTTTCAGTGTCTTATTTTATGTATTCAAAATGGAACATAGAAAATGTCTTTGCAGACTTGCCTTTTTTCCTGTGGTCTCACCTGTTGTGTTGCTGTTTACTGTACAGTTCATTCGGCTGCAAGAATGTGCACTGTTTCCAAGGTGGAAACAGATCCTTATCTCACACTCCCTGTCTTACACAACAAAAATAATAAAGTAAAGAAGTTCTGGGAGAGAGATGAAACTGAGGAATTTGATTTTTATGTGCGATTAGAATCTTGGGGAAAACAGCCATTATGGAGCAGGCTTTCATGTAAGTAGCTGCCGATCTCCTCCCAAAGCCTGTCACTGAACCATCAAGACCAGGGTACCGGCACAACGTTAATTATTGGGTCTAATTCACACTGTAGAGGCAGGCACCTTTTGTTGGGATGTCACGCTGTTCTGACAGTGAAAAGCGTTCTTCCTTACCTGCATGGTTCAGCGGTTCCTGGCCCTGCTGGTTCTCCCCTCTCTCTCCCTCTCGCCCTCTTTCACTGGCTTTGGTTATTTCACGGATTGTTTTTCTATTAGACAAATTAAGGCGTGCGCCCTGTGCCCCTGCCTGTTGAGCCTCTCACACATGAAGGCAGACACGGATACCTGGATGGAGGTGGCATTTTTGTGGTTTTCAGGGTTTCTGTCTGATTCCTGGGAGCTGTGAGGGCCTTGCTGATACATTCCTCATAGTGTCAGGAAGGAAACGCAGGCTGGGAGTCGTCTACAGATCTAGGATCTGTGATTCAAAGCGTGTAGAAAACCTCTTCAGGATGCCATGGCACAAGTCTGTTTGAAAGCACGCTACCAGCGCTCTGCTTGGTAAATGTTCTGTCCACAAATAAAACATTTAACTTGTGGGAGATGGTTTTTATTTTCTGACATAAAGTCTCCTGGATGAGACTTTATGTCAGAATGATTTTTTTAATAATCTATTTGGTACAGAATTCTGGTGGGTTTTTAAGGGTCCTCCAAAAAATCAGATCTTTTGAAGTGACACTGACATCACTGTGTACTGAATACATCATTTACATGCAGTGTTTTTGGTGCATGCGATAGTTTTGGAATGTTCTTCAGTTGCATTTGGCAGTGTTCTTAGTCACATGGTATGGGGCTGTTGATTTTGATGTCTTGTTTACATCACACAGATTGATTTCAGTGGAAGTTTAATTAAATCCTTTCCATCAGGTGAGAGAAGGAGAGGTGTTTCACTCTGACAAGTAAAAACTCATCCATTTTCACAGCAATGTTTATCTCTTTACAACACTATTTTCTTGTTCAAACATTGAGCCCAATAGCTTACTTTGGCATTTAAAGTGTTTTTCAAATGCACATGATATACTGTATTTTAAAGTCAGTATTTGAATGCAGAAATATGTTTAAAAATAGAATTGGAAATATGACTGTACATGAGAATCCATTCAGATATGTTTGTGGTGTTTCGCATGCAGATTTGAGTGAAGGGCATTTATTTGAAAATACGTTCACATGTGTCCATCTGTATGTGGAATAACGACAAGCATTCAACAGTTTTAAATGTGGAAAACATTTGCAGCAATGTGAGTCGTTAAAAAGCCATTTTAACTGGTGGGGTTTCAAAGAGACTGAGTGAGCAGCAGTAGCAGGTAGTAATGTGAAAATAATTAGCTACTTGTATTGAACGGAAACTAGCATTGAAGCTTTTGAAAGATAATAGAAGTGTATTTGACATGTATTTGATGAAAGTATTTGCAAAGTATTTGGAGTGAATCAAAAACACTTTTTGATCAAAAATGTGTAATTGTTAATACAAATGTTAACTCCTCTCCAAGGCATTAAGAATTATAACATTTAAGATGTACACTGATGCTTGGTGTGATAGAGGCGATGGTTCAGAAGTTTTAAGTTTATGTGGTTAGTGAGAATGAAGAGGAAATTAGAAATTACTTTAGTCATGTTTGTTCAGGAGTTTAAAAATGCAGCCAGTGTCTGACACATTGGGAAGACAGTGTCTGTGGACAGAAAAAGACTATTATAATTAGCACATGATAATTCCGTGCTATTGCACAGAAATGAGGATGATGTTAAGTGAAGTCACACTATTGTAGGAAGGGTGTGAATACAGGCCTGACTGAGAGGATTGGCTCTTGCTTTCTTTGTCTGAAGAGTGAAGACACTGCATTCAAATTTCCCAGGAAGAACAGTGGTGAATGTGGTGATTAGTTCATCTTTCTGGAGATTATAACTCTGCTTCCCACTGATAAGTGTTAGAGTAGGAGAATAAACCGATCGATGGTTCATAAAGCCTGAAAATGTTTGTGCTGTCTGTGCGAGACTGCTGCACTTCTGTGACATGGGAAAAGGTTTCACACTGCAGATGACTGGTAATTATACAGACTGACTTTATTTGAATCTTAAGAAGTGCAAAATGTTGACTGACAGTTTATTGAAAGAATATTTAAAACATGTAAGGACTGAATAACATTTGATGATTAACAGTATTACAAGGGCAGGTAAGTAATGTACAGTACACACATATTTCACTTATAATTTGCACCTGCTGATCTTAAATGAAATTAGTGTTAGGTATGTGGATATGACAGACTTGTATTTATGTAAAATAAACAAGAACACTTAGGAACAAACATTATACATGATTTATAGTTTATGTTCCCTCTATCACAAAGCAATTAATGCATTGTGCTGGGAATCATAAAATAAAAGTAATTTTAACACAGGTAAAGGTAAACACAATGCCGCCAGGAGTAGAGTGGTATATCTTAAGTATTAAACTTTACAAAGTATTAATGCTTTCTGGAGAGGTGAGAGACAAATGTGATTAAAGTACACAGATCACACTGAGCATTTACAAAATATTTTGCTCCATATTTGCAGTCTGCTTTTTGCAGCAGTTCTCCCCAATGTGTTGAAAAAGAACCGCTGTACTGTAAGTACCGGACCCAAAGTGAAGGACACTACACAGCTCACCCTCAGGAAAAGCAGATAAAAAGCAAGAAACTTATTCTGACGGCAGTATCCTCGCCAGTCTACTGAATGAGCATGTTGCACGTTACTGCGATACCTGGACTTGACCCCAATTATTGATTACTGACACCTGCACTCAGGGGTGCGTTTGGCGTTTTGAACTTTTCAAACGGAAATGGAACGGAGGCAAGCGAGGTCAGAGGTTAAGCACTGTTCGGCTGTAACAGGGCAGACGCTTGGGCATGTAAAGAGACTTTCATGGAAGAACTTGAATGTTAAGACCTAAAGACTTTGTGTAGAATACTTTGTATTCTCATTACGTGACCGCCGAGGGACGCTGGTTCTGGGTGAACGCTTGGCAGGTGCGGCTCCAACGCAGCCCACAACAAAGGACCACATCAGGAGGAGACGGGGGCGTCTCGACGGACACCGGACGAGGAAGGTCAGACAATCTTAACTTTTTATAATATTGTTCTGTGCCTCTTTATTCGTGATATTTGTAGAGGTATTTTGGGTGAGGGGGATGTGGGTAATTGAGGGGCAAATCAGAAGAATTGACGGTGTGGTTTAATGTGCTCCTAGTCGTGGTTTAATGTTGGGTATGCAAGCCTTAATGTAGTTTGCGTTGAAGTCAAAGCGTGAACTGTTCTGAAATATGATCATGCGCCTGCCTTTGCAGGTGAGGGTTGCTATATGGGTTACCCAGGTGCTTTGGTATAAGGCATTACAGTGTGGGGAGTTTCTTGATACCCTTTGTAAACTTTCCTGGAGTGTCTCATGCCTAACCGAGTGACCGGACCAGTTTACACTGCCCTCTCCATTCTGCTGCATTACCCAGCTTCCGGTGGAGCTGGTTTATTACACCGTAACATCTTGAGCTCAAATTCAAACCCATTACGTACTACCATTTGGTAAATCAAGGGAAAGTCATTGTTTGTACATTTTATACGTCTCAGAAATTTTTAGCAACTGAGTTCCCCGCAGTCGCTGAAACTGTTTTTGGACTCCCCGTCACTGTTGCATTCCGTCCGCTGTGGTGTTGCAGATGGGCTTCTCCCCTTTTCCGGCGATAAAGCCCTTTCTCCGTTCTCCGCGTTCGCTACCCGTACATCCAGCAGACTTTGCAGATGTTTGATGTAGTTTATAGCCGCTCGCAGCGTCTCCACTTTGCTGAGTCTTTTATCCTCGAACTCCTGCGGAAGATGCTCGCGGAGCCGCGCGTAGCCCTCGTTCACGCACCGAACCCGCTGTCTCTCCCTTTCGTTCCTTTTCCTAATAAACGCCGGTTCAAAGGAATAATCGTACACGCCTAGGGTCCCCGGAAAAGGTACGTAGGAGAAGCGGCCAGTGTACCGGTGGCCGTATGGTGGATCCAGGTACTTCGCGTCGAAATGAAACGGCAGTCCAAACGCATCTCTGAAAGGTGGTCCCTGGTGATCCACGGGGAGTCCAAGCGGCATGGGCCGCGTGTAGGGAAGTCGCTCGAAGAAACTGTGGTCGGCTGTCATTTCTTTAAAGAAAAAAGAAAAAAAAACAGTTGAGTGAATGGCTAGATGAGACGTGTTCAACTAATAATTCAGGCCATACAAAATAAAGGGATACACCCTCTTCAAGTGTGAAACGATGAGGAACAATATCAGACATTCTAAATGAACATCGCCATCGATACAGAAGATCCTTTCAGAGTCGTGGGGGTTTTCAAAATAACATTAATGTTTTACTTCTGTGTCATCACCAGCATGCTTTCCAGGCCTTCACGGTTCTAGATATGGAAAAAACCTACTATTTACTGGCAGAATACCTTGAGAAAGGCATACAGTGCTAATGATCTTCATAGCCACTTTGCATATACAGTTCATTGCCAATGAATTCTCATCAATCTCAAGGTAATGAGAATGTTTAAAAGACAACTGGGTTTACAGAGGGTCGAGGAAGATGCACAGGAATCTAAGTTTTCTGTTTGAGTGTACACAGATCCATCCAATAATGTACACTTGGGTAAGGTACTAAATGCACAATTTCCTCAGTAAATATCTATCTGTATAAATGGATAGCATGTAACATCGCAAAAATGTGAGAATTGTAACTATGTAAGTCACCTCTGAGTAACAGCGTCTGTTAAGAAACCATATGTAAACATAAATCGCTGGTAAATCAGAGACAGGATATTCTAGGCTTTAAGCGTTATACATTGTCCTAACAGTGAGAATTCAGAGGAAATTCTGGCCGCTTCCCTCAACCAAACGTTTAAAATATCCCGAGGTATGATTGAAAGAGTTTTTCTGTGGGTTTAAATGGAAATTGAATAGCTACAGTAGAGCCGCAGGGATCAGACGGAGCGCAGTTGGCTACCTTGCTGTGACCAATCATTTTTTAATGTAGAGAGTGCTTTCACAGCTTAGATTAAAATCGAAGGCCCCATTTTTTAATTGAATATCTGAGGGAGTATGTCGTCATTGCGTTTTAATATTTTGATCAGTAACTTATTTGTTGTAAAAAAAAAAAAAAAAAAGTTCCTCATGCATTTAGTTTCACACGTTGCACACCTGTCGAATAATTTACTTGTATGAAGTTGAATAAGCAGGTCCTACCTCTATCGCTAGCCTGTCCAGAGTCTCGGCATTATCTTCTGTGTGACTCCGCTGTAGAGTCTCGTATACCTCTTAGAGGAGGAAGATGTTGGCTTGCTGCAGAGGATTTGTTTCTGTGTTGAAGTCAAAATCATCATATAATCACGTCAACTCTCCGCCAGCCTCGCTCTCGGCCGTTCCGCTCCGGGTGTGATCTTTTGACAGGAGGGACGGGCAGAAAAAGGAGACATGTCGATTATAATCCCTGGACGATCTAAAAAAGTTAACCCGTTACTTTCCTCCCTGTTTGTGATAATCTGAGCGTGCATGCACTCTTCGCTAGTTTTATGCAGGAGGAACAGAAGGGAAACTGCAGAATCTCCACTGCTGTCCCTTTGTTCTGCCCTCAGTTGTTAACACTTATAGTGATTACCAAATAATACATAAGACATAAGTTCATGTTCTAACATTTCATGTATAGCTGGTTACTTGGCTAGGTTTAAGTTATTGCCACGAGGGCATAGAACTGACTATTAACAATAAGTTAACAAGTAATTCATATTAAAGTAACATTAACAAAATAATTTAGCTGTATTTAGTTGCTTATCAGATGCGCTTATCCAATGTGACTGTAGGTTACAATTCTGACAGGATATTCATGTATGCAGCTGGACTAGCGCAGCAACCAGCAACCTTTGGGTTATGAGCCAAGAAGCAGACCTTGGAACAAATGTGCGGCAGGTTGATTTTCATGCCTGGATGATTGATATAGAGTGACATGTAGGGGGGGAGGAATGATAACAAAGGGAATAAAGTCGCTTCGTTAGCGGTTATCCCCGAGTTCTAGAGCTTTTGATGTATTACCTGTGAGGCGATATTCCCTGCCCGAACCCTTTTCTTGGACTCTACATTATTGCATAGTGTTGCCCTTTGTACAAGAGTAATTGCTATGAGATCCATTCCTGTCACCCGCGCCTGTAGACGGATACCATCCTGCTTTAGAGTTAACGTTTTCTTCATGTGTGAAAACAGTTATAAACCTCGTGTCCTGCACACTGCTTTAGTGTATCTTAAAAAGCAAACTGTCCTCAGTAACTCGTTACTGCCACCTGGCGGTGAACGTCCCGACAGGTGAGCGTGTCAGGTGACGCGCACTGTGTGGTGAAAATCGGACGCGATGGATTAAAAGCCAGAAATTACGAATGTGACGTTGTGCACATTTCTTTTCCGTAATTGCCTTCTGTAATGTAATGCAAGCCTGATCTTCCACATTGCGCCTCTAATGAAGCAGGCCCATCACAGCCTTACTGCAGATTGCGTTAATAGAATTGCAGAATCCGACAGCACCAGCCTTTTAAGTTACTGTATTCTCACTGCATCATTTTAATCAGAAGTTCATTTCCTAACAATGTGTTAGGAAATGAGACCAGAACCAGAACCATCTTTTTGACTCGGAATGCTCAGACATATAGCCTAAGCTACGTTGCTTTACTGGAGTGAACAATACAGATGGCAACACCTTCACAACCAAAGACCTCAAAAGTGTGGCAGCATTTCACTTTTAACCCTTTCGCACGTAACTTATTTTTTGTAGCACGCCTGTTATGTTACATAGTTGTTATATTTTCATTAGCGTTATTAACCTTCTCATAGTTTTCAGTTAGCATTTCCTATACTTTTTAATGTTAAATCACTGTTTCCTCAAAGCTAAAATTAGCTGGAATTTTTCCAATCTAGTTTTATAATCGCACGGGTTTTAGCATACCCGCTAAACAGCTAATCATACCGGTGTGACCGGATGCCCGAAAGGGTTCGAATAATAACCTATTTTTCACAACGATAATGTTCACATTCCAAATGTGCCCTAACTTTACAATGTTAAATGAGAGCCCGTCTGCTATTTAGAAATTCTCTGCTTAAACACTGCATCGTTGTCATGGCGATGTTTATAGCTGGAGATAGTGTTGCTGCCGAGTACACAAGTTTAGAGAACACCGGAGAATGTGATACTTTCTAAATCGCGAAATATTTCCGTTCTTTTTATTGTTGCGCCCAAATTTCACTGCCTGCTCTAAATCCATTTAGTGTAGCATAGTGGATAAGGTGCAGGAGTCGTAACCAGGAGGTTACTGGTAGCAAGGTTTTCTCACTCCACATTCACCTCCGCTGTTCTCTCCTCCCTCCCTCCCCTCACCTCCTTTTCAAACACTAATGCTGCTACAACTGTTTTTAACACATGTCTATCTCAGTCTCTAGATGCTCTCTGTCCCCTTGTCTCCAGGACATCACGGCCGTCGCCCTCCTCCCCATGGCTAACCGACTCCCTCCGCTCTGACAGAACTGCGCTGCGGGCAGCTGAGAGGAAGTGGAGGAAATCCAGATCCTCCGACGATCTAGCGTCCTACCACTCCCTGCTGACAGCATTCACGGCTGCAACGACAACAGCTAAGTCCTCATTTTTTCAAAACAAAATCGACGCCAACATCACTAACCCCCGCAATCTCTTCTCTACCTTCTCCACCCTCCTCTCCCCCCTTCTCTCCTTTCTGCAGAAGACTCCAAGGCCCACTTCGAGAAGAAGGTGTCCAGCATCCGGGACTCCATCACTCCTCCATCCACAGCCACCACCTGTCCTCCTTCTCTACACTCAGCGACTCTGAAGTTCTTCAACTCATCACATCCCACCGAGCTACAACCTGCCCCCTCGACCCCATTCCCTCCACCCTTCTCCAGTCTGTGTCCGGTGAGATCGCCCCGTATCTCTCCTCCATCATCAACACATCCCTGACTACTGGCCTTGTTCCCGCTGATCTGAAAAATGCTATGGTTACCCCCCTGCTAAAAAAACTCACCGCTGACCCATCTGACATGAACAATTACCGTCCAGTTTCCCTCCTTCCATTTGTATCCAAATCCCTTGAACGTGCTGTACTTAATCAACTGTCTCCCTTTCTCCACAAGCACAACCTTCTGGATCCCCACCAGTCTGGGTTCAGACCCGGGCACTCAACCGAGACGGCACTCCTGGCGGTGACAGAGGCCCTCCACGCAGCCAGAGCCTCAGACCTGTCTTCGGTCCTCATCCTCCTCGACCTCTCCGCTGCGTTTGACACTGTCGACCACCAGCTGCTCATCGCCAAGCTCTCTAGCTTGGCATCTCTGGGACGGCCCTTTCTTGGTTCAGGTCCTACCTGACCGGTAGATCTTCCCAGGTCTATTGGAAAGGCTCCACCTCCACACCCACTACCCTCACTACAGGTGTCCCCCAGGGCTCTGTATTGGGACCCCTCCTCTTCTCCATCTACACTAACTCCCTTGGTTCAGTTATTGGCTCGCATGGTTTCTCCTACCACTGCTATGCTGATGACACTCAACTAATTTTTTCTTTTCCCCCCTCCACCCCCAGGTCAACGAAAAGATCTCTGTGTGCCTGGCCGACATCTCCAGATGGATGGCCTCCAACCACCTCAAGCTTAACCTGGACAAGACCGATCTGCTGCTTATCCCGGCCGGGACCTCTCCTCTTCAAGAGCTCTCGGTTACTGTTGACGGCACCACAGTAACTTCCTCCACTTTGGTGAAGAGCCTGGGCGTCACCCTCGACAACAGGTTGGACTTCACCGACTACATCTCCCAGACGGCACGCTCCTGTCGATTCCTCCTCTACAACATCAGGAGGATTCGCCCTTTTTTGACCACCTGCTCGTCCAGGCCACTGTGCTCTCCCGCTTGGACTACTGCAACGCCCTCCTCGCAGGCCTCCCAGCCTGCACCATTCAGCCGCTGCAGCTCATCCAAAACGCAGCTGCTTGGCTGATCTACAATCTCCCCAAGTTCTCCCGCGTCACCCCCCTACTGAGATCCCTCCACTGGCTCCCAATCGCAGCCAGGATCCGGTTCAAGACCTTGACTCTCACCTTTTCTGCTGCAAGAAAGACTGCCCCGACCTACCTCCAGGACCTCATCCTACGCTACACATCCGCTCGTCAACTTCGCTCTGCTACATCCGGACGCCTCGCTCCACCCACCAACAGAATGAAAGGCCCACGCTCCTCCATCATCGCCCCCCAATGGTGGAATGAACTCTCAACCCCCCTAAGAACAACTCCTTCAATCCAACCCTTCAGACGTGCGCTGAAGACATACCTTTTCAGACTCTACCTGGACTGATACCTCTGCCTCTTTGACCTTGTAACTTTGATGTTGAGAATCTGACTCCTGTCTTGTACTTGTTCCTCACTTACCTAGGTGGTATAGCGGTACTCTATTTTTCCTGTAATTGTATTTGAGATGCAATCCTAGCTCAGATTAGTTGGCTCGTGTCACTGACCTTGCGCTCAGCACTATTTGCATTGTATGACCTGTACACATCTTGCTCTTGTGCCTGTTGTTTACCCACTATTTGCACTTTTGTATGTCGCTTTGGATAATTTTAATCAGAAGTTAAAATTATAAATGTAAAAAATAATAAATAAATGCAGACAGAGACAGAGACAGAGACAGAGACAGAGACAGAGACAGAGACAGAGACAGAGACAGAGACAGAGACAGAGACAGAGACAGAGACAGAGACAGAGACAGAGACAGAGACAGAGACAGAGACAGAGACAGAGACAGAGACAGAGACAGAGACAGAGACCCCCCTCCAGCTCTCTACCTTTCAAAGCACAAATACACAAAGCTGTAGGATCTGGCTCCCTTCAAGCTACATTTAAAAGCTGATAGATAAAGAAGAGCCATTGAGTAATTGTGTGATTCATAATCCGAATTGTCGGTTATTTGTTTCAATAATCGATAGATTTGACTATGAAAATAGTCGTTAGTTGCAGCCCTAAATGAGAGTATTTACAGTGCTTTCAGGCCATTGCTCGAGGTCTTAGGGGAAAAAAAAAGTGTACTGATACATCATCTTTTCTTTTGAGTCGTAATAGTTTTTCATGTAGGTCATTAAGACCCAGCAGTAGCTTGGAGCTGGTATCTGTTGCATTGTGAGGCAGCTCATGGGTGTAGCTGGTGGACCACTGAGACGTTCAGACACAATCCTTAGTATTCCGCAGCAGTTACTCAGAAAACACATCTTCCACAGCCTGCGGAGCGCCATCTAAAAGCAGTTTATTAAAAAAAAAAAAGAAAAAAAAAGCAAAGGAATACAAGAAACCAAAGGCAGGGGCCTTCCCCTTATAGTGGAAGAGAGCAGGATGCAGTGTGAGACTGAAATCCTACTCTTCTAAACAGCAGTAGCAGTCCGGGTGTGTAATATGTATATATTTTGTCTGAATGTGTTTTCCAGCTGCCTCTGATGGAAGGATAATGGGTTTTATTACATATTGATCATGCTGTCCCAGTTTCTTTTAATACGGCACATTCACAATGAAAGGAAAGGTCTCGACAACAGCAACACAAACCGAGCCTCGGAGGCTCAAATGCATAGGATCACGCCATTGGACTACAGTATGTCAACATGTTTTACAATCGTTATATGTCATAATAAATGGGAAATAAAAAAAAACTGCACAGCAGTAAAAGGTCATTATTGTCGAGTACAGATACACAGCCTTTCACACAGTTTGAAAACGAATTCATTTTTGAGAACATTTCTTTTTTCAACACAGGAAAAACATAGGAACAATTAATGCTACTCAATATTTTGCTTTTGATACTTGTGACCCAATGAGAAGTGGTGAAACAGTGTGAGTGTATGTTTGCCACTGTCTTTCAGTCTGAGCCACTGACAGCCTTCTCCCTCCTACAAACATCACTCCAGACATCTAACACAAAACACCACCTGTGGGCAAATCCTCGCTACCTCACCTGTTTAGTCCAGGCACACATGTTGGCACGTAGTCACTGCAGCACACCTATTACCTGACACATGGTATCACACAACTAAAACATCGCTGAATCCTTATTACTATGACAACCACCATTAAGTATTACTGTATTAATATAATTAAGGCACATTTTGGTTAATTGAAGGCAAAAAGCTTTGCATGGACCTATCAGTACTGGTATTAGAAATAAAAGGAAAAAAAAAAACACAATCTGAAGTCTGGATGGAATTAAGACCAAAGCTTCTATTGGTTCCATTCTGCCTCCGTAAGAATCCATTGTATGGATTTGAGTGGGCGGAGTAAAGAGCTGCCTGGTTATGTCACACTGGCAACCAGCTTTATGACCTCATTGAACAAAATGCACCAATCAGAACATGAGGGATTTGAGCTGCAGCAACTGTTACCAGGTATTTACAATGACGCGAGCTGCCACTGGGCACTGGAGACTGACAGCACACCTGTTAATTCTGATAGCGCTGATTTTAGGGTAAGTGTAAACTGTGCTGGCTGCCTTTTAGTCATCAAATTTTAAAAGGTACGTACCATTAAATTCCTCAATTCCTGTACAACCTCTATAAAATCTTATGAGAGCACTATGTGTATAAATGTATAAATATTCTTATGATGTACCATTTCAAATAAATCATACCATTAATTGATGCCACTGCAATTTAGCAATGGTAATTTCTAAATGAAATGTAGCTCTAAGGCAAGATCAGGGATGATTTAGTGATTCAACCAGGCCACTGATCCTAAAAACACCAGTACTGACAGCTAACAAACGCTCGACAGTTGAATGTTTGCACTGAGCACTGCTCCATTCACAATCTACTTTTATAAATAGGCATTTCTGTTAACCAAAGGAACTGTGAGTTTGTCTCCTTACGGAAAAAAGCACTGACGAACACCGCAAGTACCCTTGGTGCACTTGTAAGTTCCGAATAACAAGAAATTTACACAGATGCCTTTACAACATAGTCTGATATTACAGGAACTGCAAAGAGGAAAATCGCCCATTTGCACAGTTAATCTGATGTACAGACCCTGTCTCTCCTCGGCTTGCGTCCTGGCCTCAGGACAAAGCCAGCTTTACAACTCAGTGCCGCTGTAGTAGAACACAAGATCACCACAAAGCACATTCCAAACACACAGCAAACGAATCCAATCAGAGAAAATCTAATAGCTGTGTTTCCGCCTTGTACAATCTTTTCAGTCCACGACGTATCTGAAGGCAGGAACTGACAGAAAAAGTAAATCTTATGCTGGGGATTGAAATGCTGGCAAGGTTGAGAAGATGCACAACTTGAATGGATCAGCACTTTGGCACTCTCTCGACAGAGGCTGTGGAGAAGCCAGTGCATCTAACGTGGTCCCAAGCGTTTCACGGACAAAAAAGTTGAAAAATAAACACGTGCTTTTACGTTAGCATTGGTGTAACAGTATTAAATACAACGGATTAAAAACCTTTCCCAGCAAGCCTCAGCTTCAACACCAATGCTGCAGAGACGCTTAAACACCTACAACTGTGTGCCAGTGACACAGCACAAAACTGAATATATAATAAAATAAAAGCAAGCTAAAAAAAAAAAAAAAAAAAAAAAAAAGAATCGGCAGTGAACATGTCAGCCAGAGTCTGTTTTAGGACATGACACACAGGTGAGTTCAGCAAGCCAATGGCAGCTGATAATACACAGGTGACACTGGATTCAGTAGAAACACGATCAAATGAAATGGCTGGCGATTTAAAAAGATCATTTCTGCTTATAAAGCTTTACAAATAAAGACTGCACAATAAAATATATATATAATATGTATATAACACTTTTCTTAAACTTCTCTGCACAGGAAGAAATTGAACATCTGATTAGTTATATAGCCAGTAATGAACACAGGGCTTATTTCATTGGCTGAAATGGTAAGCAATGCTCAGGAGCTGGTCACTGCAGATAGAGATATCGCAGAAATGTAAGGAAAGTCACTGTGTAGCGAGACCATCTCCACTCGGAAAGGCGGGCGTTTAAGGCGCAGACGTGCTGTTTATGGAACACCCTCATCTTCCGCAGTTCATGGTTTGTCTCTGAAGGGGGCGCTCCAAGCCCTCTGAAGTTTCCCTTAGTGAAACACTCTCTGAGCCTCCAAACAGCCTGCACACCGCTGGGTGCCTCCCAGACTCTCTTGCTCCGAAATAAGCCCTCCCTCCACCCGCGCTGGCCCCTCCCCCACGCCGGGCTCAGAGATCCGTCACTTTGTTCTCCAGGGCGGCCGCTATCTGCTGCAGCCGCAGGGTGAGCTGCTTGCTCTGCGCTGCGGGGTCCTCGTCCAGGGAGGTGATGATCTGCACGGGAACGGGAGGAGCCGTTAGAGGGAACGCGGGGTGCAGGAGAACACAGGGGAACGCCCAAACGGTACTCCATACGTGATGAAATACTCATACATACTCACCCCATCATAGTATTTGCTTGCATACTGGTAGAGCTGATGCAGAGCCACTTGTGTGTTGAGTTTGTCTGTGTGCGCCTGGGAGACACGAAAGGGGATGTGCATTTATCCAGTGACTTACAAAAGTGTATACAAGGTTAGGGTACGAGCAGACGGTGATACTAAGCGTCTCAGACTGTTAGCAGGTGTCATTATGTAACGTCATATTCTGTTAAGTACAAGATGAATTTTGAGGATATAGCAAATGTATTTAGGTTTTAGTTGTTAGTTGAACCAAGACACAGTCTGAATGGATGAGTTTTCAGTCTGTGGCAGAGGATGGTCAGTGATTCAGCTGTTCTGGCTGTTGTGAGGAGCTCACTGCACCACAGGGAGGCCAGAATAGACATGACTGAGAACATGGTCCCTTACAGAAAGGGATCACGAGGTGATCAGAGGTTGCAGAGTGGAGTTATGGTCTGATAATGGATGGAAGGTAAGGGGGTGCAGTTGCTCTTCCTGCCGATTGGCCCAGAGATTTGAATTTTTTTCTGGTCACAACTGGTAAGCAGTGGAAGGAGATGAGGAGAGACTTGACATGCAATTATTTTTGCTGTTCAGAAACAAGACAAGTAGCAGCATTCTGTATGAGCTGGATGGGCCTGATGGCACATTTAGGGAGACCAGTATGTGATAAAGTTCAACATCACATTGAATAAGAACATCCTACTGAGCACCAAGCACTGCACTTCCTCCACCTGTCCTCAAAATCACAGGCTCTGTACTGCTGCGTTTGGACCACAGTGTCAGTGTGTAACGGGTTAGAGGGTGAAGGTAGACTCCAGGCTCTTACCCGCGACACCTCTGCCAGGTGAGTGTTCATGTCCTGGTCACTGACACACACCATCTGCCTGATTCCCTTGTAGTACCTGCAGAGAGAGGGAGGGAGAGGGTGTCGTTATCCTAGCAACACAAACAAGTCTGTGTTCTGACACCATCAGCATCATAAGCCCAGTGTTTTCCACAGTATGTAAATCTCTCAGCCTGGGGGAATGGGTGAGAAAAGCAGAGGACTTACTCATCCACCATCTTCTTGTATGTGGAGATCTCCTTTGCATAGAGTAGCTTGTTGCTTGGGGAGTCCTGGGGAGGAGAGAGAGGGAGGAGAGAGTGAGATTTGGGTTGGTTTAAACCCTTTGCCCGTCGCTCACTGTGATAGAGTCTCTGTTCTTACCCGGCTCAGTTTGTGCTCCGTCTTGGTGCAAGCGTCCATGAAGGTCTGAGCGATGACGGACAGGGAGGCGTCCACCACCTCGGACACGTGGACGTCGAAGATGAAGTGGGGGTTCTTCAGTATGTTCACCCAGAACCGCAGGGGCAAGCTGTGGACACACCAGAGTCACCGTGACGACCACCCTGCGCCTGTGCCGATTTGGGCCTGTCAGACACACTGTTCGCACGCAGGCTACACGACACTGCCGCGCACACACAGGGAGAAGCAACACACTGCTCAGATCGTGAGAATGTGCTTTTTGCACATCTCTGTCATTCCATGCACCAGCCCTGCAGATTCCTCCAAATCTCCCCACAATCAGATGAGCCGGCATCAGGCACCAGCAGATGAATAGAAACACACAAAGCCATTTCCATAAACCCAGTGCTTGTGTTGGATGTTTCTTCAAACAGGCAGAAAATAGATCCTTTAAATAGTGGAGTGTGTGGGATGAGGAATTTTAGAAATTCACAGCTGATTGTAGGATGGTTTCAGGCCTCAAAGTCAAACAAAAAGCGAGAAAAATAAATCATTAATAGTGTGCCATCTGGAAATAATTCTACTCTTAAGCCCGTCCTAACAGCCTTCACCACATCCATTCCCACTTTCCCCTGCCAATAAACTACATAACAGACAGTTTGAGCACTTGATTGACAATTACACATCACCTCTTGCAAAAACTGTCAGGTAAGAGTGTAAAGAACAGTGATTGAATGTGAAAAGGGGATCTAAGACAGGTGTTGGAAGCGTTTCACTGCCGTGATTGGCAGCCGCTCTGTGGATACAGTGACCCCAGTACCTGTTGGTCTTCCAGATGTGGATGGTCTCCTCATCCACGTTGTCGTGCTTTAGCGCCTGCTCGTCCAGGAAGTCAAAGAAGTACTTGACGGCTGGGGGTACCACAGCACCGGAGCACAGGACGCTTCGGAAGAAATTATCCACAAACTGCTGCAGTGTGCCCTAAACAGACACACACAAAGCAGGGGGTCTCAGCACTGCACAGACTGACCTCCAGGGGGCGCACTGGCACAGCGGTCGCCTTTTAGATCAATCATATGTAACATACAGGAGCTTTACAGCTTGATGTTGTTTTCCTGCTCACCTTGACCGAGAGCAGCCGTGTCAGGTAGATCTCTGTGATGGCTTTCGTCATCGATTTGTCCTTCATGCTGCCCCTCTTTGACTTGATCTCGTCAATCTCTTCCGCAGGCCGGACCAGGTGGAACACCTTATCGTCCTCCAGCAGGGCATTTCCTGCACGAGGAATCACAGAGCCAATGGGAGTCACCCAACAGGTATAGAGTAACACAGAGAGCCAGGGGTAGGAAGGCAGCCCCAGTCTCTACTGGGAAGGTAAAGAGCGGCGGTTGATCACTCACTCTCTTCGTGGCTGTCCTGGTTCTGATCGTAGGACTGCTGTGGGTGCAGGACCTTAGACAGGACGAGTGTGGCATTGTCTCTCACCTGAAACACACACACAGAAACCATCAAAACTACAGCTCCCTTTCCTTCATTACGTCAGAGCCACAGACTCTCCCCCGGACTCCACACTCACGTTGTAATGAGCCAGAGTGTTCATGCGCTTCCATCGGCCCTCCTTCTGCGAGGTCAGGTCCAGGTCAGACAGGATCTGCCCCGTGGAGCCAGGGCGCCACTCTGTGGAGGGGGCAGAAATTGCACCACAAACAAAAGTGTCACACCTGTGCACATTTCAAACTATAACCTCCCAAACACGCCCACTGTCTTTAACAGACATTATTTTCCAGGAAACGGTGCTCCATTGCTGGACCCATGCTGTGATGTGACGTCCCCTCACCTAGAGTGACACTGTCCACCTTGGGCCTCTGTGAGTACGGGTGGTTCCGGTACACCTGCTCGATGATCTTCTCCTTCACCTGGGAGATGGTGTCGCAGTTGAGCACCTTCACTGGGGTCACGTCCGGACCTTCCCCGTGAACCAGCACCTGCACGGTCTGAGAGCAGAACGCCACCTGTTACCTGCAGCTCCAAAACCACCTGTTGCCCACCTGTTTCCCCCAATGCAAATTCCATCTACTTATTCCCAGGATCAGGCTGGCTTTATCACTGGCTGTCAGTCTCCATATTATTTAAACCAATGGTTCCTGAATGTCCTAAACTCAGAACCTAATTAATGAATAATTACATTTACTGTGACCCACTCCACATGAAAATGAGACCTAACATATTGTCATATGTTTTAAATGTGTGTATATGACTACATGCAACATGGATGATTTAAGATTTTTCCTGCTGTGAGGCTCAGAGCAGCATTTCTCCCACAGCTGAGCTCACCCAAACGATGCAGTAACACTGTAACCATGAAATTCTGCGTTTGGCTGTTGCGTTGCACAAGCTGTTACGCTAGACGCAGACATCCATCACACAAATTACATTTACCACTTCTAAATAAATGAACTGCCCCCTGGTGGCGGGGCATGTCTCCGTATGCCTGCATAAACATACATTATTGAATCTGAAACCAATTTGTCATCCAGATGATATGCTATTATGACAACATTTAATTACTGCATGCAACTCTACTAAATGATCCATGCGTCAAGCCTGCATCGTTATTGTACCACGACGAATACATTATGCATAAGCCATGTTATTATATTTTTACTGAATTTTCTAACTTTTCCAGAGGTAATAACATAAGCTGTCAAATCAGAGAAAATTATACGTTTATCATCATTCAGCTTCCCAAAGCCCTCCTTTCTGTGGCACATATGCATGCTATTAATTTGCAGAGAATGAGGAAAGATGGAGAGAAATTAACAGGTACAATGAGGGGCAGGGAGACGTTGCACTGAGTGCGCAGGTACCAAATTACTGCCCGCTAGTGTCCTGAGTGTGTGTGAAATGACCATCCATCACTGCATGACGGTGCTGGTGCATTGTGGGTCGGCTGTGCCGTGACTCACCAGCACGCTGTACTCCACGTCGTCTCCCAGCAGGCCCGTGTCGTTCAGCGTGTACTTGGCCTTCTTCACCACCGCGTCCACCGGACCCTTCTCCACCTGGTGCTTGATGGCCTTGAAGAGTTTGTACAGAGGCTCCCCGGCAGAGTCCTGCACCAACAGCACAGCCCGAGTCAGCAGGCTAACTCACTGACACTGCCATATCGCGACAGCACAGCCACAACTGCAGTCATGTCACGACAGCACAGTCATGTCATGACAGCACAGTCATGTCATGACAGCACAGTCATATCACGATAGCACAACAGGCTCGCTCAGTGACACACACCCATATCACGATAGCACAGTCATGTCAAGACAGAACAGCCTTCATGCACTGACCCCGCATCATACTGATATCCATGTCCAAAGTTTATTATTAGATAAACTCTAGAAAAAATACTTGTTTCAAAATCAATAAGCTGCTACCCAGTAGACTTCCAATATTTATTTTTATTTTAGACATTTATTGGTTTATTTACTGGTTTTTCATATATTATACCTGTTATTATGGTTCTCTGATATATCTATTTTAAAAGCCTGTTAGACCTATGCTGAGAAGTCATTTGCCATGGCAACTTCATTATATTAAAGGTGCTATGATTATAATATTTATTTGTATATGTACTATTATGAAGTGATGCCTATGCATCCTACAAGGATGAGGAGGAAATTAAATGCACTACAAAGAGCCGTCAGATTAAGGAGTACTCCACAGCAACAGCATGGAAGCAAGTCCAGCCAGAAGCCACTGCTGGTGTTACCTTCAGGAACTGGTAGAGACAAATCGACATCCAATTGCAGAGCATCCTCTCCACCACTGTCTCTGACCTGGAGGTGTGGGGTGGGGGAAACACAAGGACAGCCTATCAGGGGTGAAGTTTTCACAACAAACACCAATCAGAGCAGAGGTGTGCGGTGATGCGGACAGGTTCTCGCGGGACTCACCTTCGCAGCATGAGTTTGGGGTTCTTGCTGTGGACGTACTGCTCCATCAGCTCCAGCAGCAGGGTCCGCATGATGTCCGTGTAATACTCCAGCTTCCCGTGCAGCGCCACCGTCAGGAGGGAGGCGAAATAACCCCTCGCTCGGGCGTTGAAGTCGGGGCGTCCCTCCAGTGTTCGGATAAACTACCCACACAGACAGGAAGCGTCAGTCAGGTGGTCATTCCAACAAGCACACAATGTGTCCAGTGTTCATGGCGAAAAATAGCTTTTACAGAAAAATGGCAAAACCGAAGCGTTTCCTCATTAGTATGCAGTGCAATTTTAAGCCATGTGTACAAACTCCTTTTACTCCCACAGATGTATAATGGATACCTTACGGCTGTGAAAACACGTCCAACAACAGAGGTAGCAGAATAAAGGCACCATAAGCTTGACAGGCAGACTACAGAATTACCGCAAATTACCACAATTACCGTGCAGAGGGAGCGGTAATAAATAGGCAGGCAGACAGACAGGCAGGGAGACAGGCAGGCAGACAGACAGACAGGCAGGCAGGCAGGCAGACAGGCAGGCAGCAGTGGGACCCACGTTGATGAGGAAGGTCTTGCTGTTGAGCAGGTTGGAGAACTGGTTGAGGGCCTGTGCCACAATAGCCCTGCGGGATTCTGGGATGTCCAGCTTGCCCGTGATCATCACGTCATTGGCGCCGTCCTTGGAGGGCAGGAAGAAGACCCGGTCGGTGTAGGTCTTGTAGTCGAGGAAGGGAATGCGCGCCTCACTGAGGTCACTGGTGTGGTCCTCCATCTCAATCATCAGATCTGAAAGGGCAAAGGTCACCGTCTGAGTCATCAACCACCTTTCATCATCATCTCGATTGGCTGCACCTTATATTTCTGAGTGGCCTTTACTAAACGATGGAAGGATGACAGTCATTTAACAAATGATTATGACCACTAGAATTGTTAACAGCCCTTTTAAAGGCATTAGCAGTGCTAGCTAAGCACTATGCTAAGCCTGTATGGAGTGGTGTTGAATGGGAAGGCAGACCTGTGAACTCCTTCTTGCAGCGGTCGCGAACACTCTCCTCCAGGTTCTCCAGCTGGTGCTTCACCTTCTCGTACTCCCTCTCGGCCTGCTGGCTCTTCCTCCTGCACAAGGACAACACACATTCACACGGACCCTCAGTGCACGGAATTCCCACAGGCAAATGAGTATCACTACTCAGGACCCTGCTGGAGAGAAGCATGATGGGAAATGGAGTCCGTTACCTGTAGCAGTAGACTGAGATGGCGATGATCAGCAGCATGGGGAAAACTACTGCTGGGATAATTATGGGCAGGGGGACCTCGTACTTCCTCTCGTAGTGCACTGAGCCCACCACCCACTCTCCGTTCCCAAACTTAATCTGACAGAGATATAGAGAGATATAAGACATAAAGCTTGAGAGAAAACCCTTGTTGAATCACCACAGATCAAATATACATTACATTATTGTCATTTAGTAGATGCCCTTATCCAGGGCAACTTACATAGATTACAATTTATTGTTATTCATTTATACAGCTGGATATTTACTGAGGCAATTCTGGGTTAAGCACCTTGCCTAAGGGTACAGCAGCAGCAGGGAAATGAACCAGCAACCTTTCGGTTATGAGCCCTGCCCCTTACTTATATGCTACAGTGCTACCCCCTATATACACAGTAACTATATAACACGCTAGACTGATGCAGTGGACCCTCTGAAAGCCTTCCAGACTGCAGGCTCCTCTACATGGACCAGTGTCTCACCATGAGGTCCAGCGGGTCGGAGCTGGTGTCCCTCCGGTGCCGCTTGGAGCGAGCTTTGGGCTGTGTGGAAGGGGGGTCCAGGTAGAGCCGATCGTCCTGCAGGGTGCTGACCACACACTTGGCGTCCCCCACAAAAGCCTCCGCCTCCTTGGCGGTCATCGCCTTGGCGAAGCCCTGGCCCTGAGGTAGAAAGAGCAGAGCAGAGCAGTTTGCCCGTTGTCATGGACACAGCATCACCTGACGGACAGCTCACTGAATCTCCATCCCTGACAGACTGTGTTCCATACACAATATGCCAAGTGCTTTAGAAGGATCCTGATGATCTACATAATGTTCTACTGGCTTGTTATCAGTCACGTTTGATTAGGTTTCCCTTTTCCCGTAACAGGAATGATGCAGGGGTGTGCAGGAGTATTGAGAGGTCACTTCTGACGGCGTAGGGCGTCGTACTCACAGTGACGATGATGATGCTGGCCTCTGTGATGACCTTCTTGGTGAGCTCGTCGAAAATGGGGTCGGGGTGGTAATCGAAGGGGTCGAGCTCCGCCTGAACGTTGTCCAGGAAGACGAAGGTTCGGAGGCCCTGGCTGAGGAAGGTCTTGTTCACAGCCGGAGAGAGGAACTGCAGCACCGTGTCGTTTTTGCTCAGGGCCTCCTGCACAAACTGCAATATTGCATTACATTACTGTCATTCTGCAGACGCTCTTATCCAGAGTGACTTGCACAGGTCACAGTTTTTACATGTTACCCATGTATACAGCTGGATATTCACTAAGGCAATTCAGTTTTAAGTACCTTGCCCAATGGTACAACAGCAGTGCCCCAGCAGGGAACTGAACCAGCAATCTTTCGGTTACTAGCCCTGCTCCTTACCGCTATGCTACACTGCTGCCCCAAAAGATATGGCCCGTATGGGGATCAAATCCACAACCTTGGCATTAGTAGCACTACGCTCTAACCAACTGAGCTAACTGGTCCAGCGTGGGCGAGAGCACTGCGAGTCACAGACCGCGCGGAGGCTTCGGCCTCTTTAGCGACGTGCCCGGTAAGGTGCTAGCCACGGCAGGCTAAGGGACTCACTGCCTGATGCAACCGACTGCAAGCAACACCTCCGTCACACCGGGCAGAGATGACAGCACGATTTCACGCCATCGGCTGACGGATTGCAGTCAGGTTGTGAGGATCGCACACGTTTAATATCTCCTCACCGCCTGATTCAACAGAACGATGGAACTGCGATGGAAATGCCAAGTGCAGAGAGAACACACGTTTACATTTAGTCATTTGGAATATGGCCACATGAACAGCACAGTACATTCAGAAACCGACAGAACATGTCTGAATGTGTCAATCTGTCACTCAGTTTCATAATAACCAACACGATGCTGAACACAGAAGTGCTACAGTAAAGAAAAATCAACAAGTGTAAAAATACCTTAATGTTATACACCAGAAAAGGAAAGATTTAGGTGTTTTAACAGGGAGGAGGAGACACATTTTTGGGTTGAACATGGACGCTCACCTCGATTGGATTGGGGTCATTGGACTCTTGGGTGGAAAGCCTGACCCTCATGGTGGCCCTCTGGATGAGGTCGAACCCGGCCCCAGTCACCACGATGTTCCTCCCCCCACTGAAAGCAGCAGAACACCACGGTCACTCTCACATTTCAGAGGGCGTCTGAGACACTGTCTCTGCTGCACCAGGTTGTCCTCAGCTGCAGGGTGTCCTCATCCCGTTTAAAGACTACATACATACAGTAATTAGGTTTTACTGCCTGCCTTGTCTCACCACCTCTAATGTTTCCAGGGTGTGGTAAGTCCTCCACAAGTTTTGGGTGCAACCGTTGAAGCACAAATTTCAAAATACTCCTCACTACTCCTGAGGGCCCCCCTCAATGACACTGCGGGACCTCCAGAGATGTCCTCAGACTCCCTCTTTCCTCTGTTGCGAGGGAGCAGTTCACACACATTTGTATAGTGAAGGGTGAGGGAAACGTTGGTGGATGGGTTTGGACTGCACTGCCTCCCTTCTACTATAAACCTCCTTGGTTGTAGCAAAGTACACTTTTGCACCGCTGTTCTTGATGAAACCTAGTCCTCAGTAAGTTAAAAGAGCTGCCGGGGGGACGTGCGTGAAGGACTTACCACACGAAACTGCCCTGGGGGTGGTGCCTGTCCACCTTGGGGTTGTCGTAGAACTGGAAGGCCTTGGACACCTCTGTGCTGGCGTGCTTCCCATACCTCACTGTGACGGTCAGCGGGTCCGAGGGGACCTTTTGGTCCTTGTATTCACCTGTTTTGCAGGTGATCTCGCTGCCAAATGTCTCCCTGAGGGTGAGAAAAAGATAGTTAGTCAGCGAGTTCCCAGCAGGATACAGTGCACCAAGTCTTACAGCCAACCAATCCCGGTTCAGCCCATCCAACTCAGCTTACCTCAGTGGGTCCCATATCCCCATTCACCCAAACTCTATATACTCTATATGTGCATACAGGCAAACTCTACTTCTATATCTCCATACAGCCACACTCAACTACATTACATTATGTTGTCATTTAGCAGACGCTGTAATCCAGAGCAAATTACAATGTTATCCATTAATACAGCTGGATTTTTACTTAGGCAATTGTGGGTTAAGTACCTTGCCTAAGGGTACAAGAGCATACCTTTTGTTTATGAGTCCTGCTCCTAACCACTAAACCACACTGTTTGCAGACAAATCCAACTCACATACAGCCAAATACAGACATGACACAACGTTCCCGGTGTAGAGAAACCTCCCCGGGGGCCTGGTGCTGCACTCACACAGAGCAGGCCACTCTTCCCACTGTGATGCTCAGGTCCTCCTCAGTGGCTGTGTCCAGATCGGTGCCGGATATTGTGATCACTGTCCCTCCCGCTTTGGGCCCTTTGTCAGGCTGGACTGCTTCAGCATAGGGATCCTGAGGGAAACGGAGGGAAAAAAATTTCAATTTATTGGTTTCATGAACCACTCAGTCTTTTACTTCAGTTTTATTTGAGTAAACATTATACGTCTAACAATAATGTCTGACTAAAGCATCCACAGTAATGAAAAAAAATCTATAAAAGCTTTCAAGGGCAATAAAAGCTATTCAACAAAAAATGGTTACATTCATAAACATTTCGAGGCAGGTCTCAGCAGAGAATTAATCTTGTAACTCTGGGCTGCGCTGAAATTTTTTCTGCCTCTGTTAATGTCTGGCATTTAGAAAATGAAAAAAGACAATTAAAGTCATTCAGACATCACTATTGTTAAGAGCACTTCAGGGACCAGCTGGAAATGAAATGGGTTACAGCTCTGAGAGGAAGAGCAGGGCAGGGTGATGTATTTGGAGAATGAAGGGGGGTAAATTCACTTTACCCTGAATGTGAAGAGGACCTGGGAGGTCCCCCTTTTGTCTCCCTCCACCTCCACCTCCACCACGCCCTTGTGGGGACTGTCAGCACCAACAGGGCCGACCTCACACACCACGCTGGAACAGGCAGAGAAGCGTGGGTTATAAGCAGGGTCATGACCACACTGCTGCACTAACGACCCAAACGGCTGCTGTCCGTCTGTGAGACGCCATCCATGACCACGCGCACTGGCCCTCCAGGAGGGAAGGATGCAAAGTGTCCAATGAATGTAAACTTCCAATGCTGCTGTGTCAAAGACATGTCAACTAAACCCACAGCATACAGTAAGCAAACTCTGCTATACCCAGGGTAGAGAGTGAACTTACCTAGGCTATACTTAGTGTAGAGGGTCATCTTTACTGTGCTATACTCAGGGTACAGAGCAAACCTTACAGTACTATACCCAGGGTACAGAGCAAACCTTACAGTACTATACACCCAGGGTACAGAGCAAACCTTACAGTACTATACACCCAGGGTACAGAGTAAACCTTACAGTACTATACACCCAGGGTACAGAGTAAACCTTACAGTACTATACCCAGGGTACAGAGCAAACCTTACAGTACTATACCCAGGGTACAGAGCAAACCTTACAGTACTATACCCAGGGTACAGAGTAAACCCGACTCTGCAGGTACAGGTGACGGTGCTGTACCTGGTGGAGACGGAGTATCTGTCCTGCTGGTGGACGCAGGGAACCCCCGCCACACTGATGCTCTTAATGTCCTCCTTCTTGATGCCCAGGTTGGACCCTTTGATGGTGACTGAAATTCCCCCTTTCAGAGGTCCATAGCGAGGGACGATCTGAGGAAAGAGAGTCAAAGCCAGACGTGAGCAGGCTGTCTGCTGTAAGACATCTGTAGGAGCCAGGGCACAACGTGGCAACAGGAGAGTGAGATAAGTAAGAAATGTCCACTGGAGTGAGTCTGCTTTAACATTAAACATGTATGATGCTACCAGCCCATAATTCATTCTATAAATTAAGGATACACATACACACTAGAGAAAGTATATAAATGACGTCTCATTTCTGTCCAGTCAAGCTGTGATCCCAAACCTTCGTTGCCTCACTGGTTCTTGTCTTGCCCCTCATAAGGACTTCTGCTCCAAAGCATGTATGTACATATACACAGTAATGCACACAGACACAGACAGACACGCACGCAGAGGGAGACTCACGTCGGTGATCTTGGGGGCGGGACAGTGCTGCATCTCGTTGCCGAGGCACAGCTCCCTGTAGACGCAGGAGCTGGTGGTGGAGCACCACACGCAGCTGTACTGAGGGTCCGCATTCTTGCACAGGCTGCAGTCCTCCCGGCCCAGGGAGCAGTTATACAGCGTCACTGAGGGAGGAGGACAGGATGCTCCAATCAAACCCCTCCTGCTCCCTCTCTCAGGCCCATCCCCCCTCCCTCTCTGACACCCATCCCTCTCTCCCTCTCTGAGACCCAGCCCTATCTCCCTCTCTGAGATTCAGCCCTCTCTCCCTAAGAGATTCAGCCCTCTCTCCCTAAGAGATTCAGCCCTCTCTCCCTAAGAGATTCAGCCCTCCCTCCCTAAGAGATTCAGCCCTCTCTCCCTCTCTGAGACCCATCCCCCTCTAGCTCTCTCTGAGGTCACTATCAAAGCAGGGGTACTCTCTGGCTCATTAGGTAAAACCCTGAGGATATTACTGCACTCAACACTCCTCTGACTGAGGTGATGAAGTTTACCGCCATCCTGCATCACGGCATTGCATACACACCGTTCAGAGTGCTGTCTATCTTCTTATCTGTGTCCACGTCCTTCACATGGAACAGCACGTCGACCGTCTGTGCTTTATCATAGAAAAACTGAGCAAAGCAAAAAGAGAAGAAAAAGATATTAAAAATAACATATCAGAGTCCTTACACAGAGGCAGACTGCAGCTCTCTCACACTGGAGAATTTTAAATATACATTCTCTGACTCGTGCTGAGAAACAAAAAGATTGTGTTTTTGATTAAATTCAGTTGCTTTTTGACTGTGGCTACTGCAAGGTTTCCCAGAAAAACAACAGCCCAAGTGCATTGAATACCGTTTGGCAGACATTCAAGTATGGTATGAAAACAAATCAATACATGAAAGGAGAATCTAGCCGAGGACTGGCTCGAAAGAGAAGCCGTATGGATTTCTGTGGGATCAGTGCATACACATTTGGTGTGGAGAAACTGAGATACCGTTTCTGACCAAGAGGGGGAGCTAGAACATCAAACAGTTTCTAAGGCAGTCCAGTGAGAAAGGGATTCGAAACAGGGAAAAAAGGCTAAAAACCAATCAATCAATCAATCACTCAATCAATCAATCAACCCATCTGACTGTCTTCTGCAGTGTGGATGAGGCATAACAGAAAGGAACTACATCCCTCTCCCTGCCCCCCCTTCTGGGATCAGTTTGGTGGGGAGGAGTACATGATGAAGAATGGTGACAGGACTCTGGGACACTGACCTCATATCCCCCGAAACTGAACTGTGAACCTCCTTCACGAGTGATCTCCTCCTCAGTCTGCTTCATCAGCTCTGTCCCGATCTTAAACTCTCGACCCTACAGAGGGAGAAGCCCGACGGGAGAGAGATCACGCCTCAAACATTATCATTTACTGCCTGGCTGAACACCGGTCAATGTTTCCCTACCTCAAACATGTTCAGTAATATTTAATCTAAATCTTTAAACTAGGACCGGCAACGGGAATACCCATGTCAAACTATCTTCCATATTTACATCAAATATACACAGATAGTATTATTAATATGTATGCAAATAAGTGTACTTTACCTTGTACCTGTCCAGATTGACCCCCTCAAACCTGATTGGTGTTTTAAATCCCACAGGAATGAGTCCTGGTTTCTGGTTCTCAAATCTTGGACAGCTCATTGCCTGGGCAGAGAGGAGTGAAATTACTCTCCACATTTTTCCAAATGTACAGCACACCCATGGGGAGAGGGAGGGTGCGTGTGGGACGACACAAGCCGGCCAGTCCCTGCGCGTCTCACCTGCTGGCGTTTGATAATATGAGCACCCCCTATGGAGTCATCGCTGTCACTGCAGGTGTGATCCTGGGTGTTCCACTGGCAGTCCCATCTGCTGGTCACACAGGACATGCACCTGGGGGGGGGCGTGGGGGATCAGAGGCGAGTGGGAGGGGGGTGGTCAGAGGTGAGCGGGAGGGGGCTCAGAGGCCTGCCAGCAGAAGTCTGGGTCCCCACTGTACTGCACACATTTCAAACACCAGACTGAAACGTACTCTACTGAATTCCAATCACTTCCAAGAGTGAAATACATCTCTCCAACGTCTGACGAGAAGAGCCCATTCATCTGATATTTTTCCTTGGCTTATGAGCGTATGGGAAGCAGAAAAATAATGCACATGAAGGATCGTGTTTTGTTTTGATTAATGAACAGGAAAGGGAAGCAATTTCCTTTGCTTCAAAAAAAAAAAAAAAAAAAAAACCAAACAAAGTACAGGCAGAGTAGAAGGACGCACACTCAATTACAGTATTAGCCATGCATCACAGTTTACGCATGGAGATTCGGCTGTGTTTCTGGCACCCGTGCAGAGGCCGTGGAGACTCACGGAGTGTTCTCACTCTTCCTCACGGCTGCGCTGCAGTTGTAGAATCTGAACTCGCCGACAGCCACCTCCACAGTTCCATTCACAAAGATCTTCACCGGCACAGCCACGAAATCTGAGCGCACACACAGAGAAGCAGAGTCACGACACGCAGAGACCCACACAAGGGTAAGAGGCAACTTCAGCTGGCAATGACTATTTACTACTACATACTACCATTTATATGCATAAACACATTTCATATCTCTCACACACACTTTACACAGTTTGAGATCCCTAATCCAACTTCACGATCACTGTAAACAGACAAAATTAAAATTAAACTTGGGGAATGTGTTCAGTTAGAACACACCAAGAACACACAACGATGACGCTCTTTACAAGAGTATGAGTCCATTGCTTTGTCCAACCAAACAGTTGCCCTAGGTTTATGTGTTTCTAAGGATGACTGTAAGGCCACTTTAAGGGAACTCAGTTCAGAGGCAGGTCAGAGACATGACCCTGAGCAGCAGGAATTCAGGACTGAGGGACCCACCTTGTTTATCAGGAGTGGTTGGGATACTTTCAAGGTCAGGGAGATTACAGGTGACCTTTGAGCCCTCTACCTCTGCCTGGCTGCTGAAACGCCCAAACCAGCACTGAAGTCTGTCAGACTCCCTGATACTGGGGAGAGAGGGCACACTTATCTCCACCTGCAAACACAGGGAGAAACAGCGGTTTCACATCAGCAAAGCCAGAATCAGCTCACCAGAACCAGAAAACCTCATAAAAAAGGATAACTACAATGAAACAGAAACGTTTCTAAGCCTTTTAGAGATTTTGGAAATGTACGACAGATTCCTGAACCTCTCTGCCCTCTGACCTTTGAGTTATTAAATAATTAAGTGACTTGAAATAAAGTTCTTTGGTTCCACTGGACAAATGGGGTCAGTTTGAAGCAGATGCAATTAATATTGAAGGCTGGGTTGTCAATTCAGGGACCGGAGCAGGAGCTAAAAGCCTGAACCTGATTAATTAGAGTGAACTGATGGGTATCGAAAACAGAGGCTGCATTATAAGGAACTTCAGCTCCACAGTTATTCACAGTATAGTGCACTCTTTTCATAAGAATTCAACGCACTGAAGGCAGAATTGTTCCTGTGCCACTGCTGCTTAAATATTGTGCTTGTAAGAATAATTTTGGGCTCACTCAGAACATGTGATATGATTTACAGCATTAAACTTGATTGAATAAGTGAAAAAAGACGTTCTGAATGTGAATACAATGAATTTCACAGCTTGTGCTAACTACTGCAGCTCCTTGCATGTAAAACATTTAGAGAAAAAGTCCTGCAGCTAAGCTACCTGCCTGGACGTTAGTTCACGCGGGAGTAAAAGGGAAGACAAAAGACATGACTTGTTCCATATTTGAGTACTATGTAAAACTTAGCTGAGAACTCTCAAATAAAAGAACATCGTTGTTGGAAGCTTCAAACCTCCATTTAATAAATTCATTTGTAGCTTTTTTTTTTTTTTTTCCTTTTTATGAATCAACCACTTCTAAGAATCAGCCGGTGGTTGCCAGATGGGATCCCTCTCAGTGGGGGGCTCTTTATTTTAAAGCTGAAGTGCTGCTGGTGTCAGGAGCAGGAGCTCCGGGACAGAGCGCGCTGTCACAGGAAGTGAGTCACCCGTACCCGCTGCGTCTTCCTGCAGCTGAGACTCGGGGGAAAGAAGGACTCGATGGCCACGCACTGCTGCCTGGGACTCCACAGCCAGCCGTTCTCCTCCTCCGATCTCCCGCACTCCGACTTCCTGCTGCATCTGCGAGGGAACATGACACCGATTGGCCGACGCTCAACCCCGCTCTGCGCTTACCACTTCCTGCTTGGCGTGCGATCGGGGAAAATTCAGCATACCACCGGAGACAAAACGCTAAAACAAAAAGAACGACTGGGGGACGGGGGGGCACTCTCTGTGCGGCCTGTGATGACATGCTTTATACAGAGCATAAATGTGTTCCTCTCCTGGCGTGTAGGGGTGTGTTTACGGAGGGCTGCTCAGGAGCAGATGGGGATACGCTACCTGCCCTCCAACACACACCAGCCGCAGTATGGGTCCCTCTGAGACATGCAGGACTGGCAGTCCGTCTTCAGGTGACACGCTTGCACAGGGACCTTGGTGATCTGCCAAACAGACGGACATTACATTCATGTTGGTGGTGGGTCTGTACCTTTTTGTCAGTGGTGATGTACAGGTGGAGTATATGTTGGTGGGGATGGGTTCGTACCTTTTTGTCAGTGGTGATGTACAGGTGGCTGCGGTTTGTGTCAAAGAAGAGGTTTTTATTCACTCTGTGACCCGTGTTGTCCCCTGGCCCCCTGCCGTAGACCACAGGGGTGCTGGACAGGTGCAGCTGGACGAAGGAGAGACAGAGACAGGGCTGTGAGACAGCTCAGAGACAGAGACAGGGCTGTGAAACAGCTCAGAGAGGAGACAGAAACCCCCCTTCAGCAGGTCACACATCAAAACCCCACTTGGAGCTAAAGATAAGGAGTACTGGGGTTCTGAGTTCATCTTTTCATTTAATCACATCATTTAAATGATAAACCCCTGTGGCCTTAACATGGGGGATCCCCATGTCACTTTATAAATCCCTACCAAGAGAGTAACCCCTAAACGCCTCCTTCCCCACCCACACTGTACCCCACTGTGGTCTGTCTACCTCTAACTGTAACCCTGCAATACATCCCTACTGCTGGAGCCCTCTCCTCTTGCCTAGTGGTCTTCCTGAAAGAATTAAGGCACCCTCTCTGCCACAGACACAGACACAGACACACACACACTCACCTTGTGCACCTCTCCGGTGCTGGTGCCCAGGAATGCGACGGCGTGCTCCTCCTCCACAGACACCGCCACGGCGGTCAGTGTGCCCGGCCGCTGGTACACGGCCTCGGCCTTCAGGGCGAAGTCCGGCGTGCTGGCCAGCGGCGAGGTCAGGAAATCCGCTCCACACCGGTACTCATTCACCAAATCCGCCTGCAGGAGAAACACGCACAGGTCTCCACCGACCCCTCGATACGGTCTCTCTCTCAACACCTTCATCCAATGCAATCAGATACACAGCTCCAATCTCTGGACCTAACCAACCACAAATATACTGCAGAGTGCATAAAAACAAACTTCTTGTGCATCATGGAATTGCATGTGTTATTGGATAAAAAGAGCTATTGGAATGAACTGACTGATACTCACAGAACCAGGGACGGAGCAGAAGTTTGTGGTGGATGAGTAAGGCGGAATGACGGCCATTTTTTGGTCAATCTTCCCCTGGCTGGTGTAGCAGGCGCCGATGATCTTCACCAGCTGGTTGTTGATGGCGTTCAGCGGGTACATGCAGAGGGCGGACCGAGTACTGCCCTCCACCGCGCTGAACACCGCAAACAGAACCCTGTCCGAGGCCTGGACCGTCCCGTAGCTGCCGGACCGGGTCAGCTCGGCCGCCAGCTCGGCCCCGGGGGGTGCCACGTACGAGGCCTGCACCTTGTTGTAGGAGCCGTCGGGCCCGCAGTCCAGCTGCAGCTCTGTGTAAGAGTAGTAGTGCTGATCGTTCTCGCACAGCCGCGACACGAAGGTGTAGTACTTGTCCGTCGTGCCCGTCTTGCGGGAGAACAGGAAGTAGACGAAGTCGCCGTCCTTGAAGGCGTGGCGGAAGTCGTGCATGTACTTGGGCACGAAGGGGTTGGCCTGCACGGTGGAGGCCTCCACGATGTTCTCGAACACCACCCACTCGCGGTAGTCCTGCAGGATGCGCGTGCTGATCAGCTTGGCCCCGTCCAGGCTGCCGTAGCCCTTCCCCACCAGGAAGACGCTCAGCGTGTCGCTCTCCCTGGTGAAGGTGGACATGACGCCCACCACGGACACCGTCTCCTCGATGCTGCCCACGTAGGTCTTCTCGCCCTTGCTGTCGTTGTAGTAGACCTGCTGCTCGATGTTGGTGAGGTTGAGCAGGGAGCAGATGCCCTTGAAGAGGCTGCCGCACACCACCAGCGAGCCGTTACTCTTGTGCACCAGCAGCAGCTTGTTGATGTTGTCGGTCATCTGGGCGCTCTGGCAGGTGAGGTGGATGGGCGGGGTGCACTGCCGGCTGTCCCTCTTGGGGCCGGTCTCCTTCCTCCTCTCCAGCTGCAGGGAGGCGTCCAGCTGGTAGATGGCGTTGATGGCGCCCAGGTAGACGCGGCCGCTCTGGGGATCCTGCACCACGTTGTTGATGGGCGTCTCTGTGTTGAACACCTGGAGGGTCTCCTTACAGCAAGCAGCACGTACGCACAGGAGCAGCAGCAGCGCGGTGTGGGCCCACCTCGCCATATCTGCAGAGAGAGAGAGAGAGAGAGAGAGAGAGAGAGAGAGGAGAGAGAGAGAGAGAGAGAGAGAGGGAGGGAGAGGGGAGGGAGAGAGTGAGAGAGGGAGAGAGAGAGAGAGAGAGAGAGAGAGAGAGAGAGGGAGAGAGAGAGAGAGAGAGAGAGAGAGAGAGAGAGAGAGAGAGAGAGAGAGAGAGAGAGAGGGAGGGGAGAGAGAGAGGGAGAGAGAGAGGGAGAGGAGAGGGAGAGAGAGGGAGAGGAGAGAGAGAGGAGAGGGAGAGGGAGAGGGAGAGGGAGAGGAGGGAGAGAGAGAGAGGGAGAGAGAGGGAGAGAGAGAGAGGGAGAGGGAGAGGGAGAGAGAGAGGGAGAGGGAGAGGGAGAGAGAGGGAGAGAGGGAGAGAGGAGAGGGAGAGAGAGAGAGAGAGAGGGAGAGAGGGAGAGGGGAGAGGGAGAGAGAGAGGAGAGGGAGAGAGGGAGAGGGAGAGGGAGAGGGAGAGGGAGAGGGAGAGGGAGGGAGAGAGAGGAGAGGGGGAGAGGGAGAGGAGAGAGAGGGAGAGAGAGAGAGAGAGACAGTGTGTCAGAGCTACAGTCTGCAGTCAAGGAGTGGCTATGGAATTTTCTTATACAGAACACACTACTACATGTATATTACAATTTCACATAATTAAGGCCAATGACTATAATTCACAGCTAAATTACACTATTTATTTGCCTAGAGCACACCCTTATTCAGAGAAACCTACATAGCTCATGTGCAATCCATTCATACAGCAAGTTATTAATGAAAGCCATTGGAGTCAGCAGTATCCCACGTGGGAATCGAACTGGCAACCCCTGGATTACAAACCCCGCTACACAGCACTGTTGCCAGCTAAACCTCAAGTCTGCTGTTATAACTGCACATGCTCATCTTGATCTCAGAGGTGTTGAGGAAGGCTTCCTTGAACTGGATCAAAGTCAGAGTTATGAACAAGGTCACCGGTTATTCAGCTGATTGTTTTTCCATCTGTTGCAGATGAAAAGGCTGCATTCCTCCATGCCTGATTAACCTGCTCTCAACTGCGCTGTGTGAGGGCAAAGACACGAAAGCACAGTCTTTTGCATGTGTGTCCACCACACAAATACACATGGACACACACACACACACACACACACACACACACACACACTAAATAATCATTACAGGGTCGATACTAGAGCCATCTACAGCTACAGAGAGCTGCTCTGAGGCCTCTGCTGAATTCATGCATAGACACAATGTGAAAACCTTGGTACAGTGTCCTGGGAGAGAATCCCCTGAATCTGTGTATTACAAAGCTACCCAGCCCTCCCACTGAATTCAGCACGGGGCGGGGGGGGGGTGGGGTGGGGTGCTTGCAGTGGGGGGAGCAGATTGCACCCTTTGGGTCTGGTTAATTTCAGTTTTGCTTCTCATTTCCATACGAGCATCCTTAATTTACAATCTACTTCGCTGCTTATTCCAGCCGTTCTCTTTTTAATTCATGCCCACAAGCAATTTTATTACAAACTGAGCAATACACTAGAGTGCAGTCCATATTCAATAGTGGAATAAGTGTACACCAATTACTCTTTCAGTTCTAACTAAGGCGGGGAGTAAAGCTGCAGCAGGCTGCTGTTCTGTGCTCTGGGATCGGCTGATTCTCCCTGAGACTCGTCAGCACAGACCCGGCTCCACCTGTGCTTCATGCAGCCCTTCACACAACAAAGCACCTCAATAAGCCATCTCCGGCTGCCGCACACCTCCAAACCCCATCTAACCCCCAAAAAAAAGAACAGAAAATCCAATCTGCTGCTGAGTGAATTCCTCTCAGGTGGTGTCTGTCTGCAGGTCACTGCGTTCCACAAAAGGGAAGGGCACAGAAACCCTGAGCATTTTCAGAGGGCTCTGTTAGCCCCCCCACACTCTTCAGTGTTAAACCCACTGGGGTGAAGTTAAGAACCACCACAGGCTGTGGAACTGCAGAGAGGTGCCTCGGTAACGCAGTGGACTATGGGTAAAACTCATCCTGGGAAGCCCCTTCACACCCCTCCCAAACACACACACACACACACACACACACACACGCACACACGCACACACACACACACGCACTCACACACGCACTCACACGCACTCACACGCACTCACACGCACTCACACACACACTTGATTACTTACTTACTTCTAAAACATCCCAGAGGGGTCCATCAGTGGGCCACCCACACTCCCCTGCATTAATAAAAACTTCTAAATTTAGCTGCTGAGTTTCCAGCGTGGCTCTAATGATGCTCCAAACGGTTGGAAATAAACAACAATGAAGCAGGCACATCTGGCCCAGTGGTGAGAGAGTCCACCGGCCAATCATAACGCAGGTACAGAGTAGAGAGAAAGAGCTTACCTTCAGCAGAGAATGTGCTGCTTTCAGTAATGTGTGCTACTCCATATGTGCTTTCAGCATGGGCGTTTAGGTGTTACCGTTTGGAGAAGCTGGAATTGGTTTCATTTTCTCTGTGCCACGACGGCCGCCGGAGAGACTCTAGCACACACCTGTACGGGCCTGAAAGTCAGCACAAGGCAAGGTGTGGCCCTTTGATAATTTTCCCGGCTGTTATTGGCCGGCCCCCAAAGTAGAGGTTTGCTCGTCTCTCTGCGCCGCCCCGCATGACCAGGGCATGTTTGTACAGGCAGAGCCCAGCAGTCTCTCAGCCTCTGGGGAGTGAACAGAAACAGGGGACAAGCAGCAGCAAGTGCCACGCTCACACACACTCTCCAGCCATTTCCCGCTGGCCTTAGTGCGTCTGAACAGCCCAGACGAATCTGAACAATACCCCCCCGTCCTGCTCAGCCCCGCCCCGTCCGGTCCACAGACAGCCGTCCTGAGACGCTGTGTCGGGTATCGCCCCACCTGTTCCAGGATCAGGGCAGAGGCTCCACAGCCCTGCCCCCCCAAAACAGCCTCTCCCTCAGGCCACACCCCCACCCACAGGAGGAAATCATTACGGCTGGGATTACTGCCCCACCCAGAGGGCCACGAGCTTTGGGTCTCGATGCTGATGAAGTATTTTTGAGTGGCAGGCACAGCAAACACAACACAACTACAACACGACAGAATGGGAGTGAGGCTTCAGCCCCAGCAGCTCTGATGCATTCTGAGCTGGTCTCCTCGTGTCAGTGTCACCTGGGACACCTACGGCACCTGGCAGTGAGGGACCCTTCCCCCACGCTGACACACGCTGCTCTGACAGAGAGCTGTGCCACAACGCTTCGCCTGAATTCTGGGTCTGGGGGGGGGGAGGAGACGGTTAATTTTCAGCTGCGGCTCTGCTCCTAATTCTCTCCGCTTTGGTGTTCTGCTCGGTGGTGATAAAGAAAATACAAGGAATATTACAAAGGGATTTGGAGTGATGTGAGCAAAGCCAGCAGAAACAAACTCTTCCTTCAGGTGCCGGCAGTGTGAATCGCACGCCGCTCCTTCTGAATGAGAACGACACAAAGGCTTCCCTCATTGTGCAGATAAATCTGTGCACAGGGGCTCGCTCTCAGAGCGCCGGCCCCCGGCACACGCGGCTGCAAATTGTTTTAGGACTGCTTAGAAAGCTCGCGTGATGACGCCAATCCAATTTCCGTATGAACAATTACCCCGCCGTCAGGCCTGACACTTCATTTATTTCAATTTGACTGACTCTGCGGTCGGCTGCGAGACAAGCACCCCGGCCTGCTGGCAGCTGTGAGGACGCCTGCGATCCGGGGGAGGTCTGCACAGACGCCCCCGACACCCGGCCGCCCCGACACCCGGCGGCCCCGAGAAGTGACCCAACCCCCACCACCACCGAGACCACAGGGACACCAGCTCAGAGTGCTGACAGAGTGGTTGCAAACCCCTGCTTTAGAGCACACATAGCGAAGGGCTGCACCATGCAACATACTGTGCCTCACCACACTGTACTGCACCGTATCGCTCTACACCACGCCCACCACACCGCACTGCACATTCCTGTACTGTACAACATACCGCACCTTACCACACCTCACCATAACTTACTGTGCCATAACCGCACTGCACCGTACAACACACCATGCCTCACCGTACCTTACGGTACCCCACCATGACAGGGCCAGGAGGACACTACAGCAGGTAACATGTACGCCACACTGAAGGCCACCTGCCCTGACCTGGCCCCGCCCCGCCCCTCCTGCAGCACGGACCCCAGCCCTCACACCCAGCATTACGAGACAGGATAGGCGTGTATACACAGATTCATTTCATATTCAAACATTCAACGGCTCCCCAGACGGAATATTCATTATTCAGTCATACTCACCTTCCCCCCCCGATGGGATGAAATTTCTGTTGTGTGTAAATAATGAGTCGGTGCTTAGAAACCTGCGTGCACTCACATTTTCAGACAGGAAAATTAATAACATCAAGGAATTATCTTATTTGACGCAGGGTTCTTAGGCTCTCCTTCATGCATACTGATGAAACAAGTACAACTTTTCGTTTATTTCAATGAATTAAATGTTTTAACACTGATTCAAGTGAGAAAATAGTGATCCCAAATATTCAAATAATCGAATAATGGGATCCTTTGGATCTGGCATGCTTCTGGACTTGAGTACAAGAGGAAGAAGTGCTCCGCCTTAGTTTGGGGTCAAAGGTTGCGTTGAGTGAAGCTCTTCCACCACAAGCCCCACTCTAAATTAATTCTTTCATTAGCAAACAAAGCCACACTTCTGTGTAATTAAGAATTCATGAAAGGATAGAAAGGAAATCTATTACACACCTTATTGGTTATAATGAATAAACCTCAGACGTATTAATGCCAATGAGGCATGAAGGTATTCGCAATACAGTCAGCTTCACTCATTCTCATGTTGTAGGTTCGAGGGGAATACAGATCCTTGTCCTCCCTCCAGACTCCAGGGCACATCTCCGAACCCCACCCTGGCCATCCGAACACTCGCACAGGGCACCGTCACATGACCTCCCAGGATGAAAGCCGTGGTTGATTCCGCAGCGAGCGGACGGCCATTCATGTCATCTCTGACCAGCTTTTGTTGAACGTCCTCTGAAAGCCCGGGCTGTACTGTATGTAGAATAGCATGTTTCATGAGTGGTGGTGCCATGGTCTGAGGGCTATTCATTGTGGCAGGATGTAAAAGCCTGCTTTGTCCACGGTTGCAAAAGCGCAGTTAAAAAGGTCAGTGTTGTGTTTGCACCGAGGACAGCCCGACTCTTCAGATGGGATGACTCCGGTCTCAAACTTCCCCGTGAGTCACTGCTGTGACTTCAGTCCCTGGTGTACAAACACTAGCAGCTGGAGCCGTCAGAAAGCGTCATCCGCTCACCTTACCATGTGATTACGGTGACACACCTCACATTGTACTTGTCTGAATAGACATTTCCTCACCATGCAAAATTATACTTTGGTTGCAGAGACTGTCGGATATGCCGTTTCACGTGATTGGTCAGTTTGTAAACCCTGTAATTGACCACAAAGCCCCAGTGTCACAATAAAAAACAGTTTGAACACAGGCCTCGCGTCTGACTCTTATAAATGGCACACACGACCAGGGTGTTACGATACCTAAACCTTTTCAAGCATGCTTTCCAGGAAGCACAAACCACCCTCCCACACTGTTCATGCCTGCTCTACAAACACCCTAAAGACACAAAATCAACAGGGCTTGTCTAATAGCTACACAAACACCATTATCTGGCCCCGTGGGCCCTCTCAAAGACTGGACCTGAGTCTGCGCTAATCACGGCCGTCTCCCTGCTCTAATGAAAAGCTCTCCGCCGGCACGCTGGACAGCAAGAGACTGCTAGCCCACTGCATTTGGAGGCGAAATGAAGCCCTGTGTTTCAGCCAATTAGCTCTCTTCAAGAGGCAAAAAAAAACCTTAGTGAAGTCAATAAAACTCTGCTGGATGAAGATGCGGAAGAGGAGGCCTCTCATTTACTCTGATGCCGGGAAAGCTCGGCACATGAAGTCCCATAATCCCTCACTGTCGTACGCATAAGTGCTCCGTGCCTTCAGAGACGAGACACTGGCTACAGGTCAGTGGTGACAGAGGAGCCCAGAGATCCGTGACCTTCTCCTCCAGACCAGCGCGAGTCTGTGTTTTCCTGTCCCTGTCACTCAGGGCGAAATGTCAGCTTCAACTCACGAGCCGCCAGACTTGACTCCACGGTGGGCTCGTTCGCACTCACAACCGCCAATGGCATTCACTTTTCAAACTCCCCACGGTTGTGGGATTTCAGGATAGCGGCGTGCAGAACAGTAGCGCGTGCCTGTGGCCCCTCTGCCCTATCGTTTCTTCTGTGCTGAACGCGCTCCAAAAAAGCCCTCACCCCCGGCCAGTCTGAGATGAGGAGATGCGATTCTGCACCATGTTCCCTCCTCGCAGTCCCACAGTGCTGTGCTCTCATTACTACTGAACCAAAAGTACAACGCTTCCTCTCTCTGATCCACACAGCCTCTTCCCCCTCACACACACACACACACACACACACGCAGACTCCACGCATAGCACAAGTACATTTTTCCTCTCAAACAGGCACGCAGGCTTTAATTATGATTTCTCACTCTCAGTTCCCGGGCCTGAGGTGTTGCCACGCTGAAGATCTCCTTTGAGATACGAGATGAGACCGACAGCTCGGACGTGGAGGTTAATTAAGTCTGAAATCGGGGAGATGATCAGTGTTGTCAGCCGTGTGTCTGACAGGTGTGGAGACAAGGCCTTGCCCCCTTGGTGTGCAGAGAAACCAGCAACCTCAAGAGCAACAAATTCAGGTGGAAACACAATGTACCCAAAGTAGCAACTCTGCACGCGGTGTCTAGACTACTTACCAGCAGAACTCCTCTCCAGAAATCTCTCAGACATTTAATCTTGGTAAAATAAATAAATAAATGCATTTTCGCTATCAGAAAGGACAATTTGGTGTATTCTGTGGAGTCATTAGGAATTCCTGTCAGCGTGGTCAGGGCCTGCGGGGATGTAATCCTTGAAAAGCAGACTGTGGTACCGAACCAATAAAAGAACAGATTTTATATCACCGCGGATACGTGTGCTGTCCTCGGGGCCCTGGTTATTGATCCCAGTGCTCGGTCCCAGCCCTCTAATGTGTGAAACCCAGCTGTTCCCAATCTGGGAAGAGTATAAAGGTTAACGTAATTACCCCCTTTCTTCAAAACAAACCGGTTTCATCTGACTAAAATGGAATGATAGCTACACTATAGACCCTGCTGCAGAAAAAGAAACCAACTCCTGCGCTAGCTTCTGCCTGCCCACTCTTCCTGCGGAGGTTATGCTTTTCCCGTCATGTGTACTCTGTGACATTTTGTCAGGGTTTAAGCAGGACTAAAGCTACATCAAAGCCCTGCTTTTGTTGGCAGTGGTTTATTAGTATCTCCTGCTCGGCTCAGTGTCTGAGGCTCAGATAGCAGGACTGTCTGCCAGTCAGCTCCCCGATTCCTGTGCTTTATCTCTCCTGCCTTCTGCTGATAATTACCCCGCCCGCCCCGTGCCAGCCTGACCACATGGCCGGGCCTGGAATGACCTGTAGAGGAGGAGGAGATCGAGGGTCAGGCCGTGCTCACTTCTGCTGCTGACTCCTGCACTTCACCAGCTCCCTCTGGCCCTCTTCAGCTCCACGTCCGCACAGTAAGTATTCATTTCAAAAATTCAGAGAGTGCAGCTGAATGGAAATCGACAGTTCAGTTCAGGATGAGGCTCTTTCTGGAAATGACTCTCCCCACTTTGCCTCTGTGCTGGCGAGGCCGACTTCGGCCACTTTCTGTGCTTCTGTGGACAGAGTTGCCATAATAAAGCACTGCTCTGAGTTCAGCCACTTCCTGTGCTGCTATAGAGGAGGACAGAATGGCCACAACAAAGGACTGCTCTGAGTATGAATGGACAGACAGGCAGAATCAGCACAATTTCAAAACACACGTTCGTAAAGATAATACTCCATCTTGGCACTAAGAATTATTAATAGCTGAGCTATGCAAGTATAGTTTCACTGTTTATCACCTCCATTTCTTCCACATAAGACCAATTAATAACTGCAATCTTCCCAACGCTGCCATCAATTAACACAAGCTAAATATAATAATCAGATTACCATATTTTTTGCAGTACATAATTACGATTTTATTCCATTGAGGAAGGGGCTCTCCTAGAGCTCACAAGTAAACAATGGCATTGAAGCCTGTAAATTAAAGCATAATCTTTGATTGTATTTAGTTCATAATTCTCTTTCATCTTGAATACAGTTTATATGAGGAAGTATAACTACCATCCACTATACCACACAAACTGGCCACAACCTGGTGAAGTCCTGGACAGGAGAGAGGTCGCCAGGAAAAATCCACATTATACTACAAAAAATGTTCATGTGCATGTGTTTGACTCTACATGGCAAGTTATATGTGTGTATTCAATAGAAGGGGGGAGCGAGAGAGAGAAAGTGAGAGATGGAGAGAGTGAGAGAGAGAGAGAGAGAGAGAGAGAACACGAGTGACTGCTTCAACAACACAGCCTTTGTTTCTGATTCAAGTGATTGTTCTCACCCACGAGGGTAAAAGATAACCCCCCCATTCCATGACAGATTAAAGGCCTTACTCTGAAGATCCTTATTAGAAACCAATTAAGCTGGTGCAAAAAATCCAGCCTCAGTCAGACACTGCAGTATTGATGCACTATAGGTAGCATCAGATTAATACTCTGATGTGAGGAAAGTCCACAGAGGTTGGTTAGCAGTTACTATTACAGTCCTGGTCCTGATAAGAAAAAAGAGCTGGGCAGATCTAATCAAATTAACCAAAGATCCACTGACTGCATCAAAGATCTAAATACCCCTTATTATTAAACGAACTAATTCTCTACTCCAGGCCGGCACTGAGACATAAACTGATTTCCAGGTGATAAGTTTCCTAATTGCTTTCATTAAAGATGCATCCTCTTAAAGCATCCGCACTGCATCATTTTAATTACTTGTGCAAGAGCCTAATTGGTTGTATCCTTCGTACTGGAGGCTAACATACACCTAATTAAGCTTGAATCAAAGCTTACAGCCAGAGCAGGGATCTTCCCCACATCGTTTCCCCATACTGTAAACAGCACTTATTTGATGTTCTCTTGTTTACCTCTCATGGAATTTCCCCCTTGTTTTGGGTGAGAGAGAATTTGCAGACGGGCCCATCCCGATCGATAGGGTCTGACTGAGGGAAGCTTCATCAGAGTTCACTGCTGCCCCCCCAGGCTGTGGGGCCAGACTGCAGAACAGCTAACTGTAGCAGACGGGGGATTGTCTCCGATACCACAACACTCTGTTCCACATGAAAGCGTTCAAAGAACCTCCTTTAAAATCTATGGTCAGGAAGCATATGATATCTTGGCAACAGCGGCAGAGAAGGCCATTTGCAGCTGAAAGTTCTGAAGAGAAAAACACACAGGTCATTTCTGTAAAACAACTTTTCTAATTAAGCTTGATGCATTGATGAATCATTTTTTATGTCCAATGATGGGAAATTTCCAATTCTGCAAAAGCAGAAAATAAAGTTTTCTGAGAATATACAGTTATGGATCTGTCTTTCAAAAACAATTTTCTGATACAACAGGGGTTTGATATCTAAAAGGAAGAAAAGGAAAAGAAAATTTACTCAATATTGTTATACATTTCCCATCAGCATTACTATTCAGGGAATATCGTTTCAATATAATTTTTTATCCTGAACTACATTAAGCAAAAGGTATCATATGGTGAGGTGAATGAATCATCTCATGCCTAGTTATTTATAATATAGTTATATATTTATGTGTCTGCGCTCAGTTTGGAGCAAATTATTAATTTTAATAATTATTTTTACTTCCATATGAGAGCTATCTAGCAGCCTGTTCAACAAACCAAACTTAATTTGGCCCAAAATAAAATGAGTTGCATCTGAGAGTGCTGGCATGACCGGCATTCTCAGAGATTTGGCCCTGTGGGAGGGGGGCAGAGAGGGCTTTGCCTGGATTAGCACATGTTTCCAGGGCACTGAATTCTCTTTCCTTTAGAGAAGCGTTCAGCGACAGTGTAGTGTGAATATGCCCATTCTGTCAGGTGGCACCTCCACGATGGGCATTATGAACACAGACAAAAGCATCGGCACAAATGTAGAGCTATCACCAATAAAGCAAAAACGCTAATGATGCTATTTAATCCAAAACCGCCGGTAAGGCGCCTGACCCATTTCCACGGCTTTTGTTGCTTTATTGAGGTAATCTGGCTAACAGGCTGTTCTGTACTTTAATCTGTCTTTAATTTTTCTCTGCCTACTGTACTGAGGGGCCCACAGTCCCAGACTCTCACCGACACCTACACCCAGCGCTCGTTAAGGGGAAATACAATAAATCAGTATTCAACCAATATGTTTAATACATGCGGGACAAAGAAGGTGTGTCTCCTCAGGTCTGTACCCTCCTCGTCAGGCAGATGGAAAAACATGCTGAACACCGTGACTCAGAAGCCATGCTGACGCGGTCCGGTGCGCAGCTCTGGGACGGAGCGCTCATCTTTCCCTGGTGTAGCAGAGGCAGAACCCACCTGGACAGCCACCAGACCCGTAATCTTACAGGATGCACACGCCCACGGACTGTCAGCGCTCCTCAAGCTGAGTACTACCACGTTTGATCGTAATGAGGGCCGTGCTGCCCACAGATCCATTCGCACAAATGCAAAGCCTCAATGCCAAGGTGAATTCACATTCATGCCTTTAATTACAGCCTCTTTGTCAGAAACGTAGGATGATCACATTCCACAATGTGGGATTTAACTTCCAGTCAGTGCATTAGAGCACACTAATACAGCACCCAAGACGGGCTACACCTATAGTCTCTTTGACAATAGCTTTTCAATACTGACAGCGCATGTTTGGGCAACTCAAACTGCGTTTTACATTACACAACTCTACTGTTCACACAGTGCATTATCTGAGGGAACAGGATCCCACTGAGAAAGGATGGGATGAAGTAAGGACACAGAGTGTGTTTCATCTCAGTAGGCCTTTTGTTCGCTATAGTGTTTGCTGCCCGGCTTGTGCAGGGAAAGAATACCAGGCTTCTACTCAGAGGCAAACATTTCTGCAAAAAGGGCTAATCCTCAATGGCAAGCCGCAGTTCACCCTAAAAACAGGGCTTGCAAGAGGCATCTCTCAAGTTCACTGGATGAAAGCACGGCACTAACGACACACAGTTTCGTTATCGAAGGGGAGCTGCAGATTGCAAATCATTTTTATGAAGAACAACGTACCCATTTGTGTTATTGTGACTGGACCGTGATCACTAGCAGCTGGGGAGAGTGATGACATGGGTTTGCCCCTGAAACCTCATATACCTCATATAACAGCTGCCTGTGTAACCTAATGGGAATGAGTGCACTGTTACAATATGCTGTACTGAACTGATGTGCTATTCCATAAAAAAGAATGGACAACAAAAAAATCAATTACAGTTTGTCATTCATCCAACTAACTTTTGGTGGCCTCTACATGAAAATAATAAAAAAGAACAAACAGGAAACTGTGTTAATCTCCTTTCTCTGTTCCTGGATATGTTTTGAAACTTTAAAACCCTCTGGGAAGTGAGCACCTGAGAACTTCGTGTCTTACTTAATAGACTGTCCGACCCCGGAGTCAGAGGTGTCACACCACATTACTGAAACAATGCGAGCGGGACAAAAAGGATTTTTGTCATTGTTTCCTGGAGATGGAAATCAGAGGATGTGGAGGCCACGAGAGCAGCTCTTATCAGATGGGGATTCTTGATAGCCAGCACACTGGGGGGAAAACAAGTGTGAGTCACAAGGCAGCAATTACAGCTGTGCTCCAGTCGCTGCTCCGCACCAGACTCCTCTCTCCTCTCTCCTCTCCCCCCTCTCCTCTCTCCTCTCCCTGCTAGGAACTCATTCCTTGGTCTTTCCAGCCTTGCTAAAGCCCTTCCAGATGAGGTGAGCAATGCCAGAAATCTGCTTAATTTCCTGGCTCACGTGAATCAGCTCATGTGTATTTGTTCTTTTTTTTTTTTTTTTTTTTTTTTTTAAGGTTCATCATTTTTTTCTGCCATTCGACATCAACAGAATCCCACAGAGAGAGAGACATAGAGACAGGCTGTGTGCGCTGTCCCAGATATTTGGCGAACGCGCTCCCTTTCCCAATAAATCTCCAAACACAATCATTTAAAATGGCAAAAAATGATCGCCTCGCTCCCCCCTTTGTGAGCGCTAAGAGGATGTGGGATTGAGTAAATCTATGGATTTGCTCATGTGACGCTAAGAATATAAGAAAATGACAATCCCAGAGTTTTCCTCTGGATGGGGGGAAGGGGTGGCTTTGTCCTTAATCTCTATCACAGCAAATAACGCTGATTAAACGCTCGGTATGAGAGAGGAAGTGTACTGGAATTAGAGGGAAACGCTTTAATGATCTAAATGGCGAGACTTGGAAGGATGCAGAAATATTTAACAACAGAATAGAAGAATGCTTCAGAAAGACAAACACGTACACGCAGCTGGCCAGTTTTTACATCTTCGTTCAGTTAAGGCTCAGGGGTTTTTCTGCAATCGAAAAAAAGCACACAGATTATAATGTTATATTGAGTAGACACAGGTATGCGATTTCGCCTACAGCCTGCCCCAACGAACTGCGATCACGTACGGTCTTCCTCCGGCAGAAACGCTGCATTCCTATAAATGTACAGCGCACCAGACCAAAACAATACCGCTCTGGCAGTGATTTTCAGGAAGAATGTAGATAGAACTATGTGATATTCGGCAAGGAAGAAACAGCTGCTCATATATCAAAAAGCTGCTCTTCAGGGGACCAAAACACCCTGATTCTGACCTCCAGCGCAGACATAATAAAATGTTTTAGCCCTATGGGCGGATAGTGGCAAGCAGGAATATCACTCTTCAAGAAGCACATCTACGGTAAAACTGCAGTCAAAATCCCCAGTTCTCAAGCTTTAATTACCATTAACACAGCACAGCAATCATCTTCATCATTACCGTCTCCTGGTGTCGCTGCCCTGAATCAGATTTACTGAAACATACTACATTATGATGTCGCAGAAAAACACAAACAAGCCCCATCCAGACTGTTGGAGTAATCGCAATGCAATCCAGCCAGGCCTGAGGCACTCAAGATGTTAGTGAGTCTGTTTAAAGGCATCCAGCGCCAGTCCTCTGGCCCAAAGCTCGGCCTGCTGCCACCGCCGTCCTGGTGATACATGCTCCACTTTTCAAACACAGCGCCGAGCCGCGTGGGGGAATCGTTAATCATGACAGCGGTTTTGTTTGGAGTTAAGGGGAGTTTTGCCATTTGAAACGACACAGAGAGCGACTTGCACAACAACGCAGATGAATGGCGATGAGAAAACGATGACTAACATCTCTGCCACTCAGCTCTCAGTGCGGGAGACAAAGATTGACAAACTGTCCAGTAAACTGGCTGGCTGGCACAAAGATGACAGGAGAAAAAAAAAAATCAGCTTTCTCTCAAAGTCCTGGAGAAAGGCCACTGTGATGTCGAGCCATCACTCACAGAGGGCAACGTCCAGAAACACACAAGAGGCTTACTGCTTTATATACGCTGCTGATTTTTATGGTTTCAGAGTAAAACGGAAAAGAGGGGTGCTTTGTCCTCTGTGCAGTTGCACTGCGGTTCCTGTAAATGTTGAAATCCTCTTTGTGTCTTGAGTAAGGTCAGTGAAAATGAAGGTCAGAGTGCAAAATATCCACTGTGTACAATACATACTGATTGCGCAGCACATGGTCCTGTCTGTTTCAGAATGCACAAGCTTGCCTGCTGCTCCTTGCTTCTAGGTCATAATGATTATTACATATCAGAGCCAGGGAAAAATCCTTCGACCAGGTTGTTTCAGGAGGGAGGGTGAGAGACATCCACCTCTCCAGACGTCAGCAGAAAGGTCCAATCTTTCAACTTCCCTTCCTTTTACCTTTGTGAGATAAATAAAATGAGATTTCAAGTCTTACAGAAGGAAGACACAATTTAGTTTCAGATCATCACTTCCATCACTCTGAAGACCCACCTGTTCTGAGATGTAGACACTTTCCCCCGTTTCTGTCCTCTGATGGCAGTCTATCCAACATTTCTCAAGCCACACCCCACAGATAACAGCACACGCAGCTATCTGTTCTGACTCAAAATAAAAACGGCACTTCCCCACACCAGAGGTTTGATCTTGGGCCTGTCTGTTCCAGGCTCTTCTTACTTAATCCAGATATAAAGGAATTTGTGAGCTCAGGGGTCTCAGATCAGAGACTGACAGGACACTATTGTCATCTCCACTCTTCTCTGTCAGCGTTTCAAACTGATGATGCTCACAAAAACAGACAAACTTTTTCATGGTGGAAACTTTCTTGCACACATGTTCCCATTCAAATTTGTTTTGTTTTTCCATCTCTGGTCCAAAATCTGAACCTTCTGATCCTTCTCAAGGAGTTGGCTGACAGCATGTGAGACAGATTCCCTCTGGCGGGGGGTTGACCTCTGTCCTGCAGAGTGCTCCGTTGGGGTTTGCTCCAGAAGTTGCGTTACAGACTGTATTCATGTTTTGAAAAACAACACTGTAATGTCATTGGCTGATGTGACGACCTCTGAACTCCCTGCACGGAAGCAGTCTTCATATTCTGTGTTCACGCATGCTGTCCAGTGTGCACCCTCTATTTTCAGTCTGAAAAGCAAAAGCGCTGTTTGTTCTTTTGTGTGCACTGACTGATTCAGATACCACAGGTTGCAAATCAGTATGGAGTCTCAGGAAAAACTCTGTCGTAATGAGCGGATAATGCGGGATGAGCAGCTCAGTTTCACAGCAGATTGTCTGGTCTCTGTAGAGTGTGATGGCGTGACGCCGCTGTCACACAGACGAGAGTCGAGGTGTTTGTATAATAATTAGAGCATCAGACGAGCAGTGGTGAAACAGGCCTGCGTAATCTCAGCACGATCCCCGCGCTTGTGTCAGTAAAGGACAGGCTGGCGGTACATATAAAACACACCGTGGCTGTTTCAGTGCTGATCCCGGGGCCACACTGCACCAGGGTCTGCTTTTCATCGCTTCTCAACTCTTTATCAGCGAGGTGTGATCGAGCTGTTACATCCCTTTCATATATGAAATTCAAATTCCAGCCCATCACCTTCTGATGCACCACCCATGTGAGGGGAAAAAGGTATGAGAAATTATTCTGCTCTCACACTCCGGATAAAAGCCATCTGGCCATGACCCTGGAGCTGTGTGATGCTCCTAATGTCCTTTCTACTAGATGAACTACAGTTCTCAACATGCAAATATATGGTTCACAATCATGTAATTAACGCTAATGGTCAGCTCACTGGAGGCAAATTGCTTGTTCTGTTTAATGGTGGGGAAGGCAAAACCCAAAATTAGAGGACATACTCATAATACCAAACAGTATTCAAATTTGAGGTTGTAGGATAACCTAGTTTTTCCAATGGCCTGTTTCAGGGCCTTCACCCAATTAAGATTAATGAGACAGCTGCCCAGGCTTTAAGGGCCTGATTTTAATAAAAAATACATAGTGAATAAACACTGTTGATCTGTATCATTAATAATGCACCTCTAGTAACACATTTCTTAATGCAGATCTGACTATAACGTGGTATCAACCACCAGAGCCTGCACTAATAAAAATTCTTAGTGCGAAGAATAGCAATTAATTGTGTGAAATTTCTAAAAATGAGAATAAAACTTGGGTAAGTCTGAGAATTGCTTACAAAGACAGCAAACAGCAGAATGTTAGAAGCGTTAATGAGGACGACTTCAGAGTATGTTCAGAGAACTGAGAATTTGAAGAAGATCCCTGCTGCAGGTCATAAATTATCACAACAAGCTTGCAATTCTCACTCAAGACTGAAGACCTCCAAGATCTAACGCACACCAAATAATGCCTCTCTCACATTAAAAGTGCTGACAACACTGCAAGGCACGTAGCTACTGTTCCACAGTGCCGGTTCATTTTCATACCGTCCTTAAGTAACTGAATTAACAACCTTCATTTTCAGCAGAGATGGTAAACATGTATTTATTTCATTCATTTTACAGAGACATAATTTGTTTCACTTAAGCTACTAACAGTCCTATATTCCTTTCTGTGTGTACATACACATTCTATATCCCTTTGCGTATCTGCATCTATGTGTTTATTAATAACACAGAGGAAAAGTTCAATGTGGAAGATTAACGGCAAAAAGTATCTCCTAGATATCTGGTGGAAATGTCTGCATGCAAAAAAGAGCATAATGGTTTTCCTAGCCACAGAATAGGATATTCTGTCTACTTTCCCAGTTCCTCAGTGCAAATGACTGTCTTTATGAAAAACTCCCTGGTGCAACTTTAAGGTGAGAATTGAATTTCATCACCTGACCCTGTACTCAACAGTCAATCTGATTCTTTAAGCATATGTGCCCTGATTAGTATACAGTTAACAGCTCAATAACACCTAATTAATTGAAGGTAGCTACAGAAAAAATAAGCACAGACTGTGAGCTGCCAGGATTAGAGCAGAAGAAACACTGTTTTAGGTGAGATACCAGACTATTTCAGATTTTCAAGGAGAACATGTTATGGACATATTGGAAGAAGGTAATCTCAGTTTTGGTAAACATCCGAGGAGAGATGAGATTGAGAGGTTCTGAGTTTTAAAGGACAGCAAAGTGTATTTCAACTAATCTTACAGACTAATCCCAGCAAGTAGTACCTACAGACACAAGATTTTCTTTAGTAACACTGACTGATTATTACAGAACCCAGATAAGTATGTGGATACTGATAATCCTCAATACTTTAATCATCAACTTCTACGCAACAATCCCAGACCTTTCTTTTGTGGGTGTACTTTTCAAAAGAATTCAAAATAGTAGCTCTGCAACTCTGCTAGCTTTTTCTAAGCCTTTTCTCTCATGCTCCTGGGACTTATCCAGCAGTCTTAGTTCTGTACCATCTGATAAATTCATTCATTATTTCTCTAATCACTCCTACCTTCAGCCACTCCCCCTCTCCTATGATCCTGTCCGTCTCATTGGCCCTTTCAGTCTGGTCCCATCATGCCTTTCCAAAAGGTGTCCAACCTCTGCGCTCCGGAGTCTCACTCTAAACGGGGAATCTTATTTTCGGCACATGCCTCAGATCCGCCTGTTTCTGAGTGCTGATATTTTCCGTTACCGTTGGCGACGGCATTCCATCCGGATGCAGAGCATTCCATTCCGGTGCTGTGCGAGTCTGAACGCCTCGTCGCGGTGCGCACATCGCTGTAACTGACACTATGGTTTACATAATCCCTCACGTGTCCCTCCTCAAAACACCTGCGTTCATACCAGGTGTCCGTCAAGTCCTTAACCATCTTTGCTTTCGCTGCCTGCACTTTTTGCGCAGGTGGTTCCCTCAGTTTTAGTGATTTGAACAGTTTGGAAATGCGTAATGCAAGAGCTATTTCCCCTCATCCCCAACTCGTGTCGCCACTGGACTCGGTTTGGTATGTTTCCATTCACGGGCAAATCACCAACATCGCAGGTAATATATCATTTTAATAAAAGTCAAAGCAGAACGGATTTCCTTGTGCCAGTGAAATCCAAATTGAATAAGCCATTTAAGTGAATTACACTTCTTTTTTTTTCTTTTTCTTTTTTTAGAGTCAGAGACATATGTGTGCTTTCTGACAGTAACCTTCTGCAATAGTGCTGTAATTGAATTCAGACCACCCTGGCCAGCTTTGCACAGCCCTGCTCTCTCTCCCGAGCTAAAGCCTTTCCATTCAGCTCCCCACCAGCACGATCAGACAGGGACGGCAAAAAATCACCCATTATTCATAGCAGTGATTCAGTTTTAGAGAAAGGGGATGAGACTCTGCTTTACCGTTACGTAAAGCTAGTATTTCCTGAGATTTTGGCCCTGTACACTGCAGGGATTACAGCCCATATACTGCTCTCTACCTTTCTGTTACTCACCCCCGAACAGCACAGTGTTTTCTGGCAGAGTACACAAGAGACCATCGGAACATGTTTCACAGCTTTATGGCGTAACGCCACTACGCTTCTTTTGATACATTTTTTTTTTCTATTTCCCGTCTCCCCCTCAGCTTTTCCCCATAAAACCACATTTCCAGCCCCAGCTACAGAGAATCATTTAATTTTCAAATCCACACCGGTGCTCTAGAAAAGAGAAGAAACCCAGCGCTATCTGGGCCCCACTGATCAGAGGGGCCAGTGGATTAGAGAGATTTTCACATGAGTTTCACCTAATCCCTGTACCACTCTATAAACCCAGCGCTGGACGTGAGAGCACACTCAGTTTGCTCCCAGCTACCCAGATAACTGGAGCACCGGTTGGATGCTCTACATTACAGCGAGTTCTTCTGACCAGATATCTTCACTGCTTTCTTGCCCTGCTTAATTAAAATGCAAATATGAACACTTGTCAGGTTCACAGTCTGAAAACGCGTCGCTTCGATCCAGAGGCATTGTGGGAAACATTAACTGTGGGCTGACGGTTGAGGATTTGCTATTTAGCCACTGGAGGAGAAAACCATATTGGCAGGAAATAATGACACTTTTTAACAAACCAGTGAGGTGTTTTTTTCTGAATATGTACCCTCCACAAGGTATTCACTGACTGGTCAAATCTAATAGCTCTGCCTTTTGGTCCATTTTAAGACCATTTATGCAACATTCAGCTAAAGTGATGCAATCATTTAGGTTCTGCATTATGAGCTGAGCATTGCTGCCACTTCTGGAGGAAGGTGCTGTTCCCAGCAGACACGGTCGCTGCTGGTTCCCTGTAAATCCAGAGAAATCTCTCACAACGGCATCAGTGTGTCACTCAGCCCAGCAGCTGCACTCGGCCTGGTGATTTAGATGACAGATGACAGGATGTCACTCGATTGAGCCCCTGCCTTCCTGCACGGATGTCATTTAGAGGAAGTGCTGATCGCAGCGCCTCTTTAGCGAGCGACCGCTGGGATGATGCCGTTCGCCGGGCTGTCTGAGCGCGCTCGTTTCGCACCCCGTGAGCCGCTAACGCCACAGCCTCCCGTATGCTTCCTCTATCGCTGAGACACACGCGTACGCAGGGCTTTATCAGAGTCAGAGGAGGAACACTGAGCCTCGTCCCCCACCGGATATCCCCACCGAGAGCGAGCAGTGTTCCCCTCACACTGCGCTTCTGTCAGCTGTCATGTCTCCTCAAAAATGATCAGAGTCGCTTTTCGCCCCTAATGCCGCTGGATCCCGGAGAGCGGGAACGGCCCCCCCTGCCCCCTGCCAGTCATGTTTATGGAAATGGGCGCTGTCTGGGCCGGGGGCAGCATCAGCACACACGCAGCGGCGCAGCAGCAAGCACGCAGACAGCACCCAGCTGCGCAGCTCGGCTGCAAGGCCTCCCGCCATGGGACGCTTGCTCATTTTCAATCAGTGATAATGGGCCGCCGCTGGCGGAGGGGCACAGATTCCGCACCTCCGGCCTCCTGCTCTCGAGGGACCTGCTGCAGCGAGGGGGGTGGGGGTGGGGGGTATGTGCCACAGCCAGTGAATTCTGCAGTGTCCCCCGTTTCGGCGGCTTCCTCAGGGGGCCCCGACTGGTTCCCACCAGCAGCAGTTTCTGCAGCGCAGTCTGGCCTGAGCGTCTGCACAGTTGAACACCCCACCGCTGGGATACGCGCAGCACAAACAGCCAGGGGACAAAGGGGGCACCACATCTCCCAAACCTGCCCCAAAATCCCCCAACGGGGGCCCCCCCTTCGCGGGCTGCCTGACAAAACAAACGGCTGCAGAGCTGCCGGCAGCGACGGGCGACTCCCTTTCCTCTTCTCTCCCTTTGTTTGCTTTAATAATGGAATTTTTATATCTTTTTTGTGGGGGGTGGTGAAGGGGGTGGAGGGGGTAATTAGAAAATACTATTTGTTTATAGATGACTTGGGTCATTATTTGGCACACTAGGTCCGTTTCTTTGGAAGTTGATACCTCCCCCCGTGGTTTTGTCTTTGTCTGTGTGGGAATATTGCTTTATTCAGGGTCTAAGAGGGGAATGTGTTCTGCTGACATTTACATAAAACTCACGGTTACTCAGAATGCTGGCAATTGTTTTCAAGAGACCCATTTATCTTGTTACGAAACACGCATTCATACCAGGCAGCCAAACTGGAATCATTTCCCTTCAATGAGAGACAGGCAAAAGCTAAATTAAAAGGCTACAAAACCAGTATGAAATTGGGTATGATTCAGCATGATCCATTTGTAGAACCATGGAAAAAAAAGAAGATAGAAGGTAAATATTTATACGCGGTCTTTCTCTCATCTGGTTTTGGAGGGAAAGCGAGCGTTTGGCATTGCTCAGGCTCCGAGTCTCGGTGCCACATCCCTCTGCAGTCTGAGCTGACGGCCTGACAGAGGCTGACTGAAGAGCCTTCCTCCGCAGAGAGCGCCTTCACTCTCATGGAACTGGGTTTTTACAATCAGGCTTTCGCTCATAACATCGCTTAAGTGAATCTGACTTGTTTGTTTACAAAAAGCAATGTGGCGTCAAGAGCCGTTAGCGGACGCCTGGTCACAGGCAGCTTCTTGTGGGTGGGGCTTGTGGGTGGGGGGTGTGGCCTCCTCAGATTTCACCCCCATCTTAACCAGGGAAGGCATGCAGTTCTTCTCAGCAGGCCGACAGGGGCAGAAGGCAATTGACACAGCGCGTCACAGGAGGCAAAAGAGCAGGAGGGGAGAGACCAGAGGCTGCGGGAGAAGAGTGGGAGAGAGAAGAGATCCCAGAGGCCCTCTCCACACTCACTTTACAAACCACCGTGAGAGAGCATCAACCTCACTGTTCTTCAGTCCTCTCATTCTCTCCCTCCGTAACTCATTTTCTCACTCACTCATTCCTCATGAATGCAATTCTCCCGTACACTCACACACAGCCTATGGGTATTTTTTCATTCTAAAAGCCACGCAGGGCATTACAGCGAAGTGGGCGCTCATTGGATAATAGGCACTACTCCACCGACACCACCCTACTAACTCACAGGTGTAACTCACAGGTGCCTGACGCATCACAGAGTGCCATAGAGTGGCGAGAAGAGGAATCCCGGCCGACCTCCCCACCTCTATCCCTCAGGAGAACAACGCCAGTTTGTTGCATCGGTGTGGGACCCCAGCCATTGTCAGCAAATGATGCTGGCAAACGGCAGCAAATGGCTGGTTTTGAACCCGGGCCACAGGGTTCCGGCTGAGCTGAAGGCAAACACTCGACACCTCCCTACACGCGTTTCTTATGCTGTGTACACAGCGCAGTAAAGGCCATGAAGAACAGCCAGAATCTGAAAAGTAAACATGAAGAGAGCTGCTCTGGAATCAGCCAGGCCTGTTTATTTATTCAGAACTTGGGAAAATGCATCACGCAGCCGAATGCGATGCACTGCAGGCCAAAGGCGGCTGGGTAAGTAGTTTACTGCTCCTGACAGCAGAGACAACTCGACAGAAATGCACCCAGCACAACTCCCTGTTCCTGGAAACAACGCAAACAAACACGGAGCCGGAGTTCAAACTCGATTCATCACGGCAACATGAGGGCTCATCTCTTTGCACAGAGGAGAGGAGGAGTCTGATGCGACTGTGATCAAACTGCAAACCAACCTTTCCGCACCCTTGCAGCTCGCCCCGGCTTCCACTCCCACACCAATGCAGACTTTACTCACACGGAGGGAGAGACTGGAGACCAGTGCAAGGGCCCTTCAGAGGGAATATGCAGGTGAGAACAGGGAGAGACTCAGCCTCCTGGAACAAACAGTACAAAAGCTCCTGTTCCACCTCTGCTGAAGCCAATGACAGATAAGCAGGCTGAAAATAGAAGCCCTTCAGTTACACTTCTAAAACTGTGCACTGTAACACTTAGAGTCCTAGGGCTATATTCAAAAGGTTTTTCTACCCACCTGTGGATTATGAAACCATCTCATGAAATCTTTTATATTGTTTATCAATATCAATTTACCAGTATGTGAAAATGAAAAGAAACCAAACATAAATACAAAGTAAACACCATGAATTAGATACCACAAGAAAGTAATATCTGTACACATGCATATATGCCGCTGTGTATTTTATAAGTATTTATAATTCTCTGCATAGGACACGAGCGGAGATTCAGGGAGAGCCTCAGAGCAAGGACAGCGCACTGTTAACCTGGAACCTCTCAGGATGCGGGAGCTCTGCTCTGCACCACGCCCTGAAATGCAATCACACAAAACATGAAACAGGACAGCACTGAGGCTCGTGCTTCCTCACAGCCCGAGGCCTCGGATTCGAATCCTAGATAAACACTTTATTTCTTTATTATTCTGGAGGACTGTTACCTTTTGTGCCCCCCTCCCCCACCCCAACCATACCATGTCAGACATGTTACAGGGATAAAGGTCTTGGCCTAACAGCAGCTCACAGACCCCACCCCCCACCCCACCCCCCACCCCCCTATGCTCTTGCGCCTAAATTATTTCCAGCATTTAAAGTTCTGAAGCAAAAAAGCCAAAGATGCAATTTTGCTGGTGATGGAGGATTAGGAGCAGCTTGTGAATCTCATCAGCAGGGATTGAGTGAACAGGGCTGATGGTACAATGCGTTTGCAGAGCATCGCCTGAACGTTTCCTCAACGTTTCCCCGCCTACTCCCCCAGGCCAGCTCCTGTGTGGGCCTGACGCTGCTGTCAGGTGGGCGCAGGTCACCGCCTGCACGGCGAGGCCCGTCTGTGGAGCAGGGCACCCAATCCCCCATCATGCCCTGCAGCGGCGGCACACAGGAGCGCCTGCACAGCGGGGTCCCCTGGGCCGACAGCTCTAACCGCTGCTGTCAGATTAAAGCGCAGCGTGCTTCCCTCCCGGCCCGGACGGCTTCTTTACTGTCGTGTCCAATCCGTGACACGCCGGCATTTTCCAATTTCAAACCGCCGCCGCTCGGAAAGTAGCAGTTTTTTGGCACCTGCGTGATAATATTCGCCGGGACCCTTTCCATGTACCTGTCTGCCCCGGTGGGTTTTCTCACTCCTGTTAGCGAGGTGCTGAGGTGAACAAAGACCCCGTCACCTTCTCCTCTGGGTATGCAGCACCCTGACGGTCTCAGTCTCCTCACCAGCCTCCTGCTGCTTCCATCCCTGAAACAATACGCTTCTGTGAGGAGGGCTAACATGTACAATCCATGGCTTTACTGAGGGATTATGGGAAATGGCAGAATCTCAGAGGGGGTGGGGAAAGTGTGTGTGTGTGTGTGTGTGTGTGTGTGTGTGTGTGTGTGTGTGTGTGTGTGTCTGGGGGGTTTGGGGCTCCTTTTGTCTATACGTGTTTTGTAAGCGTGCTGCCAGTTCCCACAATTTTTCGCTCACCAATTGGAACCAGATGTGTCCAGACGTGTTTAAAAATCTAGATCCTGTTCTCCATCTCCATCTCTCCACTCACACAGGGCCACTGACTGCAACCAATCACTGCCTTTCACCCGAGCCTTCCACTCCCGAATCCCACAGGTTCAGTAACTCCAGGAGATCCAACCTGACATCTGAGATTTACGAGGTGTAGAAAGAGTTCAAAAAGTACCCCAAAACACAGTGAAGCATGACACAAGGGGAAAGCACCCAGACCGGCGTTAGGTTTCTGCTTTCAGAAGCTTTTGAGTTTGGGAGACAGGAAGGACTGCAGCTCAGACCGAAACATTGGTAAAAAATTAGACACAACAGAAAGACTGGACTTCCTCATTTCTCATGGAGCCTGAAGCAGAGCTCACTTTCAAACCTCAAAATAAAGCTTTGTACGTTCCAAAGCAGCCAACTCCCACACAGGGCTGGGCAAGATCTCAAAACTGCCGCCCCCTCATAGCCCCCATATCCCACTTTAAATCCATGCCCCCCACCACCTAGCCCATATTCACTGCGGCCCCAAGTACCAGCTACTCCCCCAACCCCCCACCCCACAGTAACTGCAAACCCATCCCCCATATTAACTGCGAGCCCCTGATATTAACTTGCACCCCCCCATATTAACTTCACACCCCTTACATTAACTTGCAGCCCACTCCCGTATTAACTGCTGGCCCCTGACATTAACCCAGCACAGAGGAGCAATAACTTTTGGGTAGGGAGCATCAGTTCCCCTCTGGCCTGGATCCCTGTCAACACTATCTGACCACTGCAAATCATCCCCCCCCCCCCGCAGGACTAGGATGCTGTCCCTGACCCAAACTCCCCTCCGACAGCCAATGGGAGGCCACAGAGCAACACAGAGGCCCCGCCCATCCGGAGACCGCACATCTGAAACGCATCGGCAACGAGCCCTCGCACCTCTGAGTGCCGTAAACGGCCGGAGATCGACCGGAGAGGGCGGGGCTGAAGTCCCAGGTGTAACGCTAACCTCAACGACCCCCCTGTCTACCCTGAAGGGCGAGCCTCTCTTATCCCAGAGTGCCCCAAAAACCGCCTGAATGGGATTTAGCCTTTCTAAGTTGCGTTTGGATAACACTGTTAGCCAAATACGCAAGATATTTTAAAGCCAGATGTTAGTGCACATTAAAGCCTAATCTCTTCGGCTCTGCAGTAACACCATCCAGCAGCCTCTTACACTGTCCAAACATCTGCGTCCTGCACAAGTCTCCGCTCCCCGACTCAAAAACATGTTTGTTTTCATATCATCTGCAGTACACACATAATGGCCGAGCTATACAAACACACTCACAGATTTACACATCTAAAGCATAACTCATTTACAATAGAATCAGTGGTGACTTCAGTTGGGGAAGGGGTATAGTTTATCAATGGTAGCTGATGTTAATTCTGACATTAACAATATTTGATTTTACAATGATTTTACCCTGTCATACATTAGGCTACTGGATTAGAATTGTGTTTGTGTTTTGGCTCCAGTATGCATCTCAAAGCATTCAGCTTTCAGAATCAACAGCTCCTCCGCTCCGCTGTGAGAGAAACACAGAATAACCACCCTGCCGAAATTCTGAATGATGAGCAGAGAATTGCAGTCTATTTAATGCAGTAGCGTTTCGTTTTGAACTGAACTGAATCTATTAAAGCAGAAGCACATCTCAGAGAATGAGAGCAATCTGACAGCAATAAAGCACATTTCATTCTTTTTTCATCATTACAGACTCCCGCACTGTCTGCACTCAGACTACCTGCAGAACTGCAGCGGTAAAAACTCATGAAATCATGAAGTATAAAATAAATGATGAAACACATGCCAACCTCTGCTGCGGCGACCAGCGCAGTGGGGGCCACATGACCTACAAACGCACTGGTGAGAGATACCTCCTCACACCTGCGCTAACCTCACACCTGCGCTAACCTCACACCCACAATGTGAGTATGCTTACACAGCCTGTGTCCTGTTGTAAGAAACCGCTGTTGAAATGACGCTGATATTCAACAGCTTGTTTCTTTGCAGTACCTCTCCAGCCACTTCCAGGCCGCTGTGAGAACTCAGGTGAGAGCCAGAGAAAGGACACCTGCAGGTCAGCGGGGTCAATGAGGAATCCCTGTGGTACCATTACAGAGGCTCGGGAGGGGGGCGGAGATCAGACCCGGAGCCGGTCCTGACAGGACAGTGGGATCAGGGTTGGGCGCACTGGGGGTCTCTGCAGGCCGGGGGAGTAACGTGGCTGAATCACTCACAAGCTGCTCTGATGTTACACGCAGGACTCCCCCTCCCAGGCTTTGTGAGGGGAAACTCTGGGCCAGAAACCGTAGGTGTGGTTTTGGTGAGGGATAACAGAGGGGGAGGAGGGTGAGGTTAGGAGCACGTGCGGCTGCGGCTGGGGACCGGGCTGTACCGCGTCTGCGGGTCAGGATACGGCGTCGCCCGCCCTCCTCAGTGTGGGCGTGGCCGGACACGCTCTGGCAGGTCAGCCGACGGCGGCTCTGATCCCGCAAATGAGGAATAACACAAACGCATCATCAGGCAGCTGCCAAATCAGAAAACACCGCACTGAGCACCACGGGTCAGAACACCATCCGCTTCCAAGGAGAGCGCCGAGGAGAACCGGACCGAACCGGCTGTGTTGAAACGGGGAGCGAGAGACGCGCACTCCAGCGCATAGGAGCCCTGCGAGGACGTGCGACACCGCCAGCGCGTTTAACGCACTCTGCCTGCGTCTGCTCAGCGGAGCTCGTAAACAGGCCGTCTGCGGAGCCTGCGGAGAGCGTGTTCGGCCTGTCTGCAGCCATGACTAAGCCGTTTTCCTCCTGAATCACAGGAGAGGCACATGCTACCAAAACCAAGAGCGTCCAGCACGGGCTTCCTGCCCACCACCCAATCAGCTGTGGGGGCTTGTTCAGGAAGCCGGCTGTGCGGCTGCCATCGCCATGCCGATGGGGACAGGCCTGGAGAGGCGTGCAGCCGGCAGCCAGAAGCTCCAGCGGACATCTGCCTTCACAGGTGCGCCCCCAGAATGTGATTAAAACCAGAGGACCTGTGGGATGGGGCGTGCGGCACTGTGACCGCAGGATGTGTGAGTGTGTCCGGCGGGACACCTATCGAGCGGTCAGGCCGTTTGGCACACAGAGGTAGGATGGTTTTTTTTGTTATTAGGGGTGGTTTATGAGAAGCATGCTGCTTTTAAAGAAAATTTAATTACAAAATCCTTCTGTAAGGCAGCTTGTATCAGTGGTCTTTAGTCAGGAGATCAGAGACACTGTTTACGTGTGAGTCTGCTTAGGAACAGGCAGTATGGGGTTTGCTCACACTGAGGGAACGACATGGAAGAATTCCCCAGCAGGGACAATGAAGGCACAACATCAGGGAAAAGGAGTTTTTTGAAGCGCATGTCAAAACAATTCCAAAGAAGGTATTATGCAAAAAAGCCTGCAGATAAATTCCAAAAGGACTGCTTTCCCCCCAGCCTTTACCCACATACAGGAAATAAGTGGGCAGAGGATTTGGCAGGAGAACTACAGCTGGTACCCAAGTCTACAATAAGCTGCGCTCCCATGGCAACCAGAGCCTGGGTCTCCTACTCCTCTCATACGCAACTTCATGCTTTAACGCAAAGCGACAACTCGCCCAAATTAATTTATGTGCTGAAAAAAAAGGAGCCAAAAGTGCCTAAAATTCTACTTGAAAACATGATTTTTCCTCCCAACAGCTCAGCTCCTAGTGAGGCTATATAACTTTCGGCAGCCAGATTTCAGGAGGTCCTCCGGCGGACCTGTGGAAGAGCCAATCAGAGACGAGACAGCAGCTTCATCTCACACTGGCAGGATGAGGAAAATGAGGCAAGTGCTTTCAAAAGGCAATGAAAGCCGTGAGCGAAAACACACTGCCAACGAGTGCTCAGAAAACAACAGCAGACAGAAGCACAAGCAAACTGTCCAATGGAGGTGTGTTTCTGTTCTACAGATAGCTACACTGAAGGTAGTTCAGTAAATCTGGCTGAAATGGTTTTTTACCCTAAGATTTCAGGTCTGGTAAACTTCTGCCGTACTTCAGCATGCAGTAAACAGCAGCTAACCTCATTCCACTTCAGAACTACAGCAGCGTTCCGTTTGGCTGATCAGGAGAGATCTGGATTTTTTTTTCCTCTTTTTGCAATTTCATTCTTTCATCTGAAAAGCATGAGCTCTGATTTATGTTGTCTAACCTGTTTACATGTTCCATCAACAAATAACTGACTGGCCAAAGAATTTATTGAAAGAGATGCGATTCTTGGAAACAATCAGCTGTAATATGAATGGTCCACTCTGACCGTCTGGTTTCTTGGTGTAAACAACATCCAGATTTACTGAATGCCAAGAAGTTTTTAATTTCTAAACCAAGTTCACAAACAGAAAATCAAGAGTAAAACACGATCCATGAACTGTGTCTCCTCTGGGCCACTACCAGAGTCTTAATAAAAGACTCTCCTCATGCAGACGAATACAGGGAAACACAACCAGTGAAAATCAGGTGGCTTTTGTTCCCATTTTTCCCCTGACAATGAAACATTAGCACTGCTTTTGCAGTGGGCTGGGCAGCTGCCTGAGGTCAGTCTCTACACAGCCTGCAGAACTGGGTAGAGGTTACTCTACCATTGCCAGTCTGTACCCAGGTCAGTTAGAGAATTGTACTGCCTGGCTGAACTGGATGCTGCCGTCAAAACAGAAAAATATGAATTTTTCTCGTACTTCATGCCCTCAGTGTATTTTCCATTTCAGTTAGATTTCATTACCTTTACTGTGCCTACATTACATTTGCATTTATTTTACAAGAGTGCTCGTAACAAGAATCCCAACGTATGTGTTTTACACCTGCGTACAACACCGAATCTATATACTGATATGTCCTACCTATCCATTACTGCTATACCTTACCCAGTCTGAGGAGAACCACTCTGCAAGTGACTCACTCAGCAAGCACTTTAGTTCTTTAAAAAGCAGTATTTCAGTGTAGAAGAGGATGCCCATATGCTGAGATCAAACGCAGCCAGATGGAGCTTGATCACTTCCACGGCATATCAGTGAGATCAGAGCAATCCTCTCTGCGCCTCCTTTGAAAGAAATTGGTTTTGTGTGAGAGGATCCCTCTGCAGAAGGATGGCCATCCTGAACACTGGGTCCTGATGCTACAGGTTCAGCAGCAGGTTGTGAAACACCCTGTGCTACACACACATACACACACAGATACACACACACACACACACACACACACACACACACACACACACACACACTTTCTGCCCTCTCCTTCCACACCTTAAAACAACCTGCGACATGACATGACTCAAGTGTTTGTGTTCTGACTGAGCTGAAAACAAAGGCCGCATAAATAGTTCCCGCGCTGGGAGGCAGTTCAGATTGCGTTGCTGAAACTCAGCCTGGCATTGCCTTCATTCATAAAGTGCTGGCAGCTCGGAGCAATTAACCCTGAGCGGGACAGGCGAGCTAAATCACTTTACCAGGGCACTGTGCCCCACACAGCGAGACCGACCAGCTCTCTTCTGAAGACTAATATGTTTTTATCTGGCATCTCTCTGCCTCTCACTTGGCAAGGCCAGTGTTTGGGAAAAAGCTGGGGTCAGAAAAAGTGCAGCTCTGACTCTGAATCTTCCAGCTGCATCACAGAGACACTGCAAACCAGGCTCCACCAGCGAGACGTTTACACTAACGAAAACTCCGGGAGTGTGACCTGAGACGGGCTGCAGGAGTCTGGTTTCTCTGCTTCAGGTTTATTATGCCTCTGTATTTCATATCCTGAAAAGCACATGCAAAGGAAAGGTGACTCTGGCACAGCGTTCCTGCTGAACCGGGAATATTTCTCTGCACAATGAAAGGTCACTCTGCCGTGTTCGCAGGGTTTGTTCAGACTCGTCCATGTCGGCATTTTTTCCCCGGGTGGTGAGAGGAGGCGGGACAGAGGCCGCGGGCTGGGTGCTCGGGCAGCGTTTAACAGACAGGGCACCGCGGGCACAGATTGCAGCCCTGGGCACTCTCCGCCTGGCCTGACCTTGGTGCCACGCTCAGCAGAGGCTGGACTGGGGCACACCCAAGACAAAAGGCTGCAGTGCCAGCACCGGTGCCAGAGACGCTCGCGGAAACAAATAAAAACACAAAAAAATAAAGAATTAACAAGTAAAAACATCCATATCCATAATCTTGAACACAAATGAATAAATAGATGGAAACAGATGAATGACTGAGGGGATGAAATCCACACGATATCAGTGGCTGGCAGCGAGCCACCAGCCAGACAGCTGGCAGCGACACCCTCCACAGCCCCGACAACCAGAGAGGCCTGGGAGAGCCCTCCGAGAGAGAGAGGGAGAGAGAGAGAGAGGAGAGAGAGAGAGAGAGAGAGGGAGAGGGAGAGAAAGGGAGAGAGAGAGGGAGAGGGAGAGAAAGGGAGAGAGAGAGAGAACCACAGGGAAGTGGGTAAGGGAGTGGGAGAAAGAGATGGAAAGGAGGAGAGGGGGACAGTCAGAAAGACAAAGAGAGAGGAGGAGGGAGAGAGATGGAAAGACAGAGAGACAGAGGAAGAGGGAGATGGAGAGGGGGAGAGAGACAGAGGGAGAAGGAAATGGAGAGGGGGAGAGAGAGTGTGTCTTTGCCCCCTGTGGCTGCAGCTCATTAACAGATTGTGTCCTCACTCTGTGCAGATACACACGCTCAGGCAGGGAGAGCAGCCTCAGCGGGAGGTGAGATCTCTGTGCTGCCAGCACCGAGTGAACGGGTGAAGATTCACGTGTTCACAGGGCGGGGACCCCAGGCTATGGAGCAATGGAAAAGGTAGCTGCTATTGCATGCTATGCTAAACCAGTTTTGTGCTGTGGCATTGCTCTGTGTCATAACCTCCACCGCACAATACCCCATACAGCATAGAGCCTCAACATAAGCAAAAAATCCCAAGGTCCTCGGCTATTGAGTTAAAGGCATTAACTCTGAGACAGAGGATCAAACTTAAGACTTAACCCTCTCCCCAACAAAGACTCATTCATTCTGTTTTCTTCACAAAGCTGTCCCAAATACAGAACTGCTCCCACTGGAGCACACTCATTAGTTGTTTTTCTTCAAATAAATGCAAATTAACCATGGGAGGACACTGCTGAATATTGTAATCCATTATTTGAGGGATAAATTGCGGTACCCATTTGATGTGTGTCTGGTCGGGTCGTTAGCGGCGGAGTTTTGACTGGCACCCACCACTTCTGACGTCTGATAAACCGCCACTCTAAGCCGAACACCCACGGCTAATTTACCCAGCTGTCTGCGTAAACCTCGCCATCCCACAGACGTTTCCTCCTTAGAGATCACCCGCGGCGCAGCGAGTAAACCGCCGAAACGAGGAGGTTCCCCCGTTCCTGGGGCTGTCACGGTAACGGCAGTCTGCGCCGATTCGGAGGCAGGTGTGCAGGGCGGAGCAGCGGGGGACTCGGGGACTCGGGTTCTCGGGTTCCACGGCACCGGGCCTGGACCTGCCCACCTGGAACCTGCTGCTGTTCACATTCAATAAGCCTGTGCAGCAGCGACGGGAGCCGCTGTCATTATTAAACTGTGACCCAATTAATTTCAGCTCCACTCTCCAGACTCCCGACATGAAAGAACTGCCAGGGAGGGGGGAGAGGGGAAAAAAACACCCCTGTCAGAGGAGATCTTAAAATTGACTTTTTTTTCCCTGAAAAGAAAAAAATTGCAATTACCTGCGCCGGGCAATGACAGCCCAGCACTTTTCAGGAAAGCACAGAGAATCAGAAAGCTGCAGTGCCCTGTGGCGTTCTCCCTCTCACTCGCTCTTAATGGCCGATTGTTCTCTGTCCTTCCAGAGAGTCTCTCAGAGGAATGAGACAGGGTGAGGGGGTGTGTGTGTGTGCACGCGCATGTACGTGTGTGGATGTGTGTTTGTGTGCATGTGTATACACGTGTGGGCGTGTGCACGTTTGTGCGTTTGTGTGTGTGCATGCGCATATACGTGTGTGCAGATATGTGTGTATATGTACGTGTGTGTGTGTGCGTGCGCGCGTCTGTGTGGTAGGGATGGGTTCCCACTGGTTTGCTTCTCTGTGGACAGTCGATAGCATAACTCTGGAGGGTCTGAAACCCAGCAGTACCCCCGTTTTCCACCCTGATGGCTACTTAACACACAGATCCCCCCTGCCGCCCCGCCCTGTCTCCGCTCAGAACGCTGGAATAGCCGTGTGATTATGACTGAAACAAATCTTTCGCTCATGCTACCAAAGGGCATAATCAGCCGCTGTTCATCAGGTGGCTCATTACATAACTGCCTGCAACACCACACACCAGCCGGAAAGGCTAACAAACATTTCCCACTCAGTCCAGAGCGGCTGACTGCCGGGCTCAGAGAGGCGCACCAGCTAGCACAGATCAGCCTCAAGGCTTTACAAACCCAGCGGTGAAAAATCAATCCGCAGTCCGAATTCTGCAGAGATGAGGAGGTATCAAAACTAAGGATGAATTTTTTAATCCATGTGCGAGCCGAGTTCAGACGAGTTCAGACTGCACAAAGAGGGCAGAAAACCAGGAATCCTCTCCTCTTTGATTAAATAACCAAAGGGCTGTCCTGACCTTTGCCTCCCAACATTTCACATTTCAATTCCTCCTATCAGTGTACCTGAATCACAGGTATGCCAGAACCCTGCCCAAAAGTATGAACACACAGCGAGGCAGAGGTCAGACACTGAGGTATAAACACACATAGAATACGGCCGAAGTTACACATCTGGTTCTTTTCAGAATATTTCAAATTCCTAGTCTGGCTGTTTCATATTACTCCGAAGGCACCGACTACCAAGAAAACATAACAATTACACCCTGAAAACACAGTTTCCCTTCTTCAGCCGGGATTGTGTGGGGGAAATGGAAGGGGTAAGGCTTCCCGAAAACACCCCCCACCCTGCTGGTAAAGCTCCCAGTGTCAGCTGAAAAGTGTCCCAGAAGAATACTGCTGTCTCCCTCTTAAGTGTGACTGCGGAAATATGCCAAAGGAGAACTGCTGATGGAGCGCATCATATCCCAGACCACAGACACCCACACACCGCCTCGAAGAGACACCCCCCACCCCCAACCCCCCCACTGCCTCCCAGAGACACCCCCTCCAGCCCCAACCCCCCCACCTCCTCTGGAAAGGTCACAGAATCCCGCAGCAGTTGGGGGGAGTTGAGATGCCACAGAACCTATTCCATCACTGTCTCGTGAGAAAGTTAACTCCACTCTGACATGCTTTAGACTGAGTGCACCGAGTTTTCATGACCTTCTGAGGGCCTGGATTGCGCTGGAAAAGTCTAACTGTGTATGTTAACTGGAGCACTCACGGATCCAAAGCGTTCATGAAGAGCAACGTCATTAACAGCAATCATCGCAGTGAATATTTCACACTGTTCACTGCTGTTTAAATCCTGAAAACATGTTTCTCTCACAAAGTGCAACAAAAATATATTTCTGTGCTACTACCTTCAGCTGATTCCTCTGCAGGACATCAGAAATCCACCCTCTCTCTCTTGTCACTAAGCCAGGCACTGAATCTCTGTTCCTACAATCAGAAAATACAGAGAATAATGGATCTTCCATCACAATCGCATGCATTCTGTGTGTCTCAGTGCGCGGCCTCTTTAAAAAGTCATTTTGCCCGGCTGTAATCTGTTCCGGGGTCCACACTGCCCGAGTCAGGGGGTGCAGCATGTTTAATTCAGAGCCGGTGCCGTCTGTACCACACACTCCCTGCGGAAGCACAGCCCACTGCTCAAAGCAGGAGGGATACCCATCGATCCAGTCCTGCGCTCATCAGTGTCTCTGAGGGGGAGAAAACCTCCACTGCTGACCGCGGAAATGACCTGCACATCCTGCAGTCCACCCTGACCCTGACCCTGACCTCTACCCCACCGTGCATCTGCAGGTCTGCACTTCACAGAACACCACCTGAGGGGAGAGGCAATCAGTCACACCGAGGAGCATACAGGAGGCTGTAGGCTCCAACCCCCAAATAACCCTAGAGGGTACGTTCCCATACGAAAGCACTTTCCTGTGAAGACTGACTTATCGCTAGGATGGGCCTCTGCGGTATCTGATCCATGTGGTATATGAGTTTCCTGACCCAACTTCAACCCCCTGACCAAACCGGGGGAGTCGCTTTGGCAGTGCGTACAAAAACACAGCTGAGAACCAAAGCAAATAAACTTTGAAGCCGTTTCCCTCGGTTTCATTGCAGTGGCAGTGACTGCCTTCTGTCCTGCTAGGCCTGAGTGTGAGGGACAGGCAGGGATTAGGGAGGTGTCAGAGGCCCCCTGAGACGGTCCGTGAGGCTGGGGGTGGGTCAGGTCTCACGGTTAGCAGGAGAAACTCACACTGACTGCCGGGAGAAAAGGGACCGGAGTTTCATTCCTCAAGCAGAAAATTCCAAATCAGCTCTGTGATGACAGAAAGAAGAACCTGGGCATTCACAGAAATTAGTTTATGCATGAACACGATCACTAACCAAATTCTCATCCCACGTCTGGGAGAAAAAGTCGTCATTCAGCCCTTATCAGATCTTGGATAATATTGGATTTATGGGGGACTGTAAACAACCTAAACCTCACATTTGGTCATTAAAACCTGTGGCCCGGCACCAACTGACAGTGCAAAGACTTAGCACACAGACCAGGCTTAATTACCAAGAGCCACCAGTTACTTCCTATTCGCCATTTTCCCCCCACTGCTTCCTCCCAAACTGCGGGGAGTTCGGGTGCCTCTGGGTGTCGGCAGCAGCTGTGCAGGCTAATCCTGCGCAGAGAATCGATGACATAACGAGAGATTCGGTCTCAGGCCCAGATTTACACTTCCAGCCAATCACAGATGTTGTCCCAAGACAAGACATTAAGCAGGGCGTCACGCTCATAGTTCAGCCGTGAGCGAACGCCGCTCCTGAGCTCTGGCATGGGAACAGTGACGAGCTCACACACCGCATGGGAAAAACGCACAGGACCCACCACTTCCTGTTACAGCTCAAAGACTTCCTGTCACTGCCTTGCGTGGTGTGATAATCCTTTTCACTTTCCCATGTCTGATTCTGTCCATTCAAACAGCAGTTATCTACCGACACACAGCCATGTGCTGAAAGTGGAAGCAGACCAGAAAAATCGCTCTGTGCAGACTCGCAATGCATAAAATCTGACTGTGACACTGTAGGCCTAATGAATTTCGTGACTGAAAAAGTTCAAGCAGATTCCAAACTTGAAAGCAGACGGAGGTCTGAGCATGTGAGAGAGCATGACTCCATGCACGGAGAGGAGCAGAACTGCATTCTCCTCCTAATCTGGTTAGTGTAAACTTGCGTTCTCTCCCTCTCTCCCTGTCCCCCTCTCCCTGTTTCTCCCTCTCCCTGTTTCTCCCTCTCCCTCCCTCTCCCCCTCTCTCCCCCTCTCTCTCTGTCCCCCTCTCTCCCTCCCTCTCCCTCTCTCTCTCTCTCCCTCCCTCTCTCTCTCCCTCCCTCTCATCTTCTCTGCAGATGCGTTCCATTTCTTTCTCCTGCCAAACAGACTCACAGACTGCTGGAGAGAGGCTTCTGCTTATGTGCTCCAGTGAGTCCTGCAGGAATTTGGCAGATCACGTTTGTGCGCGTTTGTGTTTGACATGAAAATGCTGCACTTCTCCCCCGGAGTTATCTTTTCCGTCTCTGTTTTAGGGAACACAGCACCCTTGGGCAAATGTGTCCCTAATCACGCGCTGTGAGCTGCTGCAGCTCATAAGCTCATACATGCAGATAGCTGAGTGGCAGCAGCATGGGGTAGAGCAGGAGCTGGGCCTGGAACAGGAGAAAAAGGAAAAAAAGGAAAAGGTCACCAGTTTGATTCCCAGGTGGGGGCACAGCGGTTGTGCCCTTGGGCAAGGATATCTTTTGAGGTTGCAGACTGCTTCATTTAAATATTCAGCTGTGAAATATGCAAACCATGTGAGTGGCACTGGATAAAAGCCCTTGCTAAAGCAATGTAACATACAGTAAATCCTTGAACCCAAACGAAGAGAACTCAGCACCGCCCTGTGAGCCGGGCTCTCTGGCCTGGGCTTCACTGTCTCCCCATCCCCACCTGTACAGGGCAATTATCTCTCCCAACACACAGAACTCCAGAGGTGCTTCACCTGCTCCAATCACAGGGCTTGAGTAGCTGGTAACCTGAAGGACCTCTACAAAAGCTTAACTCTGATTGAATCTGCACAAAAAAAAAAACTTTGCAATCACACTCTCTCACTCTGAGCAATTAATCTTAAGTGATTCTGCAGGAGATGTGCTGCACCCTCGCTGTGCTCTCAGCCAATCAGACTCGAGCTCCCTGACCACAGCTGAACCCCAGGGCCTGGGCTCTCTGCCAGACACGTCTTACTCTGAAACCCGAGCGGTCTGCGGACGAGCGGACGAGGAGACCGTGGCCCGGGAGGCAGCGGCGGTGCTCGCGGTGACCCCTCCCGGCCGAGCGCTCGCTCCTCGCGGCACGGGAACGCCGCGGTCTGCCCGGCGCACGCCGGCGTGATCCGCCACGCTGTGCCACGCCACTCCGAGCAGCTGGGCTGACTGGCGTTCGCACTCTCCACATTCAGCGAGCATTAGGCACGCAAACACATCTCACACATCTCACACGCTGCCAAATGGCGCTGCCAAACTCCCGGGGGCGGCCAGGGCCCGCCGCGGCACTCAGAAACACTTTGCATTTAGACGAGGACCGCGGCGCACCGCGCTGAACGCCCCGCAGGCCGGATCAGTGCATCCGGCACACTGGCAGGAGCCCCCAGCCCCGGAGGCCCAGCAGCTTGCAAACACGCAGGGGCTGATGGGATACTGGAGGTGTGTGGGGGGTGGGGAGTGAGGTGAGGGTGTTGCATCGCTAAAGCATACTGAGGACCAGGCACCAAACCAAACCACAATATGCAAATGACAATCCACCCAACCGCCCGCCATCCTTAGAGCTTTGCTCTCGCTCTCTGTGACAGAACGCAGACACCGAATCAGTCAGCAGGCAGACTGGCCTTCAGGCAAGCACATCATGTTTAAACGCTTGACAGATGTGAAGTGTGTTATTCTAATGCTTCATGTCAAAGACCTCGGTGTGTTTATGATACATTATTGATGCCCTGGGGAAAAGAAAACAAGAAGCTCAATTAAATATTTTCCCTACCGAAAGAGAGGAGTTACCTATTGGGACATTTTAATTCATACAAAACGCAAATCTTCATTTTCTTTTTTTAAAAAATGCTAACAGTATACATCAATCAATATATGAGGGATTATTAAGAACTTTCTTGGGTTTAGAGGTCAATACTAAGTTGCAGATGAATGTATGAAATTTTCACTTAACCTTTTGCAAAAAAAAAGTGTTGCTAATAAACAGTTTTAAAAAATGCATATTTATTTTGGGATTTGGCTATATTTTAGACATGATACAGAAGACTTTTGATGTTTGACAGTGGAATTCAGCGATTAACCTGAACCAACTTCAATAGGGAGTCTTGGTGAATACATTGCCCAGGGCAACACCCTTCATATCAGCAGCCTTCTTTAGAAATGAATTTTAATTTATTTTAAGTTTGGAATGCTGAGTGCCTCTACTCTCAAAGGAAATCATGGACAGAAAATGGAGATGGATTTCACCACTTCTCCTCATATTGCCTTTCATAACAATATTTCCATATGTGACCAAATTTTCCATGACTTTGCTGTAAAGTTTTCTCAGAAGGGGAATATGAGGCCATCAAATATTAAAAGACAGACTAAGATTACATCAATAAAACAACAGGTATTCTTATTTCAGATAAGATGTTTGACGTATAAAAGCAGGAGGTTCTAGGTTTTCCTCTTCCCCAGCTGCCATTCACTGACTGTGCACGACAGAGGGAGGCGTGGGACAGCCCGGGAACCTGGCGTTTCCTATTTTTTTGGTGCCATGCTGAACATAGCCGATGGCTTTGTTAGAATCGAGGACATGGAAAAACACACCACGCCCACGAGGGGAAGGTTCCCATCGCAGGAGGAGGAGGAGGAGGAGGAGGAGGAGAGAGCAGGCACACCACGAGGAGAGCGAAGGCTGAGTCTGTCCTCCTGGGTGGGGAACTCCTTCCTCTCCGATACACACCGCCACCCCGACCGCCCCGACACCACCCGGTCCTCACACAGGGGGACTCAGGTAACCCCCTGAGAAACCTCCAGATTTCACCTGCGCTTCGGGTTTTGAGATTAATGGAAAAATAAAAACATACATGGCGGGTGTGACAGTGTGCTGCTCACAGGCAGGCAGACAGCAGACCAGACAGCAGAGCCCAGCTGAGCTGCAGATTAGCGAACTCCCGACTGCAGGGGAGAGATGGGCTTTTTTTCAGTTGTTTTTTTGGTTGCCGGCAGTGTAATACTGCTGCAAGTGATGATCTCTGGTGCAGGGAAAGGCTTTAGTCCAGTTTAGGTAAAGAGGAGAGTGAGAATATGCGCAGAGAATATGCGCAGAGAATATGCGCAGAGAGCTGAGCTGTGCGAATCCACAGGCTGCATGTGCCGTGGCCTTCAGTCTCTGAGCAAAGCTTTCAGCGGCTACAGAGATTTAATTTAAATTTAATTTCATAAAGTCGCAACTGAGCAAACCTGAAGAGAGCTGCACGGCAGGAACTCAAAGGGGTAAATAAATGCACATGAACAGCTGCATTACCTAACACACACACACACGAACAGCTGCATTACCTAACACACACACACACGAACGCCCCGCACTCACTTCAGTCTTTCCTCTTAGTCTGTCTCAAGAGCCATGCCACAGATAGTTCACTGCTGCATTTCCATAGAAGAGCACATTGATGATACTCAGATAACACCTCTTATCTCCATACATTTGTTAAAATGTCAAATATTTTGAACATCGATGTGTAATATCTTCAGTGGTGCTAAAAAATACAGAGGGGTTCTATGGGTAATGAATATTCAAAAAGAATTTCTCTAAACTCCTGCCCACATTTAAAAGTCCTCACAATATGGTGCAATTCCACAAGCCACTGAAATGACAGTGGATGCATGGTGACAGAACCACAATGTTAAAGGTGCTGTACATTAGCTCCCACCATAACGTTTGATGTCATGTTGCACTTGCAGAGAGAGAGTATTCCAGGGCCAGGACTGTCTGCCGTGGCCATGATGGGAGCAGGGTGTTTACTCAGGGTAGAGGACCGAGCCAGCCAATCACAGGCTGCCCTGTGACCCTGTGACCCCCCAAAAAAACATGTGACCTTCAGCACCTCCCCCAACCAAACTCACAGGCCCTCACTGCAGGGGAGACAATGGCAGGTACAGCCGCTTAATGAGAAGAGAGGACACAAAGACTCCAACCCCCCCCATTCCCTCATCCCTCCCCCCCCAAAGCTTTCTGAACAGCCACAGTGAGAGATATGGAGCTGGACATAGGTTTGCCCTGGCTGCTGTCCAGGAGGAGAGAGCAAATCGCTCCAATCTCACACTGTGGCTGGAGAGAGAGAGAGGGGGAGGGGAGAGGAGAGAGGGGGAGAGAGTGAAGGAGAGACAAAGAGAGGGAAGAGTGTGAGAGAGAGTGGGGCAGAGGGAGGGGGAGAGGGGTTGAAACCAGGAGATGAAAACGGTGGGTGTTATCTGAGAGCGGGCTTTTTTTTTTTTTGGACACTTCAATTGAACAGAGTTTGAGCTCCAAGCAAACTAGAGCAATTAGCTGCACACTGTTCCTGACCCCCAAACTCATTAACGGCAGGGTGGTGGGCAGGCAGCCCCTCTCTCTGTAGGCCCCTTTCCCTGCTCTCTGACGGCAGGCCTGACCGGAGGCTCGTCAGAGACTCGCACAGCAAGCACCCACACAATAAAAACCAGCGTGGCCTCCACTCCCATTTCACCTACGGCTCGAGCAGGTTCCTCGCCTTTTTTGGGAAAATGTTTTGCGGAGTGAGAGCCTCGGCTCCTGCAGGTTTGGACTTGCACAGGTTCCTCCAGGGAGGAATTTCCTTTGCTTTCCAATCTCCTGCACCGTGTGGAGGCGACACTCAGGATGATCAAACCCAACACCTGTTCCCTTTGCGTCCCAATCCATCATTTTCAGGAGCAATAACAAATCTGCAGGCCCAGGCTGGAAGGTGGGAGTTTAGCCATAGCGTGATATCCCATTAAAATTTAAAAAAAAATCTTTGAGCTTTTCTTGTAGATTTATGAAAGATTTTGAACACAGTGTACCCACACACGACTCTGTTCGGATGGGTCAGCAGAGATCACACTCCATATCCTGACAGGGGGAGTAAGACGGCTTCATGCTCTTCACAGACTGCTGCATGCTGTCAATCTGAAACAGGAAGTGTGTGTGCATGGAGCGTGCAGCTCAGACATAGCCAGAACCGTGTATGATTGCGTGGGGCAGAAATTGACAAGGAGCTGGCAGTTTAAAAAAAGAAACCGAGGGTAAAGATCAATCTTTCATTTGGGCTGAGGGACAGGAGAAGTTCACAAAAGGCGGAGGGATTCTGAACCGGGCCATCCAGCTCATTTGGGTGTGAGTGGCTTATCGATCTCGGGGACAAGGCGGCTCAGAGCCATTCATCACCGTCCACTCCAGGCCCGAGACGAGTCCTCCAGCCGGGCCCAGCACAGCACAGCTGTGTGACTACATCCATTATCTCCTGCAATCAGCCCCCCCTCGGGGGGGGGCTGGGCCGCTCAGTCATGCTCCACACTCTGCCCAGTCTGGGGGTGTCTCACTCGGGGGTGTGTGGGGGGGGCGGTGTGTGCTGCCAGCCTGTTTCGGCTGGTGTGATGTCGCAGACACACTTCCCTTTTCCACAGAACACGCCGGCTGTGGCCCGAGTCCCCAGCGCTGAGGAGTGCTGACGGAGGAGTTCTGTGAGGACAGGAAACACGACTCAGAGAGCTCAGACTGCGGGGGTGGGGGTGGGGGGGCAGGAAGGGGGTGGAAGAGAGAGCCCCAGCAGAGCACTTATGTGGCTCAGAGGAAGGCGTTGATCCAGCCCTTGCTCAGAGGATCCCCCAGGCAGGACTACAGACACAGCACTGCAGAAACCATCAAACCACAACCTCAGTCACAGAGCGAAAGGGCAGGGTTTCAACCAATCAGAGCCACAGTCCTGTCAGCGAGAAGGCAGGGCTTCACCCAATCAGAGCCACAGTCCTGTCAGCGAGAAATCAGGGTTTCAACCAATCACAAACCGGTCTGAAAGAAAGGACAGGGTTCTATCCAATCAGAGCCACAATCCTTTCTGAAAGAGAGGACAGGGTTTTCAACCAATCAGGGCCATAGTCCTGCCTGAGACAGAGGACAGTTTAACTCAGACAGAGCCATAGTCTAGTCCTTCTCATTCTCAGCTGGAGCTTCACTTCTGATCTCCTTCAATCTCATCCTTCAAACGATTCCAGCAAAGACTTAAAGCCATCCAGGTCGATAAAGAGATGAAAGTTAAACAGAACTGGGGGCCACACTCTGAAGAATGCAGACACAGGCTATAGCTTAAAACCTCCAGCAGACAGACCAAAACACAACAGCCAGGCCTCCTGAGATTTCAAACCTGAGATTATCTGCCGAGTCTCTCCGTTTATCTCCCCGGTGGGACATTTTTATTCAAAAACCGGAGTGGAGAAAGATGTGCCAACAGCGAAGGGAAATTAAATCAAGAAAAAGTTCTTTCGCACTAATATACTCCATTGATTTCCAATTCTGTCGGAAACATTTAATGAGCTTAAAGAGGGACTCATTTGACACAGAAAGTGTTTTCCTGTGAGAAAAAAGCGTTCAGCAGATAAAAATGGAGGCGGGCATTTGGATCCTTTACGTGACCACAGGCACCGGACAGCGGACGTGTCCTGGCAGGACCAATGCCTGCACCCTGTGATTTAGGGTGTTTGCGAGGGGATGAGAAACAGGAAGAGAGGGCCCAGACCCTGGAGGGCCTGGAAGTGGCCTGTAAAATGGTGATCTTTGAACTCAGGGCAGGCCTCTCTCTCCTCCTCTCTCCAACTCTCACACACTCCCGGGCAGACGGAAGCCATGAGAACTCAAAGACAGGCAGTCACACTGTTTTAGCTGTGGCCTATTAATACCCTCCGGACTCACATGGGTTTTGATAAAATAACATTCTTGGAATTCAGCAGAGCCCTGTGAATGATAGCAATCAGGTTCCCTTCCTCAGGTTCCTTCCCTTCCCCTAATACTGAAGCGGCGAGATCAAGGCGGCTTAGTTAAGCTGAGTGTAAAGAGTATTCTGCAGAGGCACAATTGGATCTTTTGAAAAGTTGCCATGTTAAGTAAATGTATGCAGAATTCAGCTGCTAGGACACTTTGAAGTGATAATAAAGTCTCAGGTTAAACACCCTATTGGTCACACACTTCACAAGAGATCTTTCCATCACTTGGGGGAGTGAAAGGGGAAGAGAGGGAGAGAGAGAGGGAGAAAAAAGGAGAGGGCAAAAGGGAAAGGGGAAGAAACAGAAGGAGGAAGGGAGAGAGAGAACAGATAGGGAGAAAGGAGGAGAGAGAGAGAGAGAAAGGAAAGGGGGGAGAGGGAGAGAGGAAACAAGGAAGGGGGAGACAGCCATTTCAAATGAGATGTGTTAGTGTTGAGTGCAAGACCCTCTCACAATACTGAGAACAGAGGGATGATGGGAAATTTTAGCAGGCCTGCATGTGTCTGTCACCGTGGGAGTGTCCCAATGGCTCTCCACAGGAAGTAGAAGGGTTAAACACTCTCTGACCCCTCTTCCCCGAATACTTCTGTGGAGATGGATGTTTTGCAGAGGGGAGCTTTCTGGAGCAGTGATGTGGGGGTTTCAGAGAGTTCAGGGTTTTATTTCAGGATCTGGCAGACGGCTCGTAATCCCCCTGATTAATTACAGAGGGACAGGCAGCCTGCAGGGACACTGACCAGCACAGCCCCGGGTTACAGCACACGCCCGTCTCCACCTGCACAAACGCCTTCCACCTGATCTCAGGTCAGCGGATTCCCATCTGCCCTACGCTCGCAGAGGAATAAAACCTGTCCTCAGGTCTTTCGGTAGAAAACGGTCTGAAAAAACAGCACTGCAGCACTCAAACATCCCTGGTGTTTCATGTGTTGTTTTGTTTTGGTTTTTTCGCAGTTGCGGACGCATTCTTTTACCCTGCCAGAACGTAATGGCCATGAACAATTCTACTCCTGCAGAAAACACTACAACACAGGAGACACAACTTCAGTTTTCACTGCTAATCCAGCAATATCTTCCACTGGGGTAGAGTTAGCTCTTAATACAAAAAAAAAAAAAAAACCTGGAAATCTGTCAAATATTGAGCTGTTCCAACACATCATATTTACTGTGTATCTGCAAGAATAGATGTTGGAAATATTCACATAGCCAACCTTTTAGTGAACTGCGCCCTCAGAAATATATGACTTCACCCCATCCCACTGTACCTTTACCATAGTAATACTATCATCGTCTAACAGTTGTTGGCGTGAGGAATTTTAGTGGTGACAACAGCTTGTAATGCTCTGTTAGCACACCTGCCTGGGCGTTCAGAGAATGCAGCTGCAGTAAAGGTCATTTTTTGTCAGTCACAATGAGCTCGCGCTGCTCTGACTCAGATAAGAGATTTGCTTAGCTGCGCCTGGCACTGTGATTATTTCCCACTTTGACTGCCTGTCGATTCCGCGGCAGACGAACGGGCTCAGAAACGCCATCATTACAGCAGACGGGACGCTCCACTCCGCCGACCTTGAAGAGGGTCGGGCCGGCATACCGCCACCCCTCGAGCCCTTACAGGCAAACGGGGCCGGTCTGGTGACCGTACCGCCACCGCGGGATTCCCGCCGCCTGTTCCGGCCCCTGAAACCAAAGCCTTCTGCAGGGACGGGAGGAGTTACTGAGAGGGAGACAGAATCTACTTCCTGTCACGCTTTGTGTCCGCTGAGAGCCATCTGGAAGAGCAGAGGTAGATAAGCAGCCACAGGAACCCAGGCTTCCTCCCTCTAAAATGCTCTGGCTGCAGACACGAGGGACAGTCAGGGATTGGGGCTTATCAATTGGCCGCCAGATACAGGCTGGACACGGCAAACAGACACACACACACACACACACACACACACACACACACACACACGAGCAAGACTTCAGGCACTGGTGACAATGTGAGGGGGATAATGGTGGAACGCTTTCTTTCTGGGCTCACATTACCTCTCTGGTCAGGCCTCGGAAATCTCTCCAACTCTCCCGTAGCGAAGACCCAAATCCCCAGCTGCCCTCCTCCACCGGTCCTGAACAATATGCTCTCAAACGCGCAGCGTTCTGATGCAGCTCGCATTGTCCCTGCACACACGGTCGCAATCTGCGCTGCTAAGCCCCATCAGCACAGAATGCTACACCCTGCGTCCCTCACGGCGAGCAGCCCGGGGCCCGGGGCACGGGGACAGGGGGACAGGCTGGGCTGTACCACTGCACCACCCCCAGGCCTCGAAATGCAGCAGAAGCACCCTGAAGCTGTCTCCCTCCGCCTGTTGGAGTGAAATCAGTGGGGTTTGCAGGTGCTGAGAGGCACAGTGAGACGCAGCAGCGATGCAGGGCTGCAGAGGGAACCTGTGCAGCGACACACCTGTGCAGCGACACACCTGTGCTGCCTCTCTCATGGGTCCAGTCTTCAGGAAGCTCAGAGGAAGAGAATGGCCGATACGAGAGGAAGTGGGGATGTTTTACTCACAGGTCTGCCAGCTCCCCAGGCAGGAGGGGGGGGATGGGGGCGGGGGAGGGCCGGCACGGGTGGGGTCTCCACCCACATCATAACCTGCTGGGGTTAAGACTACAGAGGGTCTGGGGCACACTGCAAATACAGCACTGCGGTCTCTGCCTGCAAACAAAACTGCACCAGGACCAAAAATGACACATCAGAAGCGGCCGAAAACAAATCACAGTGAGCAGAGAGGCAGAGAGGGATAAAAAGGCAGAAATCCTGAGTTTGGAAACACTTATATTTCTGCTTCTTTAAGAATGCCGGCATGTTATTATATATTATATTATAATTAATTAACTTTCATTTCATTTCATTTTTTGGAGGGTGGAGAAGGGAGCGAGGGGGCCGGAAACTTTGCCCGTTCACATAATCAGGCTGAGGAGATAAATGACTGCGCGTTTCTCCAGCCTTGGATAAACGGCCACAGGCAGGACCTTATTAAAGCCGTGGATCCTGCGGTCCCAGGCTGCCCCCAAACTAATTAAAGCCGAGCAGATGGGCTCCCAGGCACCAGCTAACTGGCCTCCAAAGCCCGCAATACTCACTGCTACCTGAAGGGGGCGAAACTCTGAGCCCCCCGCACATAGGAAAGGAACGGATCTCAGTAACCGACGATCTGGTGCAACGGCAGTGATGCCGGCAGGACAATCCTACAGGGCAGCCGAGGCTGAAAAATGATTCATTTACAGCACAGCTACCTTTTTACATCAGTTTAATTCCTAGCACTCTTAGCCGGTGCTCTCATCCTGAGAGCTTTGCATAGCTTACAGCTTTTACATGGTGCCCATGCGCACAGCTGGGTATTCTACTCAAGCAGTTCAGAATAAGCACTTCATTCAAGAAGAATCAAACCTGAGAATCAAAAAGGAAGCCTTTGGGTTAAACCCTCCTTAACCACTACACCACACTGGTAAAAATGTGGGGGGGGGATAAAGGGGTATATGAAAATGAGCTGCAGGGAAGTGCTCACTGAGCATGCTCTGTAGCCAGCGAACCTTACAGGGCAGGTTTGGAAATGCTTGATACTTTCAACAAGACACTTTCCATGGGGTTTTTTTCCCCCCCATCGCAGACCTACCTGAGCTGCCTGCAAAATACCAGCACTGCTTTCCCAGGGAGTAATGGAAGCAGCACTGAAAACTGAGAGTGGGGAGCCACACGGACAGATTCCCAATTTCTCAAATTCTTTTAACATCTCCAGCATTTATGGGCTGCAGGCTTTGTCATGTAGGTCATGCTCTGTGCTTTTGCAAAACAAGTTTCGGTTAATATTTCATAGCTGGAGTTGTACTCTTTTGGCTTCGTTGATTCAGTGAAATTGCATTAGAGTCCAGAACATGGTCTACTCCTCCACACTTAGAGTCCAGTCTGTTTACTGGAGAGACTTCCTCCATGCACAGCACCTGTGATTCCCCCACACACCTACCAACACGCCATAATCTGACAGCCGACGTCACCGTGCGCCCCGCATGCCAACACGCAGAGCGTCACACTCAGACAGCTCTCCCGCCGTCACGCACACCCGCAGCCGTGACCTTTCCACATGCACGAGGCCACCGGCGTTCCAGGCGGCCGTGGGTGCTACCTGTCATGTATGTCAGAAAACACCCTAATCAATGTGAAGGGCTGGCTGTCCTGAGATCAGCCACCGAGGGTGCTGCACAAACAGCAGCCAACCTCTCCCCCTGCAGCAACACCCAGCCCCCGAACAGCGTAGCCGTCTATCTGCTGCCTGAGACGCCAAAGGACCCCAGGGCTAACCTACAGAACTGTTATTATCACTATTATTATCACACCGCTGCTTCATCCATTAGCCTTCACTTAGACAAACATCTGAGATTACTTCTGTTAATACAAGTGGAAAAAAATGGAGAAATACATCATTTAAAATTTATTTTATAATGATTTCTCTGGATTCAACCCTATTCCTCTCGAGGATTCTAACGCCCACCCTCACCAGAGATCCAATTATACAGCTGTATCTGTATGGACATGCCAGTTCCTGGGAAGAGCTACAAGCACGCGTCTCAACATGTTCGTTCCTGAGGAACTCAGCGGGCCCAACAAGAGGGGTTCCACCCAGCTCTGAGGATTGGTTTATGGGGGTGTGTGTTAAACCAGGTGAGAAGGATCTAGCACACACCTGCCTGTTTTAGCAGGAGCTTTAACATTTAATTCCACCAAAAGTCAAGGACACAGAAAGGGTGGGCAGCCAGACAAGACCTTTCCATTTTTCAGCCTTTTAAAGTCAAGGAGCTCTCTGGCTGAGAGCATTCCCCGAGCGCTCTGAGTTAAGGTGGCAGGCGTCAGCGGACTGTTTGTGGACAGGCCTATGAAATGAGTGATAGCGCGATCCTGAAATGACGTCCCTGTTCAGGAATCCATTAACACGCTGACCGTTTACTGGAGGAATGCAGGTTAAGACCCCTCCCCACGGCTGTCCCTAGTGCTCCACACCGATACCCCTCAAATCAAAGCTGACTGGTGAAGTTATCAGCCCCTCTGCCTGCTAACCCCAATCAGTCAAGCTAATGACATGTGCTGTCATGGAGAGAGTCGCAGACTGTAAAGACTGAGCTGAGCTGTCACTTAAATGTGAGTGTGACATGGCTGACATCCACTTCATTTGCAGGCGCGGATAAATATGACAGCGCCTTCTTGCTTGATACGTATAATGTTAAATTCAAGACAACATTCCGTTCCACATTTAACAGACTCATTTCTCAGTCCATTATGATTGTCTGTAAGTTGTGCAGACAAACAGAAGAGAGACTTCAGTGGAAATTACCCACCAACACAGGCTCATTTATGCCAACGCAGACTGCAGAGAAACAGATTCTCCTGTGCAGTCTTGCATGCAGCCGGTTGTTAGCTCCTCCGTACTTTTAATATATCAGAAACCAGCATTCACTGACAGGAAACACAACATCCTCATTGGTGAACTCCACAAGACAAAGCCCAGCACCCAGCAGTCCTTTTTCATGGCTTCTGCCCACAGCTCCTACACTGCGTCTGACCAACACGAAACCAGTAGCGCTGAGTGGTCACTTCAGCAGGGAGCTAGCATTACTCATAACCAAATCATGTGACCAAAAAAAAAAAATAATACGCTTATCTAATTCCAAACATAAATGTTTATTCAACAAGTCATATCTCAAGCCCTTGAGGTTAAACCATCAGTGTGGAAAATTTCATCGGGGGAAAATTTCTTTTTTCTGACTGACACGGAGGCAGAGTGAGGGCGACTCTAAAAAAAGAGGAGGAAGTGGTGCTCCAGCACAGTCGCTTCCTGTGGTCAGGTGTCTGATCTCTGCACTGGGACGCAGAGCAGCTCTGGATGTGGAGGCTAAACTCGCCGTTCCACACTGGCCCTATGCTACGCGGCAAAGAGCGGCATATGCCAAAAACAACAAGGCTCCACAACAGCGACCGTGACTCACTCAACAGCGTTCAAAAACCCATTCTCGTCTTAATTAAGAGGCCGCCCACAGGGACTAAACACATTTTTAATTGGTTCCTTTGCAGGCGTTCTCCGATTCCTGGCTGAGAGTTTGTAACAAAAATGAACACATCGGCACGAAAGTGGCTGCCTTTTGTTTTCACTCAATGTTAACGTCAATGGCGACGTTTAAAAGAAAAGGCTGAGAGCACAGAGGCACAACACAGAGGGTGCAGCTGAGTACAAAACACCCACCAGTTCAGTTCGGGAAGACGGGGGGGGGACTGTTGGCTTTCAGCACTCCACAGCAGACAGGTCTCGGGTGCACAGCAGGGGAGCATGGAATTACACACCTTTGGTGAAAAGCGCCCCCCCACACAAAGTCCAGTTACAAAGACCAGCCTCAGGTCACACAACAGGGCCAAGGACAAGCAATTACTGGAGTGAGCATGACGAGGACCCCTCCCTCTGAGACCGTGAGAGAGACAGGGTCCTCTGCGGAGCAGGGCCAGAGTGCAGGTACGTCCTGCGAGAGGCTACACCTGGTGCTAAGGCTGGGCAGGTGTTTGTCATTCCACAGCGCACCTGTGTCTGGCTGTAAGCGGCCAAGAGGCTCTGATAAGGACTGCTTCTGCTTTTCCCCTCTGTTTACAGTCACAACACAAACACACGCTCCATACTGCAAGCTTGCAGTTCCCAAATATCAGTCTAAAAATGGCTCATTTAAAGATAAAAACAAACAGAGCATGATGACGGAGAGAGATGCACGGGAGGCTGACGGCCCAATTAAATGGCAATTGAGCTAAATAACAATGAACCAAAACCAATCTTTCAATCAGTCCCAATTGCCGTCCTCTGTGGCATGACCACAGGGAACCGACCAATTGCCATTCCAAGCTGACATCATTAATTAAAGCTCTGATTGGTTATTAGGCTGCGACTGGCTAAAACTGCAGGCGCTCGGTCTGCCCTTTTAAAAAACCCCATTTGTTCTGCTGTCCAATTTATTACAAACAGAGCCGCGTCCATTAAAAAGGAATCCCTATCTATTACAATTATTAAGATGTGGTGGCGAAACCAGGCCTGAAACATGCAATGAGTCATTGCACAAGTGTAGGAGAAACAGACTGGCTGCTGCTTTTGGAACTGTAAAGCTTTCATGAAGGAGCATAAACAAACATAAGCAGAAAATCAGGTATATCTGAGGAAGGTACTGCTGTGGGTAAGGTGGGGGTGTGGGGGGTGGGGGTGAACAGCGTCATGCCTGTCGCTCCTGTTCCGCTTGTGTGACGACCCCTGGTCACCCGAGTAAGAGAGAGATGAGTAAGAGATGAGCGTCTCCCCGTCCTGGAAGACAACCCATAAGGTGTCAGCAGCCCGGGCCAGAACAAAGAGGCCACTCAGCCTCAGCGGGCCGAGCAGGGTCCGGCCGGGTCCAGCGAGGACAGGGTTAGTGGTTCTGACGCTCCGTAGAACAGCTCCCCCATAACCACTGCTCCTCTGAGGCCGAAAACCCAAAAACGCTCTGCTCGGCCGATTACAGGCCACGCACACCCCTGTTCAACAGGGAGAGAACACAGATGCCCTCTGGACAGAAATCCTGTGGTTTTCCTGAATGTGTTTCCTAGCATTCACAGGGGGCAGAACATCGACTGACTGTAAAAAGCCAGCAGCAGGGCGGGTGCTCACATGTCTCTGTAAAAAGAGTTTCTCTCCTGACAGCCTGGGAATCAGCCCCAAATGTCAAGGGACTGATGGGAAATTCACAAAATACCTCCTCCTCAATGAAAACCAACCAAGCAAATCCTTTCTCAATGGCTCCATGAATAGGAAGGGCAGGGCGGGTTTTCCTGGCACCGGGCGGGGTGGAGCTGGCTCTCCTGTCCTTGCGAGGTGACCGTGACCTGTGCTGTAGCTCCTGCCAACGTCTGCCCCACGCTGGAGGGCAGGGGAAGCCCGCCGAGCTGGCCTCTGTCCCCTCCTGTTGCTCTGGCCTGCTAATCAGGGGGGTCACCCCCCTCCCATCTACATACTCCATAACCTCCGAGGACACCCCGCTTTTGATCCTGGCTGTTTAAGACACACACACAGACACACACATGCGCACGCACACACACACGAACAGACGCACGCGCTTCTGTCTGAGCTCTCAGCCCAAGGGCACAACACCCACCTTGTTAAGGCGAGTTGGAAAGGAGGCGCAGGTGAGATTGGATCCAGACATGCGTGCTCACAGATAGAATTACATTATTGATCAGCCGGCAGATTGCGTTATGAGGAGCTCATGGCTGTGTGATGCTGCCAAACCCGCCTGGGCTGGCGGGGGGGGTGGGGTGGTCAGGGGCAGGGGGTGGGAGCGGGGGCGGGGCTCGGTCTGGATTACCCTCACGGAAGAGCGAGCGCGAGAGCGTGCGAGCCGTGACTTTGACGAGAAGAAAAACCCGAGACCCAATCGATCTCCCCGGCCGCTCCGTACACGCGAGAAGGTGGAATTCATTTTACTCAAACCGGTCGTTAATTAAAGCTGCTTGCTGAACAGCCGGGCTGACTGCTATGCGCATGCACAGCCCTGATTGCCATTGATGGAAAAACAATAGTTTCCTCAAAGGCCGCGCGCTGCAGAGAGCCACTTACTGCCTTCACCACATGCCCCTTGATGTTTTCCATGCAAAACTAATTGACTTAAGATGAAGAGAGCACTTCAGCCGGCCACTTTCAATGGCTATTTATAGGGCACTTTCACCCGACCAGCACATTTAACACTCTGTTCACGATATCAAAATTGGCGCGGAGGAAACTCTGAGCTGACAGAGACCATCTCACCCGCGACCCTTCTCTCTCAGGCCTGGCCCACATCAGAGAGCACCCCCGACCCCGCTAACACCGCCGCTCGGGAACAACAGCTTGCCTCTGTCAGAGGCGTGCTTATCGCCATGGATACGCACGCTTCCCGATAGGATCACGGCGGGGAGGCTGGTGTCACACCCTGGCTTGTGCAACGGCCCCATGACAGAAAGCAAAGGCCAAAGTGTTCCGCTGCAGTCTGATCTGCTGGTCACATGCTTCACTCCTCCTCTCTCTCCCATTTTAGCTGAAGTCAAAACTTTGCTCCGAGTGTCAGACAGCCTGCAGACTGGGCTCACATGAATGCCCCATTTGTCCTTATGTATTTTGTCAGAGAGGATACGCATGTATGTATAGCAGCACTGGTTATCCCAGCACTGGGAGAGGGGCTGGGGTGTGCTCGGCTCTGTCCCGCATGTTCCTTTGTTCCTGCCACTTTATTGCATACACTGTGGTACTCTTTGTGCTCTTCATCAGATGCACCGTTATGCGCTCGTTGAATTAGAGTGTTTACTAAATGACAAAATATGAACGCACTGACAGTTCATCCATATTCTGATTCCACAGAACTACTTAACCATCCACTTCTTTCACGGCAGAAAACTAATGGCCTTCTGAGAGAGGAAAGAGGAAACAGTAAAAACCAGTCTGTGTTTAGAGCAGGCAGTCAAAAGACAAAATAGGACAAGACACATTCTGATCTCGGAGGAGCTGTGTTGCACTTCCTCTAATCTAAGTGAAACACTTTCTAGAAACAAATCTAAGATCTCCTTTTTATGAGGGTGAGGAAAGCGATAATGAACATAGTGGCCAGGCATTCTCTGGCCTCCATACCCAACCCCAATCTGTCACCGGCCCGGAGCGCTCTGCTAACACCTCTTATCTCCTGTTTGGAGGGCGAGGGGGAGAACTGGACAGCGCTCGCGATGAGAATGCCCAATCTGCCAGCGCGTCTCGCTGAAAACATCGCGGCTGATGCCGCATGCGAGTGCAAAACAAGGGTCCCATAATGCACCCTGATCCCACGCCTGGCCCTTTCCCAGCTCGTCACGGTAATTACAGGTCTGCGGAGCACAGAGATCAGCTTCCGCCCGGACGAGCTGGCATGTAAGAGAAGAGCCACGTACAGAGCAGGGAAGGCTAACGCATAGCCACTGTGCTGGCCACATAGACACACAGCCACTGAGACCTGGGAACGCTGCTCTGTCTGATGTCACCCTTTTTAAAGAGGGACATTTGGTTCGGTTTAAAAGTTCCTATCCGATTCAGTATTGCTGGCAATCGTGGGAATTCTGGGAAAACACTTTGGTTGCAGTTTCAACAGTGCAGAAAGGGCGAGGCAGCGGACCATTCCGAAATCAAAGCTAGGAGAACAATCCAGGCCTGATGCCAGAGCAGAGGAACAGGCGACTGTCATGTTCAGGCGTGTACGCTGAGCGGAGACGCGCTCAGATCTCTGCTCGGCATTACCAGTCACCATATTTACATAAAGTAATGATTAAACAACATCTGAGTGCTCAGGAATTTTGCAAGGATCCCTCAGCGCTGATGAGTAAGTCTGGATGAATGCATGACATCACCCCTCTACAGGAGAGAGCGTGGCAGCTTTCAGCGCTCGGACACCGAACACACATGCAGTCATTAGCTTGATGGCGTAAGGAGCTTGAGGGTTGTGAAGGTATAGGGTGGCGGTGTAGCACAGTGGTAAGGAGCACTGAAAAGGTTGCTGGTTTGATTCCCCGCGGGGGTGCTGCTGCTGTACTCTTGGTTACGGTACTTAACCCAGAATTCCTGCAGTAAATATCCAGCTGTATATGGATAGCATGTAAAAACTGTAACCCATGTAAGTCACTCTGGATAAGAGCATCTGCTAAATGCCAGTAATTTAATGTTCTGTATGTTTGCAGGCTTCAGTGAGAGAGTGAGAGCAGACGGGTTATACCCTCGGTGAAGTCGTGACTGCGAGGGGGTCTGCACACTGTCCGCTCTGTGCTTTCCCCCAGAGCCATCACACTAATGGACATTGCTGGGATTCCTGCATCTCACTGTTGCTCTGAGGAGGAATGCATGTCTCACTAACAGCCTCTACTCCGACTGCAAAACCAAGGGGAGACAGAGGACCTTCCTGCCAGTTCCTAAATAATCACCTGCAGCCCTTTGTAGTTCTTCTCTCTCTGACCACTTCCCCTCAAGGCGCACCAGCACCAACTCCTGTAAAACCTCCAAACAGGCTTTATATGGGAAAGCAGTACTTTCCTCAGAGGAAAGCAGGGCTGTGTGCGGATAGGCGGCCTCTGCTAGCCTCCTCTGAGCCGCTCTGCTGTAATTTACTCTAAGTAAGCACATGAGAAACAAATAATGTTGACCCAGTAACAGTCTGCCAAGCCTTAATTAGACTCTCAGAGACAAAAAGCAGCACTTTTCTAGGGGCGAAACAGATGCTGAGGAAACACGTTCTCTGACACCCTGTGACGTCCGCAGAGCCAATAAAAGTGCGGCCATCTGAAATCATGGGGATGATGTCACTCCTGTCACGCTAACGTCTATCAGCCAAGCGCCATATTGGTACCAAACATATGGTGGAAATTTCCATCTAAAATCTACATTGTAATATTTTCTGATGTCAACTAAGGACAGTTCAACCACAGCTTTAACATGTATCTGTTCTTATTCACCTTTACTGAAGCGTCAGGCCAGAGAAGAGCATTTTTCACTGGTTTATGAACACAAGCTTTACTGTATTGCTGACACATTCTACAGTGAGTAAACATTGTTTTCTTTCATTGATTGCTGATACTGTATTATTTTTATGGTTTACCAAAGTGCATTTGCTTGCTGTTTACCGGTTCAAACCATTCCTGTCTGTAAAAATGGGCATCACCTCATGATCTGGCCAATACTGTAATAAATCAAACCATTCTGGCAAACAGTCACTCTTATCTCATTCCCGTTACCTACTGGCCTCTTGCTCTGAACGCCATTTATTCAGTGGTTTGCACAGAGAGATTGCGTGCATCACTTCTTAAATGGAGCTGCACATTGAGAATCTTTGCCAAAGTGGAAGTACGGTCTCTGGGTGTTGTCACCGTCCTGTCCAATGCCAGACGAGCTCCCTCAGGTCAGACTCACCTTCGCCTCCAGCTGCTGTCCGAGACCTGACCCCCCACCCCCATTGCCTCCCTGCCACGCCCCCCCCAATCCCACCCCTGCTCAGAGCAGGCCTGGCTGCTGCCCAGTTTCACTCCAAAATTAATAACCCAAAGCGCACAGAAAAGACAGGGAATATCCTACTGGTGCCGGGCTCTGCACACAAAAGAGCAGGACTGCGTATTAGCGATATTGTGCAAAATGTAATTAAAAGTAATCCTGGCACGAGGAATTTGTTCCGTTTGAGAATTAGTGGCGCCGTTACTCCAGGTTGCAGAATGAGTTATGCTCTCAAGTGCTCAAATGCAGATTTAATACACCCTTAAATGGAAAACGCTTGTTCAAAAACAATAAACCTTGGAGGGCACAAGAGGTACCTCAGGAGCCTGTCGTTTTTCAATCACTCTTTAACTCAGGATGGCTTACGTAACAAAATGTTCAATTTTCAGAAAGGCCATGAATTAGCCCTCTATCAATTCTCAGGAAAGCTTTTTCATTCTACTGAAAAAAGAGCCATGATTCTGTAGTAGACTTAGGCTTTGAAAGAAAAGTGAAGAGGTGGCAGCCCTCTGTTTACCATTTGAAAGAATTAAGCTCAATGTCAGACTGAAAAAACAGCCATGATGAACAGCTTAAATAGGTAGCACTTGACTGGTATTACCGAGGCCTGAAACAGACGTTCCCAGCAGTCGTTGTTTTAAAGCCAGGCGAGCTTCTGGGCAAAATTTTGTTTCTTCCTTATCCAGGAAATGTAAATAAATAAACTCTGTGTGCGGCACCCAGAGCAAGCACATCTGGTCCGGAACGCACAGACGGCCGCTGCACGGACGCAGTGAGGGACTGGCCTGTTTGGCTCGAGCGTGAGACGCGGAGAAACGGTCGTGGCGGTTTCTCACGCTCGCGTACGCACCTCTGTTACGCAGCTGGGAGCCTTCAATGGAGGTCACCATGCAGTTTTGGGGAAAGGGCGTTTGGGGCGGGGGGGCTGTTTCTCCCGGCTGGGGCTTTGCAGGGTGCCTTTCTGAGCGTGAAAACGGAAGCGATGATGGGGAGGCACGGCGGGGGGTTTGGGGGGGGGGTGCGGCTCGGTTCAGGGGTGATACTCAGATGGGATCTGGCCGGCAGACTCGACAGCTGTTCGTTAGAGACTGTGAGAATGAATGCGATCTCACCTCCCAGGCCCGGAAACACCCCCACAGCTCTGTTAGCTGCTGAAATGGAGCTCAGGAGAGGGAGACATGCTGACAGCGAGACAAAGTTCAGGGTTAGAGCTCAAACTCACCACATCGCCACAGTGAGACAGAGTTCAGGGTTAGAGCTCAAACTAACCACATCAACACTGGGCCACAGAACAGCAGAGGGTGGACACATCACTGTTAGGTATGGTGCTGCAGTTTCCCTACACCACAAAACCCGTACCCAGCAACTCCTACACCAGCAGGAACATATCAGCACTCACCAAAGCATGGACTCAAAGCCCCAGAAATGAGGTCACAGCTGGAGTCTGGGACTGCACACCAGAGACTGGGCACCAGCATCAGAGCAAGACCCCAAGTGTCCCCACCTCTCCTCAAACCACAGTGGGTGGGTTGCCCCGGGCCGCTCAGACGAGCCCGGGGGTGGGCAGAGCGGGGGCTGCACAAAGGGCACTGGAAGTGCCGCTTACCGCGAGGACTGAAAAGACGTCCTCAGGGAAGGGAGGCACACTGCGTTTGCCTGTAAAACCTCTTTCAGACATTGGTCATGCTTACCAGCGTGAGTGCAGCACAAAGACCATAATTGCAGTACAACCTCAGAATGAGCAGGGGTTTCTGTTAGCGGTAACTACCAGGGCAACTTCAGCCTGTTTACTCCTCATGCCCTCAGCAGCTTAGTGCTTACGGTCTGAATAAATGAGCTAAGACCTCTTATAAGGAGACGCCTGGCAGATGATAAATGGGAAGCTGAACTGAAGTGGGGGAAGTTCCCATGTCTCGCAATACAGGATTTTCAAAGCATCTCAAAATACTGCGTTTCCAAGCAAACCCTAGCCGTGACATGTTATGGCAGGAGGTCAGGACATCAAAGACAACAGTCTGTCGGTTATCACTGACCGATCACCGGTCTGGCCTCTTATTCATCCCGCTAACGGCAAGCACTCAAACACACGCGGTGAATCATCTCATGCAAAACGCAGCAAAATTAGATGGTAATTACTTAGCTTACAAATCACTGCAATTGCGCCAAAAGAAGAAATCCTATTTCAAAAAAACGCATCTGTGAAACATTGTGTATTATTTCTCTACTGTGGGTAAAATGAGGCAAATAAGCATTTTCAATACGGCTATGCAGATAAGGAGGCAAGTAAATTTCGAATTATTCAGAGTGAAAGAGATTAGCTCGGAATGATGAATTGTCGGAGGATATGGGGCATAGCTTTAAGTCGGCTGCGAGCTGGCCAGTGAACACACAGCTATTTCTGGATCCGTGGCCCAGGTCCGAGCGGAGTTCGAGGGCTCGGATACGCCCCCCCACCCTGCTTTCCCGCGCCCATCAAACGGGGATGGGCCGTAATCCCACACCCTGGCACTGACAGCATGAGAACGTTTGTTCGGTGTTATTTAATGAGGATTATCCCTTGGGATGCGACTTCTCTTTTTCATTGTGTTTGTATTTGGGCACTGGAGACGCAGTGGGGGAAAAAGCGATTCAGAATTGAGAACGGAAACAAGGCCCGTACAGTGCGTGTCTGTGGCCGCACCGGGGACAGTGTGGTACGGACTGACAACACAGATCAAGAGATTGGGGAGGCACATGAATACAGACACTGTCTCCATTGCCTGCCTGAATAGAAACAAACAGTGGAAGTGCTCACCAGTATGTCAACGGACATAAAAATAACGTCCTCTCTTTTTCTGTGGTTCCACTTTTACAGTCTGGGTGAAAGTCCCTTCTGCGCTGAATTATTAGGGAATTAAGTCAAGGCAGCGCACGGTCATCTGACCCCTGTGCTGGAGCACTGAGCTAAGTACCAGCACCACATAGCCGAATAAGCGTATTACCAAACACGAACAAGCAGCAGTTTCCTTTACAACACGGGTAAAAACTACAGCTCACAGATGGATCAGACAGAGCATACCAAGGTGTCAACCGTGCGTACAATTCTAATACAAAACACCACGCAAGAGTTAACGAAGCTTCACCTCAGTACTGTTCACTTGGGGGAAGTATATCCCTCGTATAACAAGGAAAATAATTTCATTTGTCAATCAGTAATGCACTACAGACCTTTGCTACCACCCAAATAATCGGTTTGAGGCTTTCCAACACAACCGCAAATGCGGCTTTTTACCGAAGAATGTAGCTCCACCCATGTCCACACTTTTTAAAAGACGGGCTACTTTACAATAGGCGATGTAACATTTCATGTACTCTGCACACGTGTAGATCACCGCTTACCAACACATCTCATCAGAGCGACGCTGTTTCGGTGTCTATGCATTTCACTTTCACGAACAGGATAAAAGCTGTTCACATCACATTCGTGTAACTGTAGCTCGAAAAAAAGCGGTCAGTCAGTCAGATAGAAAGCAACGCTAGCAGCTAGAATACCCTACGTTTCGGTTTCTACATAGGCCACAAGTTTTTTAAGCAAAGTTTTGCTGAAATGCGAAAAATTCTAACAGGACTCTAACGCTTGCGTTAAATATTTACCTCACCGACGTAACGCTGCTGTATGGCACGCAAGTATGTTATGAGATTGACTGTAATTAGCTACGTAAGGTATTTCTCCACACAATAGTCTGTGTTGTGTTAGTACAGCAACTACAATCAATGCGTTTTAAATTCGGCAACATGTCTATATTTTTAGAACCGTTAGAGCATCCAGCCCTAATTTAGCGATAGGACCGGCTAGTAGCTTGGTAGCTGAAGCGAGAGAAAAAATAATTAACTCACCTTCAAAGCAGTGGTTAAACACACCCGCGCGGTCCAGGCTTGGTTTCCCCCTTAAAAAACAAAAATAACCCCCCGATGCACCATGCACAAAAAGTTCGTTCACATCCTACTCTCGCAAAAGCCACGGAGAGGGTCGCTAACAGACAAACAGCATTCCCTGAAAACGCTGAGGGACCGGTCGACAATTCTCAGGATCAGAACAACGATGCCGCGTTACATAAAAGCACGCCAACGGAAAACAGCAGATTTTCTCCACGCCCAGGTACAAGGTCACATGATGAAGCCAGGTGTGTTCGCGTCGAACAGCGGTTCAGTTGGAGACACACCTGTGTGAGCCGCTCACATCCGCTGGGTCTAACATTTGAAACAGGAAACTGGGAAAAAAATACGAGGGAGCACCGAAAGAAAGAGGGAAGGGTGCAAGCGTTCTCTCCACCCCCTTTCAGTACAAAAGGCTTATTCCAGAGGGGATCGGTTTACACCGAGGGCAGGGAAAGCAACAACAAAACACAGAGAAAGCACTTAAGAAGAACTCTTTTGTTTCCACCCTTCTAGATAAAAATAGGGACTGTGACTTTGTCTCGACTTGTGTGCTGATCTCTAACTCGCAACAAATTCACTGTCTCCTCGTCGCCAGTTTCATGTAAATCTTAAAGTGATTTTATTTTAATCCCTCGCAGATTAATGTCGAGAGGGAGATTACAGCCGCTTCGTTAATCGGAAAATCTATTCCCAACTATTGGCACAGAGTGCTTTGCTTAACTTTGTGCCACCCCTCTGCATACCCCCGAAATTCTTGGGTCGCCCTGCTGTCATGATGCAACGAGTGGAAATAATGGTCGCATTGTTTTCTAAACACGAGACGCTAATCACTGCCATATGGTGATGGACAGCCTTTGCATTGTAAATCTTACAGTAACTGTGGCGCCAAGAGTAACCGTTACCTTCTAAGAAGTGAGGGGGGGTTGACCGTATGCCATGCCAAAGTGACAGGGGTATGCAGTCACCCGAGCATGTTTTATTGTACATACTTTATAATTATAATAATCATTATCTTTAATGATATTCTTATTTCTTCATAAATAAAACAATTTGTAATGTAATTTTATTTTGGGGGAGGGGCGTCAACAAAAGCTATCATATAAGAAACACAATGTTCTCAATAGTTAACCTATATTTACGCGTTTTATTTTATCAACACCTTTCTAGATTACATATGCACTGCCATTCATAAAATCTGTTTTTAATTAAAATTTCCATTTGACGGAAATTCCATGTATTTTCCTTTTTTGTGTGTTGGTTATTCCGGTACTGCTGAGATCGCAATCACAGCTGGGCTTCTGACACGTGATGCTGGGCAATGTCACGGGGACCTGAATTTCAGTCCGATGCAAAATCTCTGCGCCCCCTTTAAACCCTTATTTGGGCGAGACACATCTGTCCCTTTGCCACTGAAGCCAAGTCTGCTCTTCCTGAAACCATTCCCAAAGTCAAAATCGGGTCTGTGGTCGTCCATGTGTGATTATTGGCACTCTGTGTCACTGCAACTGTGAAATTTGAACGACGAGATTGGACAAAAAACACTCAGTTTAGGAAACAAATTATCACCGGGCAAGCAAGAGTGAACACAATAATAGCAATGCTGAGTGGACCAGGTATGTCGGAGAAACAGCACGATGAGACCCCCTTCCCTTTAACCTCAGTATTAATGTCATATAGATCATTTCCATTGCCCACACTGACCTGTGGTTCAACAGCCCCAGCAGACATGGATCAGTCTAAGAAATAAAGTGTTTCCTAATGTTTGCTTTGGGTGCTTCTGTGTATGCGTATGCCTACTGTCAGTGCCTGGGGAGATCACTCTCAAGACCGGATTTATTCAGACTTTAGAATTCTCACAGACTACATTCTGAGGCATTGGACTTGTTAATATTTCTCACAGTGCAGAGAAATTCATCTTGTATTTAGATAACTTGTTGTGGGTGTAATTTAACTCCACACCCCTTTAATGATGTTGCTCATGCAAACACAGGCAGAGTTGGGGGGAATGGGTTTTGTGCTCCACAGCTCCTGTGCTCATGTGTTTTTGGAGCAGCGCAAAATCTTCTCTGAATATCAGGTTCCTAGGAAGGGCGTGGAGAAGTTCAGCCAGCCCGGACATTCCAAACTGAATCCAGGTCAGCCATGTCTATCACATCACCTCCAAACTTCCCAGAGTGCTGGTGATTTTGGCAGCAGGGGAGGGTATAGTGGATAGGAGAGGAGCTGGCAACCCAAAAGGTTTGATTCCCCCTCCTTGGTGGTGCACTGCAGTGTCCTTAATGCGCTTAACCTGCGCTGCTTCAGTAAATACCCAGCTATATAAATGGATGATATGTAAGCTATATAAGTAGCCGTGGATAAAGGCATCTTTCTCAGCAATGAGAAATGTTCTGTCATGCTGTACCCTTGAGCAAAGTACTTAACTGGGACTGCCTTTGTAAATATGCAGCTTTCGAAATTGATGCTATGTAACTTGTTCTGGGTAAGAACGTCTACTAAACAAATGTAAAAAAAAAATGTAAGAAAACAAACTATAATAAGTCTTGCATTCATCTTGAAAAACCTATTCTGCTGTTGGCAGTAAGTTGGCCAGCGTGTCCCCCGGTGCGTTTCTGCGAAGCGGATGTCAGTTTTGAGTGAATTATGAGTATGCAGACGAGGCCCGCAGGGAAAGTTCAGTGTCTGCCCCATTTGCCCTCTGGGATGTGAATCTGAGGCTGTAAGTCAAGCTCTCAGTGCTGATGGTGCTGGAAACGTGTCAGAGAGAGCCTGTGCCCTCACACTGCCTCACCTCTGAGTGATGAGATCAGAAGAGAGGCTCGCTCACAGGCCAAAGAGGAGAGAACCTCACCGAGACCGCAGGGAGAGGAGAGAGAGGAGAGAGACTACTTCAGCAAAATGACACATTGTGAATGTGCTTCAGTGTGCCGAACAAAGGTTGCTAAGAAAATCCAGAAGCATTACTGTGAGTGTTCACAATGGCTTTGAAGACATTTTTTGGTTTCAAAGGCACTCTCAAATGGTTGTTTACAGCATGATTGGACTCTGTTCAAGAATAAAAAGGATAGAGGCTACATTAAAGAAAGACACTGGCTACACCTTTTAAGGAAAATTGTAGATGGTCTGGATTGTTAGATAAATAAACTGGTACTGATTGTGGGTAAAAGGCCATTCTACAATGCTTCTATTATGTGAAGAAACAGACTGATTTAGCACTAAAACATACCACATTTAAAGGAGAGCTTGAGTGTTGTGGCTGTTGAAAGGTTTTTCTGTTGCATTAGGTCATTCACACAATCCTAGTCTTGGTGCTGGAGCAGGCAGATGACCATTACCATCAACGAACACTTGCGATCAGGCGATATGACTGCCAATGTGTACCTGCAGTGCCCTCTGCTGTTGTGGAGATGTAGTGCAGATGGTCAACAGGTACATGCCACATTATTTAGTGTAGTCATTAAGCATGTTTATGCTCAGACTCAGTCTGTGTTGCTTTGGGGTGTTTTATTTTCTAAAAGTGCTTGAGACCTGGGCTCTGAATCTCTGTTCGCTGGTTCTTACATCTTACAACCTGCATCTGACCCTGTGTTTGATATAGTCTCTGAGCAGTCAGAGGTGGCTAAATCATTGTTGTCCTGTAAATCACTAATTGCTTCAATACTGTCTTCCTTCTTCTTCCTCACACTGTGTTATAACCGTGTGAATAGCTGCGCTGATATCAGATATCTCCGCTAAGTCAAGCGTGTCAGACTGTGGGCCGCAAAGGGCCTGTACGGATAAGCATCTTCACCGTGTGAAATAACACGAGGGATTTCAGACAGTGTTACAAGCTGAAATGACGAGTCTGTGGCTGAGGAACTGACTGAGGAGCAGACAAAGACAGACTAACAAAGGACATGCAGGCAGGTAACCGAGACCACATCAGGGAGGCACAGAGCAAGGTGATTTCAAACGTAAAGAAAATTAGATTCACTCCATGTGACTCAGAAGAACACTTTACCATCTTTCAGCCTGATTTATGACACTCACGCAGTCTCCTGAAGGGGAAGGAGTCGGAGTAATGTGAAGCGTTTCCCTCTCTCACTCACGCTCAGGGCTGAATCTGTGATGAAAAGTACATGTCACATCCCTGCAAAAAAGAGAGACATCTGCCACTCCACAGAGGAGCAGCTGGTGGAAACCAAACCCAAGGAGCAGAGCTCTTCATACTGAGGGGATAAGGGTGGTGGGAGGGTGGGCAGGTCTGGGTCACAGCAGACCTGCGGCGGGGAGTGTGTGTGTGTGTGTGTGTGTGTGTGTGTGTGTGTGTGTTAGAAGCCAGGTCTTCGGCTGTCTAGCCTGTGAAGAGGTGGAGGTGGGTGTGACTCCACACTGTGCTGACCGGCTGTCACCTCACCGCAGACTGGTGCCAGCGTTCCCTTCCACGCCCCCGCTCAGTGGCTGATCAGAGCTAGCACAGTCTGTGCCATGCAGCACGGCACACCCCTCAAACATCCCTGTCCTCACTGTCCATTGGGCCACCCTGTCCTCTCCATGAAAGACCTGTTTGCATTGTTCCCAATCACCCAGGTCTGTAATTAAAATAAACTGGGCTGTGGGAGGGTGATTACAAACAAGACTGTAGACAGGCTCAGGCTGGGTCATGGAGGAAGTCCCATAGTCCATCAGATTCACCAGGGGATTCTTTCCAAATGTACAACTCAGTGCTTCAAGGCAAAAAATACAGTCTTGATTTATTTAAGATGTAATCGCTCAAGTTCTCTTCTAGGGGCCAAAAAGCCTGATCCACTTACTGCGTGTTTGTTTTTGTTCCATCTAATGCAATAGTAATGCAACTGGATGAGATGCCAGCCTCAATGAGTGGCCCAGTTAATTACGCACTCAATTTCTGAAACTGCAAACATGCAAATGGGGAAAAAAATCTCCATAGTAAGATAAACAGGGAATATGTATAATTCACAAAACATAAAAAGGCAGCTTCACCAGAAAATCTAAAATTAAAATACTGTTCCTTACCTGATGGTTCAGAAGGTATGCATACCAAAGAACGGGCAACCAGTTTCTCAGTGGCGAAGTCTCAATTTCCTGTTGCAAGAGTGTCATGCTCTGACAGTAGAGTGTGATGCCCCCTCTCTCTCCTTCATTAGGGAAGGAAACTCACTTTCCAGCTTCCTGTAACAACTCCAATCTCCATATAAGCCTTCAAAGCATGTACAGCCGGCTGCCCTGAATGATTCAAGCCATTTGCTTCTTATTGAAATATCGACCTACCTTGAAATTTTAGATGAAACCCAATTTAATCCTTCCCACTTCGTTCCTTCCTCCCTCTAGTCCCCTTGACACCTTGTGAAGATGATGCCCAAATGAAAATATATACTGTAACATATTGAGAAATATGTTGTTCGGCCCAGAAATGTATTGCAAACACATTTAAAGTATATTTATACAGAGGAGATGTTATGTATGTAATACACCAAAATGGCAATAACTCATATTTTCAACACATTGATTGAGCTAAAAAAAAAAAAAATCTGTAAAACATATTCTCAATATATAATTTTTGTGTGGGTCACAGCTTCTGCCTATTAGCACAAGCCCAGAGTAATGATGAAGTGAACAGAACATTCAGATTCCACAAAGGCACCACCCTCCTAAATATAGGCTATCTGTACATTAGTGCATGAGTGTGTATTTATGCAACAGCATTTTGAGTTAGCAGAGAATGGCAGGTAAAGCAGTGGATTCTAGGCTTTATCAGAGTTTCATAGCCTGGAGTGGGTTGCAACAACAGGTTACTTTATATAGTTTGTGCCAAACAAGCTTGTTTTCCTATGATTTTTTTCCCACTATGAAAACCTACTACAGCAAAAGGCAGGAACAAAATAAGCAAAATAAACTCTGCATAAAATAAATATTAGATCTTCTGTGAAGTTATTTGAGAATAATAATTGCAGAGTTTATCCAGACTCTGGTCCTTGTGTACACTGGGCACAGGTGTATCTTTCTTTGTGTGGGGTTGGGAAAAAAGCCGTAGCACTACTACACAGGCAGGTGACTGTTGTGTGGTCCTGACCAGGTGCTGGGGTTGATTGAACCACAAGAATTAGCATTCAGTCAGAAGCAGCAAAAGCCGATCAGTGCAGTGCCTGCTTGCTGTGCACCAGCCGTGATCTGGGAGCGTTTGCTTTGTCCTGGATTGGAAGGTTGGGTATTATCTGGGCTGCCCAGCGTTCCAGCTTGAACCGGAGCCATTGTTCAGCCATCTGTTGTGCTCCAGTTTTAATCTCGCAGCCCAGAGCCGTCGGACACAGCACAGTGTGTCAGGGCCCTTTACCGAGTCCCCCGTGTCCGGCAGTCCCCTGTTCAACAGGTCCCTGCTCCCTGATGGAAGATGACACGTGCCAGGGTGAAACGGCGCTAACCATCTCATGGTTCCTCACTAAGCCCGGTAAAGGTTCACTGCAATCTCTGTGATCTTGACTGAAAGCAAGATGCAAAAAGAGGGCAACAGAGAAATATGCAGTGCAGCGAGAAATCAGCTTTGTTTTTATCAGAATCTTTACCCTATTTATTTAACAGATCCCCCTTATCAAGGGAAACCTGCATATCTAGATATGGTATTCATATGTATGGCTAGATGTTTATGGCATCAACACAGGCTAAGAACATTTCTCAATGGTACAACAGCTGTGCTGAACCTGAGGTTCAAACATGCATTTAGACCACCGTATAAACTCCTTGACCATTATCTCTCACTGCCACCTCATTCAACAATGATCCTGAAACCAGAGGAATCTCTGTCTAAATCAATTCTGTTAAAATCCTCAGCAGCGCTACAGCAGGCTACTGCTGTAAAATATACTCACTAAAAATGCCCTTTGAAGCTCATGCTTTCCTCCAAATCTCCTCTGTTGCAGCAGGTTGAGGAACTAAGGAAGGTGATATGATGCAAGACCAGGGAGGAATATTAGGCACAGAAGTCAGCAGAGATTAGAACACAAACACCATGTAATCCACTTATCTGCATACCTGTCCCTGGTTTACTGTAATTCTGCTCACGGCTTGGGAGGCTTGCCGGTGTGTCCCTGACAAAAGCCATTTCCCCTCTAACTCATCATCCCTGGGAGCTTCTCTCTTAACTCTCCTCTGCTCATTCACGCAGAGATGCGAACGCTTCCCAAACCCCAGACGCCCAGCCTTTTCAACAGTTTCAGCCGTCAGCAGCAAACAGCGGCAGAACCTGCACGCTAACAGCCCGTCCCGGGCTCAGATTTAAGATGCTGCCGTGCCGATTTCCCCCCCGCTCTGTAACCGCGGGAGATCTAATTATCTGCTCTGAATCCGACCGCATCCGTTTGAGTTTCTGTCAGCGGAATGGGAGCAAGCAGAGTTCACGCTGACGCTCTGAACTGTGGAAGTCAAATATTTATCTGTTGGGCTGAACCGAGGGCCTCCCACCTGCTACTGAGGTCACAGTGCACGGTTCCGGGTGCAGCAAACAGGAGGTTGCACAGTACATCACAGCTACGCCTCAGCTGTGGAACCCGACTGCAGTCGTTACAGAAGGCTTCCAGCATGCATGCACACGTACATGCAATCAGCCTGCCACATGTGTTTGTGAATGTCAGCCTAAGAGGTGTGCCAGCCAAGACAATTAGACAGCGGAGCTGATTTAATACAGATCTCTGTGGGACACCAGTGATTACCCAGATAGCCAGATGACTGCAGAGATTTAAAGCCAAAATCGCATTATTAAAAAAAGGCAAGGAATTAGCAAAAGTCCAAAATAAGAGACAAAGTCTCATATTCATATTGCCACCACTGTGTGCACGTGTCACCTCACCACGTGAGAAGAAAAAAAAAATCAAGAAAAAGTTAGTTTTAAAATAAATACTATATCAACTCATTTCCAGTGATTCACTCCATTTCTAACAATGGAAATATGCATTAACTGCTGATAGCCCTACAGCTATTCATAATGTGAAAAGCGGACATTAAACTGCCTTCTCAGCCTCTCCGGCAGTACAACACAAAGCAGCCCATCGCTGGCTGTGCAGGACACAGTTTGGTCCAGTCAATTATTCTTCCTGTCTGTTTGTACATTCCAATCAGATGACAGTACGATTATGCTGACCTTTAAAAGTTTCGTACCAATTCTGTGATTAAAAAAGATAGACGTAAAGAAGTAAAAAAAAAAAAGAAGAAAAAGAAGAAGGAGATAATTTGATCTTTTTTCAAATTCCAAAATTAATTCTGCGCATCAGTTCGGTCTCATCAAAATTCAATTAGCCCCATCAACCCTGAAGATCAGCCACATTCTAATTAAAGTTAGCTCCATATTCCCTCAGGGAAGCTCCTCCAAACCGAAGGTATGTCACATTAAAGGTAGTAAATATAATTGTTAATTTACCCCATTAGGTGCCAATGAATTGTATTTTACTAAATTATGCAAAGCAGGTCTGCTCTATTCAGTAACATTACCTTCCTATTCTCAAGTGATGCCCTCCAAATGCAACTCATATTACTCTCAGGAAAACTGATTTATTTGTTTAATGCTCAAAAGTCCCCTGTCTAATTTTCATAATCTGCTTAGGCAGGATGTCCTCTCCTCAGAAGCACTCCGTTTCTGATGGGCTGATATATGGCTGATTGACATTGATCCTATAGAGCAGCTCATGACAAAAATGTAATGAAGTTCAAAGGGTAGATTTGTCTTTCAGATAACCTACATGTGTTAAATCATACTTCTTCAGTGTTATGGCAATATTTTAGGGAAATATACCCCAGCTCTGCATAAAAATATGTAAACCATTCTGATACATACAGTAAATGTCTTACTTATCATTGCATTACATCATTGTCATTTAGCAGATGCTCTTTTCCAGAGCAATTTACATACAATAGGTCGCAATTTTTTTCATTTATACAGCTGGATATTTACTGAGGCAATGGTTACCCTTGCCCAAGGGTACAGCAGCAGTGCCCCAGTGGGGAATATAACAGGTAACCTTGTGGTTATAAGCCCTGTTCCTTGCCACTATGCCACACTGCTGTAAACATCAGTTCATTTGACCTTCAAGATCAATAAGCACTTTTTTAATTAATACTATAAGTACGTAAAATAGCCATAACGAAAGGTTTAACTGATTAGGATTCTTTTGAAAGTTGCATTCTGCTTGACAGACTGACAAGCTACAGTTCACCTGGAGTCTGCTTTATAAGGCAATTTGAGAGTGCCTCCCTCAGTCCTGTCTGTCACTATAAAAATATATACACTAATACCAAATGATATCCATCAGCTGGTGATCTGCCATTTACAGCATAAGAATGTGTCTTCAGTACACTGTTTTGTATTGTTTTTACAACTAAAATTTACCATACTGGTTCCCTGTTAGCATAAGCTCCCATTCGCGTGAAGAAGCTGTAACACGATCTCTGCAAAACCTGCAAGTTGCTATGCTGACAGCCACAAGCCAAAACAATGGATACCAACATTAGTGTAAGAGACCATAGTTTTAGCGGATTCATATTAGTTACCTACAGATGGTGCTAACAGCTTGCTCTTTGCCTTCAGAGCGTTTTCAGAAAGGCTCAGGAAGCAGGACTGAGTAGCTGAGTGACCATCGCCTGTTGGTAGAATCAGTGCTCAACCCTATAATGTTCCTGCCATAGAGTGATGAGTCATTACTTTGCTTGACCAGTTTTCTCCAAACAGAGGGATCTGGCCATGCCATAAACGTTTCAAATGCATTCATCTCAGGCCAGCACAGTGTCTGGGCCTAACGTCATGGAGTATATTACACACATAACATCTTCAGCTGCTCAGAATATAATTCTTAGAACCTACAATTAACTTAGTTCGTTGAAACGAACATTCGTTGAAAAACAGTGACAGCACCTCACACGGAACCACACTGCCTGGTGGTGCATTTTACTGATGTGGAACGATCTGAACTGAGCTTCAGACTTGTGTTAGTGAGAACAGTCATGTCCCAGGCTTTTTACATTGTCAGAGGATTGCATGTTTGGGGCTGTGTGTCTGAGAGGAGAAATGTCAGGCCAGGCCTGCTAATTCAGCACATGTTTATGCAAAGGGGGGTCAGTGCATGAGCTCCAGCTCCAGCGAAACCCCCCAGAATAAACAGAGTTTATGTGCAGAGACACCTTCACACAGCACTCTCTGAACTGTGCACTCCATCCAACACCCCATCACACACTGTGTGCCCCATCCAACACTGCGTTACACACTGTGCCCCATCCAACACTGCGTTACACACTGTGCCCCATCCAACACTGCGTTACACACTGTGCTCCATCCAACACTGCGTTACACACTGTGCGCTCCACGGAGGGGACACATTCATTTCTCTGGGCATTATTAATTCTAACAGGAGGGGTATTCATTAAAAATGCATCACAAATATATATATATATATATAAAAACTGAAACACAGATGCTCATGAGGAGGCTGGCAGCAGCCGGCACACCTGCAGGGATGACTCAAATGACTGTTTTAACCATAATAGCTGTTTCTAACTTTAGATCTCGTGCAAAACAGGTAAATATACATGCGAACACTTACAGCATAATGACTATGATTAAGCTCAAATAAAGATGAAAAAGTAACAGCATCTGGGACTCAGCAATCAGCTTCCACAAACATGGCTCTGTTGGACTGGTCTTTGACAAAGAAGTGTATGATCTTACAGTCAATCTCCAATGCATGCTTTTAAAATATAATATAAAAATAATATAACTTTTTTAGTATTAATGTGTGGCCAATCAGCATAATTCTCTCACTTGTTAAGTTTCTCTCTCCCTCTCTCATTTCAAATACTTACAGGATACCATTGCTCTCACACACCACTCTGGCACAGATGAGAGTTTGGTAGTCTCAGACAGCATATAGACATCTTTTAAAACAAACAGCCATGTTTTCCTGATACCCTGCTGGGGAAAGTAGCCTAGAAGGAAAGACAGCTTCTTTGTGTCTGTTAGTGTTCGGCAGGGGGGTGGGGGTGGGGAGGGGGGCTCGATCCTGCACTGGAGCGAGGCAGCCTGGCTCAAATTTCTCACGCTGGGAGCCAGAGCATCCCAGAGCTCCACCACAGATCCCAGCTCTCACGCAGGGTCGCCACGGAAACCGGCACAAGCCAATCGCCTCAGGGCATGATCCAAACCGCTGCTCCGCCCTCTGGTCATTACCGCTGTTTTTCATTTGGGTGGAGACATGTGTTGAGTTACTGTCCTGCCCACAATGTGAGCTCAGAATGGCCTTCTCGTTCTATAGGAAGAATCACTCGGTCACAAACATGGGGTCAAACAGTTTGAAAAATAAACGATAAAAAACACAAGGCTTATTTACAATAAAGAATAGAGAAAACATACGTAGATAGATTGGTTTGGAATGGTGCTTGTTCAGTTTGTGTGCAGCTGGGCAGTAAACGCAAATTTTATCCTTAAAGGATCTCTAGCAACAAATAAGAGCTGTGTTTATACATGTGGCATATTTTCTGTTCTGTTTGTGTTCAAAAACAAATAGTGCCTGTTTGTAGTGTTTTCCATTGGTATATTTTTTTATTCTTTGCACAGCCACATGCATAATTGTGTGGGACTGCTGTGTGGCACTGGTGTGTGTGGTTTCCAGTTCAGTCCGACTGCAATCAGAACTTTTGAAAGCGCATTTTACGGCCACACCCCTTTGCTTCCTCTCTTTCTCTCCTGTCTTCTCCATATGCTCTCCATCACTTCATCCCAAGCTCTGTGACCCCCAACAGGCCATGCATATGCTGCTTCCTGTGGAGCTACTACGCCCCCACACACACACACATTTCCCAGCATGGTTGTCCATAATGAGGCCCTGGATGTTTCCTCTCAGCCTGCTGAACCTGGCTGCTTTTGAAATGACGATCACAGGCCTGTGTCCTTCCTCGACAGCCTTCTGTGTCACAGATCCACTGTCGCCTTTGTTCCTTTAGCTGCTCTCTTAACTTTTTTTTTCTACAAAATTTCCATCCACTCTGGGAACCACTTTAAGCACTTCGACAAAATACTTTATATTCAAGGACAGGCTAACAGAAAATGTAGCATTACTGATTCAAGTGCTCAACCACAGTTTCTGTTAGTGTTCCTGACTGGTGATCAGTCTCTCTGTTATTCTCATATGCTATTTTGTTTCTGCACCAGTTGATTGACATATTTCAGAACTGTCACATGATTTATGCAGTAGGAACACAAATCCAAGGCCTGCTCTGGAGACTTTCTCAGCTGCCAACAGGTTCAACCTTGACTGTGAGGTTTACAATTCAGGTTACAGCTTCGGCTGTCAGAACTCACATCTTTATCCCTCCATTCCTGTGGGAATCCACTCTGTTGAGTGATAATGACTTTACTGAATGCCACTCAGTAAAAAGTAAACAAAATCTGTGCATTTACAGATGCTACAAAAAAGCCAACTCCCAGAAGGGTAGAAAGTCTGGGATGTCTAATACATGGGTAACAGACATTGTGGGAAAAAAAACAACGGTGGAAAGTGCCTTCAGCAATTTCTCAAAGGGTCATTCTTCCCCTTCCCACTTGAAAGCCAATCACTGCTGCATTAAAATAAACAGCTGAGTGCCGTGCCTATTCTCATGCCGGGGTTCTGGAGAGATGGCAGATAAACACGGGTTCTCAGCTGCTCATGTGACCACAAGCTTCTCAGAGTGGGGCAGCACGGACTGGATGTTCCTCTCTGGGTGTTCCTCTCGGTTCCATCTCCCTGCTGAGATATTCAGGCAAGGGAAATACAGATATGGCCACAGCAAGTTCTTAACAAACACAAGGAGAACGGGTCATTGGAGCACAGAGGGTGGTCATCATGTGACTGCCGTGTTCCAACATTCAAAACAAGTTTAATTTTTGGAGGGATTTCATTGGCTGGGATATTTTTGCAATGGTGTTTACACTGGATGAGGGCTCAACACAGACTTCATGTCTATTTACAAAACATCAAAATGAAGCAGAGGTTGGCTTCAAAATGGTGAGTTTAAAGGAGGGTTTTCATTGAAAAACAGTGACATCCAGCACAAATGAAGCTCTAGAAATCTTTCAGGAACCATATCTCCATACAACCACATAACGGCATAATTACTGAAAGTATGGTCTGTACTGCGAGAACTACAGACAATCAAAAGAACTTCACACCAGAGAAACTGCATCCTGGTATAAGAACACACTGTAGATGGGTGGGAGTGGAAATGCTGCCCCCATGTGTTTGTGAGTGGAATTGCAGAATCAGAGCTGCAGGGTCACCTATGGAAGGAGCAAAGTCATGTTCTCACTTTGCATCAGATCTCATTATTGTCTCTCGTTTTGGCCCTTTAATGCTCTCTCACTTATTCAGGATACTCTAGGGTTGTTACTGTCAAGTCTCTCCGCTGCATCTAGAATGGGAATGCATCATTGCCAAATTCAGTGCTCTGGTATACACTCCACCATGTGATTTGCCAAATTCCAGAGGCATATCACTTACTCAGAATAGCGCTACCAGTAATTTCTGTTTTTGCATAAATGCCACAGAAAACCAGGACAGTAAAAAATGATTGTGAATTGGCTATGTTCTTAGTGTATTTTTCCATGCTTTAACAACCCCCCCAACCCCACTTCCTGCTGTTCCATCCTGGCCCCCCAAGGGGGCACGCTCCACGGTTGGAATACCACTGACATGAGGAGTAATTTACTGGAATTTTGGGGGAAAGGTCAGAGGTCAGAGGTCAGAGACGGTCCCTGGCAGAGGCGGGGAGGCTGTGGTAGTGGGCTCTGCAGTGTGGGAATGGACGGCCTCTGGGATGTGGGACAGATCGCTGCCCAGCTCCACACATGCGTATCTCTGCCTGAGCCAGCCGCCAGAGAGAGTTTCGCCCGAGGGGTGACGGGACTGGCCGTGCTGCGATTCCAGCCAACAGAAAACTCTGCGCCGCACAGGCGTTTGTTTGTGTTCAGAGATCATTTCCTGTGGAAACAGCAGATTTTAATTTTCAGCGTTTTTTTTACACACACCCATAACATCTCACCCGGGATCATATTTTCACATGTCTTGGCGTCTGTGTAAGACACACTGATGCAATAAAGTATGGTACCCCACACCCAAATAAAACAAGAAAAAAACAAGCCTTCTTACCAAGGTGAGAAGCAGTTGAAACAGCATGTGTTTTGCACTCTGCCTGAGGCGATTGCTCCAGGATGACCCCACACCTGCCCTGAACACTCACCTGAGTGACCATCTTGCTCAGGAGGGCATCCAGAGGGCTCCCCATGAGGGGGTCTGCCGACTGTCGAGCTGCAGCTCCTCCTTCACGCAGTCTGGGGGGGTGCAGACGCCCCGCTCTGGCTCACTGCAGGAGAGAGAGGGGAGAAGGAACGCCTGGCCCAAACTTCACTCATTCCACCTTTGTCTTCCAGCACATTCATGACTTCTGATGTTGAATATCCTCATCGAAGCACAGGTGCTTTCAGTCCACATACACACATTTAAGACATATTTCAACACACACCACACAGTAACTGTGGCCATTATGATTAAATCTGTGTTATCAAAAAAGTGTCATATTGTAGTGCCTTGTTATTCATGAGCGCATACATTGTAGACATTTCCAGGAATATGAAAATCAACAAATGCCATATATGTACCCATATGGGCCTTTTCCTGAGCAGGGTGTATGTGTAGTGGTGTAATACTCACACTCACACTAGCCCTGTTCTGCTGTCCAACTGCAGCTGGGAATATGGAACTGTGCCAAGCTCAAACGCGAACGATTACAAGCAAATACCCAGAGAGGAGTGTGCTTGAAAAAGCACACTCCTGCAAGCGCACATCTCCTCAGTGGTGACGCCTTGTTGGCAATCCACCGAATGCTGTCAGTCCTTCCCGGTTATTGTACCTTATTATTATCCTTTTTAAGGGAGCAGAAATACTCAAAAAGTGCACATGATGTTCATGGTTCAACTCTGAAACACTGTGTTTTAAATTTTGACAGAGGCTCATCCATGCTAATGTTCTGGTCTATTCATGAGCTTCATGGCGAGGTCAGTGTCAGGTTTTATGATCTAGTGATCGACTCTCTCTGGTGACAGACAGGCTCATTATAACACTGCACTTACATTATAACACTTATATTATGACACTTATAACCTCAGACGGAATCATTTTTGGATTGCAGGCAATGGCATTACCTCACTGAGGGAGAACAGCAAATGCAAAATACGTAAGTGGATAAATAAACAAGAACACAAATAAAGAAAGAAAGAAAGCAATACAATTTATGGTTTCCGCTGAAAGAGGCAGCACTTTATGTGTACAGTTTCCAAAATAATGCGATAAGAGAGAGAGAGAGAGAGAGAGAGAGAGAAAGAGAGAGAAACAGACAGAAACAGAGAGAATGAGAGACAGACAGAGAGAGAGAGAGATAAACAGACAGAAACAGAGAGAGAGAGAGAGAAATGTGTCTCATGGGAGCCAGAGGAGCTGGACTCTGCACGGGAGGATTGTCTCGAGAGCGATAGCCTTAAACCCCCACAGATTTACGACGGCTCAAGAATCCTCTTTCACCCTCTGTGAAGCAGTGGGAGAGTATGACTGATAATGGTGAGAGGCCAAAACTGCGGAACAGCTCCATGATATCTACTCATTTCAGAGCTGACTGGTCATCTGTGGTATTTTTACAGCGCACTGACATTGTCCTGTATAAGGCCTCCTTTAAATGTGCTCCTGCAAAACTCATTTCTCAGAGATACTCAGCACTTTGGTTATAATGCAGAAATAGGGACTTGGGGCAGTGGATGTACTGTGATCTGCAAAAACACATGAATTAATATTAGCATTACACTCCAGTTATTCAAGCATCTGAAAACAAGTCATTTTAATCTTCATGTAAAAGGGTGCAATGTGTATGACATGTGTAAAGGTGCAGATACATTGCAGCCAGCTGCATCATGAAGTGAAAATTCTACATCAATTTAAAACAAACAAATAGAAAACTTTTATTTTGTATTTTTTAAGTGAATACACTGACGGATCAATGTATTTGTCCTAGCCACAGATTAGATGAACTGTAGTGCAGTCACTGCTGTATCTGGATCTGCCTCTACAATGCACACTATTGTCAGTGCATCTGAGGTAATGTATTCACCTTGAGGGAATTTCAGAGGAAGGTGCAACACAATGTTTCCCAGCATCACTTACAAGGCAAGACATGCCAAGTGCATCTCTGTCTGGATGGAGCAGATTATACATCCAGGCAGAACTACTTACAGCATCCCCCATGTGAGGAACAAAGCTGGCACTGCTGGAAGGGCAGTAGCCTCAGCAGAGAAAAAAAACAGCTCTGTATGATTCTGAGAGCAAGCATCTGTTCTGAACGGCCAAGAGATTTGATTGGTATCTCAGTTGTGCAGGAGGTGCTGGCTGGTGTGGGCTGGTGATGTCTGGTCCTCTGTGTAATCATTGCTCTGTGTGTGTGTGTGTGTGTGTGTGTGTGTGTGTGTGTGTGTGTGTGTGTGTGTGTGTGTGTGCGCGTGTGTGTGTGTGTGTGTGTGTGTGTGTGTGTGTGGTGTGTGTGTGTGTGTGTGTGTGTGTGTGTGTGTGTGTGTGTGTGTGAGTGTGTGTGCAGTGTGTGTGTGTGTGTGTGTGTGTGTGTGTGTGTGTGTGTGTGGAGGGTGGCAGCCTCAGGTGTGTCCCAGGTGTGGCACAGGGTAATCCCTCCAGGTGTGTGGCATGATCCCACACGGAGGCCAGTCTTTAAACACATCAATGACTTCGTCACCTTCAGACAGCACATAAAAGCAGCGTCACACACTGCAGAGGAAAGGTACAAACACGTCAAACTAATTCTGAACAAATTACTCTAACGGAGGCAAAAGACTACCTGTGTAGATCACCTTCTTACTGGAACTCGTTGGATTGATGGACTATGTTCTAAATAAAAGCAGGTCTATAGCTTTATTGCCACTCAAGATGTACTTCCTGTCACACGGAATGTCTCCATCTCAGCACTCTAATTCTGTAGTAATTCCAGGAAAGTGGTGACGGATATGGGAATCCCTCTGGAGATGGCTGTTGTGTAACTCTCCGCCACAGGTTCAGGTGCAGAGGAAGGTAAAGGTGAGATGTTTAAAACAGATGGGTTAAGTATTTCATGAGCCATGACCAGGGGGGAATGACTGTACAGCTAATGCACAGCCACAGCAGAGAAATGAAAAAGAAATACAGGAGGTTTGAGCCGGGCTGTCAGGTTGTTTATGGAAGGAGTGTGCTGGTGGGAAGATGTAGCTCCCGGGGCTGGAGTCTGCGGTCTCTGGGAGGTGGGCCTGTGAGAGCACACAGACTCCCCAAACTCCTCATCGCCCCTGGCCTTTCTCAACATGACCGACATGTTTGAAGGTTTATCCTGACACAGAGCCATGGAGACTCCCAGAGCGCCCTGCACCTGGAGCTCTCCTGACTCACTTCCTGTGCTTAGCCTCAAAAGGAACCACACTGAAGGAGGTAATAAAGGTATAAGGAATGCATTTCTGTACATATGTAATATGTACATACACACTGAATGCATTGCCACAATATTGTACATATGCCTAATCTGCATATATGATATAAGTTGTACCATATGACATGATTTCACCCACACACAAGCACATATGCGACATGTTTTAATATGAAGGAAGAGCTCTGCAGCGATATATCAGCAGGGATTTGAGTGTTTGCTTTCTGAAAGCATTTATATCTGCAAGCTACCACTGCAGACGCTGTGGTCCAGGATTACCCAAATCCTGCAGGACCGGGTTCCGCTCAGCGGGTCGGTCCGGTTACTGTGAGACCGAGAGTGTGCCTCAGGCCCTGACTACAGTCACTGCTCTCTCTCAGTATGAATAAACACACAGACGAGGCCGCTGAGGATAACACGTTCAGGATAATAGAGACAAGGGCCAGCACAATAAACACAATTATCCAGGAGAAGGCCGAGGGCGGAAAACACACGCTTCCCCAGTGCACAGGGAGAAATGACTCAGTGCTCTACATTATACACTCTACATTACATTTAAATGGGATAGAATTACACCCCATTATGTTTCAGCAGTGTCATAAACTACTTTTGTAGCAGGACAACCAAGAAAGACTGACTGGCTCAAGTTGTCGTGGAAAATGAGAGACTGCCTGATTTCACGTGATGTATTTCTGTTTTAGTTATCGAGCTGATGAGTCCTGATTTCATGCATGTGATATGTCCTAGCTGCAGGTATCCAGCTGATTGATCACAAGGTGAGGGAAGGAAGACTGTAGCCAGAACAAGCCTCAGAGGACCACTGGGGCTAGAGGAGACTGGACTCAGTTCAGACACTGTGTCACTCCAGCTCTCTCTCTCCAGCTCTTTCAGTGGGGAAATGAGGACATTTAACTCTTACTCTGCTGTTCATCTCCGTTCCATTCATTTTTATCTATGCTCTGGTATTACACCATAAACATACCACAGCAATAAAATAAAACCTGTCTTCATTTTTCCCCCTACAGTACATACAGTACAGCTACTATAATAAACACTGAATTGAGGCATTGAGGTAGACTTATTTGACCTCTTATGACTTCTGGTTTACATTTAGATTTATTCACCTGGCAGACACTCTTATCCAAACACTGTGGAAAATTGTCTGGGGTACAGTGGAATCTGTACAGTATCTGTCTGTATGTCTGTCTGTATGTCTGTCAGAGTAATGTGTAATTCTGACTTCCACTCACAGTGGACACAAAGCTTTTCAGTGCAGGGCCCTAGTGAAAGACAAAATCATAAAACAGAAAAGCAGAATAATTTACATACTTAAATTTAATATGATTACCCATCCGTAAAACCATTGACTGTATCCATGACTTTAGCTTGAACATTTTGTTGTTTCTTTTTCTTTTTAAAGTAAATATTCAGCGCAGCCCCAGTGGGAATGCTGTCTTGGATATAAAAAAAGATCTACAGAGTGACTTTATAAGTAAGTGATCTATTACAGCCAATAAAAGCAGTGCTGTCCCTGGCTCCCTGCATCTTCAAATGGGCTCATTCCTATCTATCATGGCTGAGAGGACGTTCTGACAGCAGGGTAACTCAATCCGCTCTTCTTTGTGTACATGGAATGACTCACAATGGAGCTGATTTTAAATGTTTCATTTGGATTCTTGCCCTTATAAGGCTGAAGATTCCCAGCTCTGTGTGCAGGTCATCACTCATGTGGGTTTTGTCTGTTTAGCCGCCAGTGCGCCCTCTCCCGGGGTGGCTCTGTGTGATATCACAGCAGTCTGACCAGGACATCTTCCGTGAAATCGGGGACATAATGTTGCATATCTTGCCCAGATATTACAGTACTGATCAGTTATCACTGGGGAATCTTATTACTGGCTAATGTGTGGTTGTGGAATTTCGATCATTGTGATTACTGAGGTGTGTATGGATTATCCTGCTGTATTGCAGGCACTGAAATAACATTGCCTGATTGTGCATGTCATACAGTGGATTACATTAATGGGCTGGTAATCTGTGAAATAGAATTCACACAGCAGAAACACAGCAGTGGGTTAACTCCAGAGATCCATGTGCTGTCTCTGGACTGTAATTCAGACAGCAGAAAGACAGAACTGCTGCTGACTACAGCACCAATTGCCTCAGAATTGCAAGTTTATTGCAGCATTACTGCAATGGATTTAGTCAAGTGCAATGAGATATCTTTCTTTCATGTTGCTTCAAGTTGCTTTCATAGATACGACACAAATACCCCCATCCAATTGGCCCTCAGTATAGTCTTAAGTAAGAACGTAAGTATCAGTCGGCACCTCATGTCCCCATAAGCGCCACCTGCTGGAAAAAAGATGTGATCTGAAATTTGAAGGTTTCGAACTAGATCACACTGCAAGACAACTCTTCAGTTGATGCGTTAAGGCACCCAGAGCCATCAACCGAAGATGACCGAAGATAACTTTTCAACTAATACATTAGCAATGATTTTTAGGACTGAAACACTGCACTACTCGAAAAATGTGAACATCAACACTGAAGTTCAATAAATGCTGCATGAATTAAATTCTCGCTGATGCACTGCAGTACAAAAGATATTTCGCTACAGCTTTTGGCGGGATATGCAACGAGTCAAAGAGTTAAAAGAACCTCGATGCTAAATGAATCGTTGCATTCCCTGTGATGAAACACATCCTAAAGTCTTGAAAGGTCTCCCGCCCACAGTCAGAACATCAACAGAACTTGGGCTGCACAGACTTCCGAGGAGAGCCGGACACTCTCTGATCTGCCGCTGGAACTTCTGGGGAATTTTGGGAACGATCGTCAGAAAATCAGTTCTTTCTTGTTGTTTTTGCTTCGCTAATAATTATTGCGAATGTTATAACTAATTCTGCTTTGGAATTTAAAAAGATTTTTTCCATCTGCATGAACACAAAAGATGGCATAGCATTATTTTATTAAGGTGCAAAATGAAAATCATCTTTCTTGTTTCTAGTTTGTTTGACAGTTCAAAAATGGGTAATTGTTAACGTTTCCTTTTACGACCTTGAATGTAAGTTCGGTATCTCGTGTTACCAAAGTGTCAAGGAGTAATGTTTTAAAAGCTTAAGTACTATGCATAAAAATGTTGCCTAGAAAGAGCATCATTCCCGAAGAGTTTGCGCTGCCAGGTCTTGTGTCTCGGATGCCGCGCAAGCCTGTATTCAGAGACAGGATAAACAAAGCTCGCTTCATCGCCAAGAGCGGATCCTGTAACATTGCGCACAAGAACATCCGCGAACAGGGAAGGTTCCTTCAAGACGTCTTCACTACGCTAGTAGATCTGAAATGGCGCTTCACACTTGTCATTTTCACCATGACCTTCCTGTGCAGCTGGCTCTTCTTCGCCATGGGCTGGTGGCTGGTTGCCTTCGCACACGGCGACTTGGACGTCGCCGGCAAGACGAGCATCGAACAATGCGTAAAGGATGTCAAGTAGGCGCATTCATGTTGTTCTCAATGGACAATCAGTTGGGCAATTTACCGCTAAAGTTATGCAAATAAATGTCTTTAGTACTTATAATTAAGGTGCAAAGGTTTGTCAGATTAACTGACATTTAAGGGTTTTAATGTTTGTATTGAAGAATAGAACTGTCGTATGGATAAACAATTAATTTGAGACCACTGTCAGTAAAGGCTTCATGTCCATTTAACCTACAGACAAAAATGTGATTCATGTATCCAATAAAGAGGAAGGAATAATCTTCTGAGTATATTTTAGTTTTATGTTGTTCCATGTAAGAAAAACCTCGAAGAAGTAAATATCATTGTGCATAAAGAACAGTACTGCATTGCTTTCACAAAATATTAGAGCAATCATTACTTTTATCTTCACTAAAACAATAAATAATTGAACTGGGTTCATAATCTGATAGCTTTTAGTTTCAGCCATGATCTCACTATCTAAACAGTATGTCACATTTATTCATAGGTGTGAATTGTGATAATGCAATCCGTGCGAAGAAAGTGTCATTGCATGGTCTTCAACATGTGATACGCTGCTTGGAAATGCTCACTTTGCACAATTCAAGAACTTCCAAAGCTCATTCTGACCCTCGTTGCTTTTGTGCATTCTCACAGCTCAGTCCCTCTGTTCCCTCCTCCTGCAGCTCCTTCACCTCCGCCTTCCTGTTCTCCATCGAGGTGCAGGTCACCATCGGTTTCGGGGGTCGGATGATCACGGAGGAGTGCCCCACGGCCATCACGGTCCTCATCCTGCAGAACATCGCCAGCCTCATCATCAACGCCGTCATGCTGGGCTGCATCTTCATGAAGACGGCGCAGTCACACCGGCGCGCCGAGACACTCATCTTCAGCCGGCAGGCCGTCATCGCCGTGCGCAACGGCCGCCTCTGCTTCATGCTCCGTGTGGGCGACCTGCGCAAGAGCATGATCATCGAGGCCACCGTGCGCCTGCAGGTGGTCCGCAAGACCACCACCCCTGAGGGTGAGGTCATCCCCATCCACCAGATCGACATCCAGACGGAGAGCGCCACCTCCAGCAACAGCATCTTCCTGCTGGCCCCCCTCATCATCTGCCACGTCATCGACAAGGACAGCCCGCTCTACGACCTCTCGGCCATGGAGCTCCAGTGCAGCGACCTGGAGGTCATCGTCATCCTGGAGGGCGTGGTGGAGACCACGGGCATCACCACCCAGGCCCGCACCTCCTACGTGGCCGAGGAGATCCAGTGGGGGCACCGCTTCGTGCCCATCGTGACTGAGGAGGAGGGGGTGTACTCGGTGGACTACTCCAAGTTCGGGAACACGGTGAGGGTGGCGACACCGAGCTGCAGCGCCCGCGAGCTGGACGAGAAGCCCTCCATCCTCATCCAGACGCTGCAGAAGAGCGAGCTCTCCCAGCACAACTCGCTGCGGAAGAGGAGCTCCACCCGCCGAAACAACTCCATGAGGAAGGGCACCTCCTTGCGCCGCAACAACTCCACCCTCTCAATGCCCAAGGTGCAGTTCCTCACCTCCGCGGCCAGCCCCAGCCTGACGGTCACATGACAGGAAGCCGGAGGACTCCGCCCCCTCTTCACCCTGCTGGCACTCTTTCCTGTCTCTCACCTCCCCTCACTTCACTCAATCACTGCATTTTATAAAACATTATACAATATACAAAGTGCATAAAAGGGTCTATCTTATTTGTGCTTTTCAGTTTTAAGAAATGTTTACATTTTGTATGTATAATCTTGCTAAGTAATTTTAAACCTGTTTTAACAGAGCACTTTTTTTAGCAATTTTTATCATACTACTGGTTTGTGTCAGTTATGATTAAACATTATTTTTACTGCTACTTGTAATACAACTTATCAGTTTGGCGAGAGTAGGAACTAAACCAAATTTTATGTATTAAATATCTTCCTCAAAAAAACAAGGATTTTACTAGACTTAGCACAACAACTGTGGCACAGACTTCTCGAATTACTTGGGACAGCACTGAAAAACACTTTACAATAAATGCTTTTGGCAAATGTTGACAATCATTGTTTTGTCTCTTTCCATTGCCAAGAAAAAGAATAGCATTACAATTATCATATTTTTATGTTTTCATATGTAGCTATTTTGTTCTCTTTGAGCAAGCTGAAAGTTAGGCCTTTATTAAATATAACAGGAAAGTGCTTCATTCTTAGCTTTAAAAGAGAAAATATAGCAAAGGTTGCTTTATCTCATTTGTTAAACCTATCATTTATATCAGAGCATGCCAAAATCCTGATACTGCTCTGGTTTTAGACAAAAAGGAAACAATTGTTTCATTCTGTTCTTCAATTTAAGGACTAAGTGCTTTGAAAGTCAAACAATGAGAACTCAGGATCTGTTCCTTGTCAAAGGAGCAGTTTATTTTTTGAGCATAATCTTTTAAGCTAAAAATATTGATATAGTCAAACATGACCTCAGAATTTGTGTATCATAAATAGCAAACACGTGATTTGTTGATGCATTGAACTCAGCTAGCTATAAGGATAAGAGACAGGGAATAAATGATTGAGAAAAATGCCTTCCCTGGAACAAACCAAATAGCTACTGTTTGGAAAGCTCAATGAGCAACAGAAAACAAGGCCTCTGTGTTACTATTGCATGAAGAAATTCAATAACTGAGGTTAATTTGGGTGATAAACATCTGCCAAACCACATTTTACTTTCAGTTAAAATCAATGTTCTTTTGATTTTACAGAAGGACGATGGTTTCCCATTACCTCTCCACTCAATCAGTGTCAGAAGCAGTATCTTATTCAAAAACAGCATTTACGGTTAGTCATGTGACTTACAGACACTATAGTTAGTATTGTCAACAGCCTCTGCACAGAGAAAATTTAGACTTAAAGGCCTGACTGTGCAGCGGGGCCAGTTTTGTGAAATTGTCCCCCAATGTTATCAATAACGACAGATTGATATTACAATTCATTTGTTTAAAGGTTTTTTAGCAGGAATATTCATGTGTCACATCAGTTTACAAGCAATAACTACAGTTTCAACTCATCGGCCAATAACTGAATGCGTGAGCACCAAGATGAAAAGCAACATTAAATGGGGTGGCAGTGTAGCATAGTGGTTAAATAGCAGGACTCGCGACCGAAAGGTCGATGTACCCTTGCTGTTGTACCCTTGGGCAAGGTATTTAACCCACAATGGCCTCAGTAAATATCCAGCTGTATAAATAGATAACATTGTAAAAAAAAGCGTAACCTAAGTAAGTCGCTCTGGATAAGAGCGTCTGCTAAATGCCAATAATGTAATGTAAATATGTATACACAAGGGTGTAACTTTGGGTTGAATATTGGGGGGGTTGAGGTCTCCATGAATATGATTATTTGGGGGGGTTGTATTGGCCGGTTTTGATTATTGGGGGGGTTATAACCCCCCTATCCCCCCCATAAATTACGCCCTTGTGTATACACATTATATCACGGTGCACACCAGACACGTAATGCCTTCCACACCAAGTCCTCTATCCATAAGCAACATATCCACAGTTTAATGGAGTACGTTGTACACGCACTATATTACAGGAACTCAGGATTTGGAGCGATCAGGTCCCGAAAACCAAACGCCTGCGTGATCAGCGCCAGCCCAGCAGGTGGCGAGCGATGCTGTAGTTAACTCGGTTAACTGGCCTGAAACTCCATGACTGAAAATCCTGTTGCAACCGAGTGGAGAATTAATGATAACGTTGGCCTATGTCGGTAGATTTTGGCAATGAACAGATGAAAATTATTTCAATAATAATAACCTCTGTTTGGTTGGATCGTAGACTTGCCAGTTTCTTCTCCATTTTTGTAACACGTGGCAAGGTTAGAGGGGTCTGCCCTACCCTAGAGTGGATACCCGCCTGGTCTCGTATGTAATGTTGGCTAATATTAGTAGCGTGATCATTTTTCATCATATACGTGATTGGATTTGCATAAGTAACATCACCAAAATATTTTGTACAGGTCTTGTTTGGAGCATCGCTTGACATCCTGGGAAAAAAACAGACGTTAACGGCAGCGAAAACGGGTAAATGCACTTTAGAACCTCTTGGTTGTGACTTCTGAATTAATTTAAAGTTCACACCCTTAACATAGTGGAGTTAACTGGGTTAAATTGGTGCATTTAGATAGCTAGCTAACCGTTTTAGCTAAATTAGGTATTGTTTTCGAGTTGCACCTAAGTTAACACAATTGCTAGCTACTTTGATTAGCTAGTAGACATACAGACGTTGTATGTAGCTGGATGCAATAGCCTACTTTATTGTGTAAATGTCTGTGAAACTGAAACTTATATGTCCAACACAGGTTCCTGGCTACACATTCGGGTTGAGTGGTTTAAGCGGCTCGAAGATGTAGTGGCAGTGTTCATGTTTAGGCAATTGTTACATTATTACATCACATTGCTCATTAGTTATTCCCATTGAAATGTAGTCTGTGTTTTTCAGCTTCTTAAAAAAAGGCTGAAGCGCAAATATTTTCAAAATCTTCGAAGTAGCCTAGTCTGTGTAATTAAGGAGGGGTGATTTAGATTTAGCAAGGTAGCTGTTAAGTAAGTTAATGGTCGTATGTATTTAAGTAGAAAAGTTGACAGATTATGGTAGACTCAGTACAAATCAGAAATTATGCAGTTTGCGGTCAAATTTAGATAGAAGTGTAATGTGCCCAACTAGCAAAAGACAACTTCTTAAGTAAAATGATCTCCTGGGGTTTCTATTAATACTTGAACATTGAATGCAGAAAGTCGATTGCTTGTACATGTTTTAGGCCTACTGGACCAAAAAAGAAAGCCATGTAGCCTTAAATGGGCTGCACGAGGAATAAAAAAATGGACACTGGCTGATTCAGAGACACGCTGCGTTTTTTTTTATCTCAGTCAATTAAATAAGCGGTGCACGCGCCGAAAAGCGAGGCACGTGACAGAGATCCTCGCATTTGCGTCGTGTTTTAACAGCGTGATGCCACAGATGTTCAGATGATAGTCGGATGGGTGTTCTTCTCATTGAAAGTTATGTAGGTTACTTTGTTGAGGGTGCACACATGTGCTGTTCGAACGGCTTGTGAACATTCTTGAAGGGGCGTTGTGTGAAACAGAGCCGGAACTTCCTACACGAAGAACAGAAGGAATGCCGGTGTCTCCCTCGGCAGTGAGCACGTCGGATTCTTATTTACGCGCGCATGCGTCCAAAGTGAGTTATGTACTTCTGTCTAGTGTTTTCGAAGAAGTCACCCGACCCGAAACCTCACCCTTTTCCTTACCTAATCTTAACCCTAGGGGGAACTGATTCTGATGGGGGAATCCGATGTGACGCCACGCCATATCTGAATATCTGCATGTAATACACAACACCTGCGATGCCCGGGGTCACAACTCAAACGTTTACTTTAATACTCTCTCGTGCCGTATAAATGTTCAATGTATACATTGCAGAGTAACGAGGGTAGACAGTTATAAAGAATTACAGATGGGCGAAGTGTGGGCAGCAAAGAAGATGCGCTGTATGGGTAAATTTGAGTGGTGATCACAGCGGAATCGCTGGATTTCCTGCTCGCGTTATTCCAGAATCTAGATCAGCGATGCCCAGATTCACATATTTTCATAGTCTGTGTACGGGCAGAAATGGCGGGCTCAGCGAACTGGATAGGCATCCGGATAGTTTATAGATCTTTTAAATCTGCACAGCATCGATCAAGGACGACCCCCACTCATTTGGCATGTTCCCGTATCCCATCATGCAACGCGGCGCACATTATTTCTTAATATTTTCAAGTTAAATGCAGAAAGGAGGAAACGAAATAATACGTGCAATGTAGTAGTACATTTATATTTGCTTATTTTTTGAAACGTCGAAGCTCGTCTTCACATATAACAGCACACCGTCAACGAGACCTGTACCGCGTAGAGCCAGTATCTCGCCCTCGAGGCTGGGAAAGTTAGCTTTGCGCAGTGGCAGTATCGTAGCCTATGAGGTTTATCCGAGGCGCGATTATTGCTAGTTGAAAACTTTACCCAATACCCCGCCGTGACGACTTGAAATATAGTCGGCATTGGCAATTTTTGACGGTCTCTAAGGAGACTGATATACGGGTTCAAAATAAGAAAAAATTTAGTGTTTGTTTTATTATTTCTATATAGGATTAGAGTAGTTACTTGTAGTAACTTACGTGGCGTAGGGTGATTATTTGGTATTATATTTTCTTCGACGGAAAAAACGCATGAATTAGTGCATGCAACATAGTATATTCTCGACTTAGATTAAAAAAGTAACTGCTGCTGTTTTAGGCTACTTACTCCGCAAAGCAGAATCTGTGCTGCACACGTATACGTGTTTTTACGGTGCAATGGATGACGTCTGCATACTCGTTTCTTTGGGTTTCTCGCATGATAGCGTATACACCATGCATACTTGGAGCGTAGGGAAGAAGAAATTGAAGACAAACTATCTTACATTTAAGACAAAAATTCTCATTGGAAATAAATAATACAACTTGGAATAACAAAATATTTTCTCATTCATTTTTCATACACACGAAGGACAATGTTCCTAAATGAATTAGAAGAACTCTTAGACTTTCATTTTCTGCCCCGTACCAAAGTGCACTCCATTCCATCTGTTCTTGAAGCCCAACACAAACAACTGATAAAGATGATAAACTGATAAACAATTGATTTTAAAAAATGAGCAGCTTGTCGGCACCTGACCTAGAATTCGTCGTACTTCTCACTGCATGATACGATATTGATTACCATTGACAGTGGCTTGGGAGGCTGGCACGGAAAACAGTAATGACCACATTAACTAAACCGGCAATCTTACTCCCTGGCCGATGGGGCATATCGGCCCCGAAAGGCTGTCTCGTCTGTAGGCTGTCCTCGGGTACCAATGTAGCCTTGCTATACAGTCAGAGATGCATAGCTGATAAATAAGGTTATGTTTACTCTAAAAGCACAATATCTAAGTAAGAGACAACTGTAATGGTTTCTTATTAATTTCAGAACTTTATGTCTTAGACTAAACATGTTTTAACGGTCTTGAACATCAAAATGGATGGACTAAGAGCATTATGAGGCTTGTCTTTGTGTGTAGCATTAAACAGCTAGGAGAGTGAATCGGATTGGTATGTCACATCCGGCTCCAAATGTTATTTATTAGGATGATAAAATATGTAAGTAAATAACAATAACGAGAACAGTTACAAAGAAATTATTTTAAAAAACATTTAGGAAATGTTGACATTAACAGACGAGCTGTTTCATATTATCCCTCCGTTTGAGCACAACAGGAACATGTTCATGACCAGCAGAGGCCGCTGTTCACCCCTGTGTTGATTTACCAAAGTTGCCACTAGAGGGCAATGTTGTTTTGTTCATTGAAGGATGTGCCATTGTTCTGGTTTTGATTATCAACTGTAAAACGATCTTAGAAAGATAATGCAAACCATAAAATTTGATTAATTAAAGCTCAGCACATTGTCGTGTGTAGCTCAGAGATATTCATTCCTCATACTTGCAGTAATTGCTTTGCTATCAATCAGCACATTGTGATGAATTGGGAATTTTTTCAATATAAACTAAATGTGACAATATCCTTAACACAGCGCTTCTTCTTGGTGTTAGCCTTTTAGGCATAGCAAGAGGGGAATACTATGACTTCATTGTAGTACCCAGAGTATCCATTCATGTTGGAATTTATTCATAAACCTTTGCCAATGCAATATATCATTCAAACTGGACTTCCTTGTCAACATACGCATATCCAGTAGTGCTCTGAATAATATTTAAACCAGGTGAAGACACAAGTGGGGGGAACATACAGTATGTAAATTAGAGTGTATAATTTAAAGTACCAAATTGCGTTGTTTAGAGTGAAAGTGAACGTGTGTGTGTGTGCGCGCGCGCGTGCGTGTGTGTGTGTGCACGTGCATGTGTGTGTGTCTGCAAGTGTACCTATGTGTGCATGTGGGAGTGGTGGAAATGCTGTGCAGAATTTGATTGGACAGAATATTGATGACATCACACTGAAGCAGAGGTAGAGTTTTCCTGTACTGCCAGTCAGGCATCCCTTGTGATGCTGTTTCCAAGTACACTCCACTGCTTAAACACTGACTCTGTGAAGGACCATTTCTGTAACCAATGAACATCTGGTTGGGTTCCTTCAAAAATGTGTGCTCATTGCTTGCAGTTCTGGCATTTCCTGAAGTGCTGCAGAATGCTCTGGGGCTGGTGCTGCAGTGTACCTGCACAGGTCTCTGCTCTGAGGTGGAGTGTACTGTGATGAAGCTCTCCTGCACACTCCGATTGGATGACTGTTATGGCACTATATGTGAGTTTACTTCAGTTTTGCGGGAATCTTCTCTAATGGTTCCTTTCTGATGATTGATTGTAATGACAGTGATGTTTTTTATATTTTGTTTCCAATAAAACTAAATATAAAAAATATGTGAGTTTACTTCAGATGGTAGGTCTTCCTCACTGGACAGTACAGTAGGATGATTAGGATTCAGACATTCTGATACATAGGAAGTGTGTGCGATTTCAGATTCTGGTTGCCTTTAAAATGCCCAGTGCTGCCACACACAACATGCTGTAATGCCCTGTGCCCATTAGTTAATGTTACAGCAGCAGTTTAGCCATGAAGAATGCAGTGACCTCCAGGTGGCACACACTGTCACACAGGTCTCCAGCACAGATCATAGCGGCATGAGGGGTCGTGTCTCTACTGCAGATTCTTTAGAAGTGCATGACACGCATTACACGTTTTGGATCAGTTATTAATTGGAAACCGTAGACTCTGAATGGTACATTTAGTAAAAAAAAGCTACTTTGTGTACATCTGTATGTACATTTCTTTCTGTTCCAAGGGAAACATTAGGCTACTTCCAAAGAAAATAACAGCGCAGTACACTTGGCTTGTCAGAATATAGGGGAACTCCTTGGTAACCAATTGATGCTGTAGACAGTAACTATGGTAACCCAGTTTCCCTTCTTGGTACTTAGGATTTCTCCAGCTGGGCTGTTGTCACTAATAAAGCTTATCCATTCTCTCCATGGATGTTCACTGTACAGTACACACAATAGGCAGTGTCAGTCAGTTTAGAATACAGTGCTCATTTTTCTCCACAAAGATATGGATTCTCGTGGGAACTGACATGTGGCAAAACTCACAGTTATAGATTGAAATGCCAAACTCACATTATGGTACAGAGACTGAGACCTGGCTTAGAAATGAGCTAATGCTTATAAGTGTCTGTTGAACAAAGGCTCGAGTTCGTGAGTGAAAATCCAAAACTAGAGTGTCATTTATTCCTCAGGACCAATTGCTTTAAAAAACATTTTAATTAAACATTTCTCTTAATTGCTAATTAATTGCTTAATTGAGAAAGGTCGCCCTCAATTACAGTCAATTTGTTTTAGTCCCCACCACACGTCTTACCTCATTCTCCCTCAGTGAAGAAATGATCTGCACTTCTAGGTGTGCATATGTGTGTGCCTGTGTGTGTGTGTGTGTGTGTGTGTGTGCTTGCATGCATTTATGTGGGAATGAAATATATTGTAGGCTGCACTGTATGTGTGATCAAGCAAATTTTCACAGCGTTACACGCTTGACAGTGTTTCTTTATTAAAAAGTGAAAACTCAATGTCAAATGAAAACTAATTTCAAACAAACCTTTCCAGTCCACCTACGTTTATAAAAATAACCTCACCGTACTTACACTGTACTATACAAACTGTAACATTGACCTCAATCCATCAGAAAACCAATCCATCAGAAAGAACTAAATAAGCTACAGGTAACTATTTTCACAAAATATGATAAAAGTTGATTATAATATATAAATGTTCCTTCTACCTGAAAACAGGGTAGTCCAATAATATGTTTTAATCCTTTATGGGCATGTTGGTCAGGAGTTTAATAGTTTATTTTTCTTCAGCTGAACTTTTATACGCAGTTCTGTGTCACAGATATTACATTCACTCATGTTGGTAAAGACTAAACAGCTCTTATGTAACCAGTTGTGTAATAAACACAAGTGTTGGAGTAAATATTGACTGCTAGCCAGAACAGATAAGGGCTCAACCTTTCATTCAGCAAATACACCTTTGCTACCCACAACAACATATGTTGCGCAAACACTGAACTGATTTTATAACAAAAACACAAACTTTACGTTGCTGAGGTTCATGCTGATAAATGCTGTCATATTTCATAATCTCATACAGGCTGACAACCTGTCTACTGCACAGCATGGGACCCAGAGTCCGAAACCCCTACAGCTATGTGGAAACCTGCCAACTCTACTGTCAGAGCACTTTACAGTCAAAATGAGTACGGGGAAAAGAATGGAGGTGTCGTGTGAAATAGAATGAAAGCTTCCGAACACTAGCCATTTAGATGCGTTTATAAAATGGTTTTGTAGCCAATGAAAAAGGAAGAATTAAGATCTCTGGGGGCAGGACTGACTGCAGTTGTATGTGCTGATTGGTAGAGAGGTGGAGGACCCCTCCCCCCCTTGCTACTTCCTGGTCTTGCTACTTCCTGGCAAGCTATTAGAAGTAAGCACATGTACCATTCATACAGAATTAGCTATTGGTTGAATGCAAGTGATGTCATGACCCTGCCAAGGTGAAGCTGAAATGTTTCAACCTCTGTATTTTGTTTACAGTATAAATGATAGTTGAGGTATTTATTCATGTGAATGAATTGGTTGTGTTCATGTTCTTTTTTTTCACTTGGACTGGATTGAATGTGAAGATGAGTTGGAGTTCTCTTTTCAGAGAGACCATGGAAGAACATAAGGGCTCTCTGGATTCATGCTTAAGTTCCTGGATATAGTTCCAGGTCCTTTGGCCCTGAGTAGAACAGCAGCTGTTCAGTACTGTAAAACTATGTCAGGTGTGAAGGTTACATTGAATTTTATGTCCATTTTTACTAAGTTGCACATATTACTGTTACTACTTTATCACAGCAGAAAAACTATGGAATTTGTGTCTTCAAAGGAATGACTGAACAGTAGAAAAAGTTTATCCACTCTATGTGGCCATGTTTGTTTGCTCAGCCGTGCCTCTGGATGAAATAAATGTAAATTAAAATGGAGATTCAGTGGGTAGAGTAGGTGTAGATCTGTGCATCTGTATCCACAGGAGACCTGAGGAGGAAAGAGCACCGATTCCGCTGTCTCACACTCGAGCTGATGCAGAACTCATTCTGTTAAATGTCTGAGTGAATGTAGCATCAACCTGGGGCATCAGTCGGCTTAATGCTTTAAGTGGGTCAGTCCCTCTGGGCTTTCTTTGAGACTGGACTTCTTTGAATCGAAATTCTTGTGGCATCATGACTCATTCTCCACAAGAAAGGGGCCCTTTTGGTCTGTACATTGTGTGAGGCTGGAGGCCGGAGAATGAGAGGACTCGCCATGGTATCGGCTTTTTAACTCACACCCCGAGACCCAGGCCTTCCAGTGAGGCTTCACCCTACCCTCTCACGCCTGGAGTAGTTTCATAGGGAAACGGTACTGATAAAACATGGTATCTGACGTGCATATCGGATCTGTACTGGCATTTGATGTGAGTTTACAGAGTACCATCATCATCGTCATCACCATGGTTACTATCCTTCTCAGAGCTGTATAGTCAATGGTGCTGACAAATAAAGAATAAGGCATATCAATGGCCTTTTTTGGTGTGCTGAATTAAAAATGAAAAAAAGCAAAAATAAACATGGTGTCTGTTCTTAATTTAAGGACTCCTGCTGCTACTTATGCATAAGGCAATCCTTTAGCACAGTGCTAGTGAATGCTTTTTGCATTAATAAATATCTGTGAAGAGAGTGAGGTTTATTTCATGACACAAGCTCCGTCTCTGTTTGCTCAGTGTGGATTTTGGTTTTGCTTGTCAGGGCCTTACAGGAATGATATGTTTTTGTGTCAATATGAAAAAAATAATCAAAAAATGCTAATTATATCACGTGGGAACTACAGTGGAAGGAAGGTGTACTTCAAGCAGCTGCTCCTGTGGTCACACACATGAATGAAACAGTTTATTACTGATCAGTGGACTTTCATTTTTAGAAAAAATGAATGTTATTTATATGTAAATGTGTATGAAAATGGGACAGGCTGCACAGGGGTCCTTACATCGAATCACTGATGGGGTGAGATGTGATCGGCTCACAGCACAGTAATAAAGGTAAGCTGAAGGAGATCCTGAGCGGAGACAGTGACTGTTAAAGCAGATCTGGTTATGTAACCCCTCTTTCCTGGTATTGGAGTGTGAGGCTGTCCTGTACCCCAAATGTGGAGCTACCATCCGCTATCAGTGACTCCCTTTTTTGAACCAATCATTTTGTCTTGAGTTGAGTGATGGAGGGCAAAGCCTTCTGATTGGTCCCTACAGGTCAGTGCACATGGTATCCATTCTAGGATTCAAGAAGTCTCATTCTCCGATTCCTATTTACAGATACCCCGCAACCCAATTTCTCACAAACTAAGCTTAAAGTCCTTTTTCACAGAGGGTGTGTCTCATTGTAATCAAAATTGGTGGTCTGGTCTGTCAACCATAACACCTGACATGCCTTAACAATAAATCCAATCGCAAACTTGCTTAATCAGTAAAAACAGACCGTGGTGATAAAAAATCATTAATCAAATTTATTTTTTCACACATTATGAAGCTGCATATTTATTTATCATCAGTCACATGTCTGAAATGTAATCAGAGAGTTTCTGTCTTTGAATGGGAAATTTGCATATCCTGTCACCCTGCTTTGAAATGAACCTCTTGGATTACTTGGCTGTTAATTCAAACATAATGAAAACGCAATTGGTGTGTAAAATAACATGCAGGTAAACATCTGTTTAATTGGATAAAATGGAAATTATGGCTTGCTCCACTGAGGATATCTAAATTGTTAAACTATTTTGGCATGGAAAAATAATAAAAAAAATAAACATGAAAGTGAGCTAAAATGTCCTAAAACACCTCTCAGGGTTTATTGTGTGGTTATGTATTCTGTTTGGAACAGACTGTAATAAACTGGCTACAGTGATTAAACTTGAAAATGTTTACATACAGTACGCCTGTATGCATGCCAAATTTGTACACTGGATGGAAGACTTTTTTGGAAAGTTTGTGAAAACAGACCAATGAGAGCCCAGGATGAGTACGTGTGGACTTCTCCTGCCTGAGAAGTTCCACAGCAACCAGATTTTAGAGACTGGCTCTTTCAGAGTCATATCTTTCCTGTACACTCTCTCTCCCGAAACCAGACAAGAGACGCTAATCTCCCCTGTAACGGGTGCATTCATAGCAGTGGCTTCACTCTATTCATCTGCCCACACAGTTCAAATACTTCATCCTCACTTCATTCTTTTCAAATCTCACTATAACGATGAATGAAAGTGCAGGTGGACTAATCTTGCCCATAACAAGCAGAAAAAGAAAATTTCCCTCGATATTATTTCCCTCTTTCAGTTCCCCTTGAATAGGGCTATCCAGATGTCCTGGATTGACTGTCCTGAATTGTTATAAAGCTTATCCATGCCGTGTGTTGAGATGTAGATCTATTGCTAATGTGCATTCCTGCACTGAATGAGTGACAGCTGTTTTCTGCAGCTGTCATTGCAGCCATTGCATTTGACTAGCCTGTAGTCGCACCCTGAATGGGCTTTACACATATCTTCATTCTGTAGGCAAGGAGGGCGGAAACAAAGGAGTGAATTACATCAGTGCTGGAAAAGCAATAGTTAAACGCTTTCAAACGTACATTTGTGCTATACTTTGTCTTCTTCCAAAGTGACCTCCAAAGTTTGAACGCAAAGTGAAAGACTGACGGAGGGCTGGTCACCCTCTCACAGGGGTCATTACAGATGTGGTTACTCGGTAACTAGAATGAACTGAAAGGAACTAGACTGATTTTCCACATGCCTGAGAAAAACGTATGGTCTCATTCATGCTTTGAGTGGACATCCAACGTTTGTTATGGATGATAGCGGCAGCTTCAGAAGATGCAAGGCGGTCTTTCTGTAACAGGTTGGGTTCGAGGTAGGCTGCCAGGACTGTAAATTAAACTTTGGCTCCAGCATCAGTTTACCATGCTGTCTGCGCAAGGCCTCACAGCAGAACTCGTTACACTGTGAAAAGCAAAACTTCTGACTTCCACATCGAGAGCTGTGCAAAGTTCTCTTTCACTAATGAGGAGTACACACTGGAGGCCTGTTCTGTGAATTCCAAATCGGAACTCCCGGGGAGAGGGGGGGGGGAGACGGCTGATTCTGTAAATACATCTCACCGATACAACACGCACTGCACAGCTCTTTAGAAACGGGTCTGTGTGGTGTTAGTCAGGCCTGGATCGCTTGTGTTGTCTTCCACAGGGATGCCACCTTTAAACCCTACAGACACCTACACATGTGACTAGATTAAAGAGTACAGGGACCTGTCTGGAGTGCAGGAGAGACACTTCAAGGAAACTGTACTCAGTCCACCATGATGAGAATCCCTGTTTAGGTTCATGTAAACTACCATTAATGGATCAGGACTACAATAGTTTCTTCATGGACTAGTTTCTTAAAACAGTCCATGTCACATGTGGCCAGTATGAGTAATGATAACAGGAAGCTGTTTCCCCTCAGAGACTGTTTTTACATTCACAATGCACTGGTGTGAATTCTGCAGAAGCTGAAGAACACCTTTGAGGACTGCAGTTTCCATTTTTACAGGTGCCATTAAGGGCTGTCTGGATGAGTTTTACAACTTATCTAAACTGATTCTGTTTCCTTATTTGTACAAGTGTATTGGAAATGGAATATTGATTGATGATGGTTACTGGTCACTGTGTATAGGGATTATGTATCAGTGTTTAATTTAGCATCCCATTAAAAACAGAAACGAATAGCATTGTTTCCACAGAGCTTTGCTTAACCTTGATTTTAATACTCAGGTACAGGTGTGTTTTGCTGCTGAAATCACTGTCAGTGGTAATTTCCAGTTTTGATTTCAAAGCAGTTGACATCAAAACTGCAGCGGAATCTGGTAATTCTGGTCAGTTAAATGCAATGTTTAGTTCAGTGACTGGTTTATGAATGGCTCCATTCAGTGACTGCATGTGAAGCAGGCAAACAGGTGATTTTCAGTGTATTAACAGGAATGACAACCATGATGAAACATTCACTGTTTACTGAGTTAATAACAAGCACTTCAGAAATAAAGGACACAGAAGTGCTTATCACACAGTGAAAAGTGAGGATAATATCATCTCACAAGCACATTGGTGCGAGTGTACTTCATTCAAGCTCTCATCAAATCAAATGAAGGAATATGAAGTTCTAGCAATGTCAAGCTGAAGAAAGTGAAAAACACGAGTTCATTTGAGGTCCCCCCTTTTCTCATCTTTCGTAAGAGTCCAGCTGGCCACAGCATCTTCACAAAGCCTCTTAAACTGAGTCACACCAATGTCACTGTCCAAAATGAAAGAAAAAAAATATTTTCACAACCCAGTGTTTACATAGCCAGTATATCTTTCTTTTTGGCCACTCTGTCCCTACCTTAAATTTCCTGTGCCACCTCCCCATCCATCTTGATAGCCACTGACACTGACAGACCTGCGAAACCTCACTGTAATCATCTAGCCCCCTGGGATTATTATTCTGTGAGGGTGAGATCAGGTGAGAGTGGGTGAACTCGTTCATCCAGAAGATGAATGGAAAGGTTAATTAAAGCTGATCATCTGTGTGGGCCTCGGCTCTCATTTCCCAACGTGCACATTATCTCAGATTCACCTGTCCACCTGACTTACGACGCTGATATTTTAAGAAAGCGTTAATTCCAGTTCAGACGTTGCTCTAAACTGAGAGCGCTCCACACTGGGGCATTTTTTGTGGGTGACAGGTGACAGGTGACAGAGTGTTACACATCACTCTAGAAATATTTGAGCTTAGACCACGGAGCTTCAAAGTCTTATGACTTGAAGCCCTTCAATCCTACAAAAAGTTAGATGCCCTTGGCTAAATAAAGCTCGCTAGAATAAGTCAGTATTTTTTCCTCAGTTCACTTTTGACATCCTGGATGGGGGAAGAATTTTTGATGAATGTTTTGAACTTCTTGTTCAATTTTTATTTGGTGTTTTAAAAAAAGGCTTTCAAAGATGATTGACGTTTTCTAATCAGCTCTCGAGTGAAGAGCATTTGTCTTTCAGGCTGTGTAATTACCAGCATGTGTAAAATAATAAGGCTTCACTACAGGAACCTCTGTGGGTAATTACTGGTGTGGTATTCAAAACAACCATTTCATAAGCTACACTGCACTTGGTGTATATTATGTATACATGGTTGTGCATAAATTCACATATCTTGGTTATGTGTGTTGTGCTGGTTCAGTGAGAATATTGATAAAGGCAGAGTCAACGGTGTATAACGAGCTGGGCTGAAATGTGCAGTTAATTTATTCTTGGAAATAATTAACTTGAAATGCCTTTTTCAGCATGGAGTTGTTTTTTATCAGCAGTAGACAGACTTTTTTATTATTGTCCCATCTGTAGAATTTAACATCTCCCAGGGAATAAATACTGCTTGGTATCAGTTTACGTTTGTTGGCTTATGAAGAGAAAAAGGCCAGTCAGGGTGTATTTCAGTGTACAGATAACATTATCTGAATGGCCAGCATCATGTTTAGTGAGTATTATCAGGAAAATTTGTTAAAATTAAACATTCTGTCAATATTTTCACAATTATCAAATTGTTACAGCAATTTTCTAAATATCTGCACAAATATATTTTTGTTTATTTCTTAGGGTATTGCTACACCTTAAAGGTACAAGTTATCACTACTTGAATCAGTTTCAATCAGTGTACCCAACAGTACTGCCTGTTCAGCAAAACATAGTTTGTTCGCAGCTTCATGGGAGAAATACAACATTTACACACAAAGCCATTCTGCCCAGAATAAAAACAGACATAAAGTCTGACAAAAGCCTTTTGAGAACTTTTTCAAAAAAAAACTTTTAAAAGCTTTTTTCCCCCTCAGTTGGTCTAGAGCAGTGGTGCCTTAATAATTGATGTAACTACCCATCCTTGTTGCCTTTGGACACTGTCAGATGACAGTGTCAAAGTATAATTCTGAACCTAAACTAATTAACTAAAATGTTTAAAATACAGATACATTGCCTGAGTTTCCTTAGTTAATTAAATAGTTTTGGCAGAGTAGTTGGCCATCTACATGGGTCTTTTATCTCAGAGTTTTTCCCCTCTTTTTGCCTTACATTCTGCTAAAAAGGTCAAAGTCCCCTCTTGTTTCCTAGCAGCAGGTCATGGTTGATTTACGGTTTTAAAAAGATGGAGTGATATGCCACAACCCAGCCATCTACCGCCATCTACCATCCCCGGTGTGAGGAGTGAGATGCCAAACCCCGATCTCTGGATGAAATCAACAGGTATAACCTCCAGGCAACCATTGCGAAACAGTAAAACTTCTTCATTTCCAAACTTTGAGGCCTTTTAACACTTGAAGACACTTTACCTAACATTCACACACATGCGGGGGGACGTTTGTGGGTGTTTTTGCTGAGAGCGTTCCTGATGTGGGATCTCGCTGTTCTTGCTACAGAGTAAATGTTAAGTAGTAAAAGTAAAAAAAGTAATTGTAGTAAAGGAAGCCCAATCACCATGGGCCATCAGTGCAGTTATGTTGGCTGTGGTTGCCATGTTGTGATGCGGATCACCCTGTTTCTGCTCTGCTTGGCTGATAATTACGATCCCCCCTGCTTCACTGAGTGGTTCCTGTGTCAGAGTGAGGCTGTAGGCACTGGATGAGTACTTACTGTAACGCATTTTCTCTGAGAAAAACATCTCAAATCGCTGAGAGGATGCAGAACACGCAGGGGGTGGGTAGCGATTATATTTGATACACTCAGTTGCACACATCATAAACCAAACATTTGGAATACAAACAACATTGTATTATGATGTTAATGGAATTTTTAAATGACGATGAAACTAATGTCAATAAATGATGCCTCAAAATACAGTGTTACCACAATACCATTGTAAAGGCACAATAAAATAACCAGTAAAACATAGGCTTAAACATGGGCTTAATTGTGAAATAACCTATTTATTTGATTGCAGTCAAGCATATATAGTATATACTATTATACTGTACTGTATATATCTGGAAGAGAGAGAGGGAGAGATAGGTATATAAATATTTGATTTGCACATAGGTATTTGAAAAACCTCTCATGGATACCATCAGGTTGTGAATAATGCACTTATGAATCATTAATTAACAATAACTCACATGAACTATTACATGAAGGCTAAATCATCACAGCCTGCCATTAATGTCACGTAATGACATCACCTGAAATCCAGTGCGTATTTTCAGATGATAATGAGAGGAAATATGATTAAAGATTCATGAAATTCTTCTGTGAATGATGAATCTACCGCACCATTATGAAAAAATAAAGCTGTTAGAATAGAACATTTTTACAGGAATCATAAAACATCTAAATAATAATTCTCAGATTTTTAAATTGTAAACAGTGAAAGAAAGCAATATGTTTTATAATATTTTAGCTCCACATAACTTATAAGTCAGAGTATAAATATGCACAACATATTGCCATCCTGAAAGAAAACTCCAGAAATGACTCCACTGAAATAAAGATAAATCTGGGAATGATTCTGTGAAGAAGCTGGCCGATACCACTCCCGTAAAAAAGGTTTTTGTTCTAAAAGCACAGGAATGGAGATGTTCCCCAAGATACGTTGATTATCATAAATAAGGCCGGATAAAACTAGTAAAATAGCCAGAAGGAAAAGACATAAAAAGGTTAAAAGAAGGACTATGTTTTGAACCAAGAAGTAAAAGAAACACTACCCCCACAGTGCTATTCCAGCTCCCTCCCCCTGCCCAACCCACCTCTCATTTTACCACCTGGTGGGTGTGACTCACCAATGCAGCAATTAGCCAGTTATCCTGTGCTCTACCAGCTACACAAGCACACATTCACTTCCTTTCTGCTGTCTGGGGTGAACATGATGACAAAAGCTTATCTATGATTGAACAGACATAGACAAATACATTCATACACAAACACACATTCAATCCTGATTAAAACAGAAAGGGAAAATATCCCAATGTGAAGACTGCATCTTTACATGTTCACTGTGAAACATTACATTACATTCAAACGTAAGTCAAAGGCATGGGGATTCCTCTACCCAACACCACTGGGACAATGTGACATTGCTCCACTCCCTGAAATATCCCTGAATAATGCAGATATGAGTCCCTCAGTGGAGATGGAGAACCTCTGTGTTCAGTGGACGCTGCCTACGGTAAGACAACCCTCAGATGGTTTGTCTGAGAGATGCAAATCTGACAAGGAAAAAGAAGCGCACAGAACAAGTCTATAAAAAGCCCCTCCCTACGGTTCCCTGCTTGCCTTCGAGCCCAGCGAGGGATATGATTATCTCTCACTGAGTTGGAGTGGGGCTCAGGCCAGTCACTTTCCAGCTACAGCCTGTCTGAGAAAGATGCCCCGAACAACACTGATCCCGCATTACTTTGCTGTCAGCTTCGATATCCAAGCCAAATGGACCACCAGAGAGGACAGGCAGACTCTTTCTTCCAAATAAATAGGGCTTTTCCCTGGAAAGCAGACTGCGGGGATTGCACTCACTCTCTCTTAATGCAGGGCACCAGGAGGCAGACGTTTAAAAGACGTCTGAAGCTGGCTGGTATATGTGGTGCCACAGACATTACCACAGAGCAAACAAAGAGATGAGAATAGATCAGGGTTTAATTATATCAAAGCACTGGCCTTCATCAAACTGGTTGGCAGTTACAGAAATGCTCTTCATTGCAGCAAAATGAGTGGGCTGAAAGTCAACGATATTGCGAAATGATAAAAAAAAAAGTTCAGCGACTGGAACCAAGTAAGGGAATCACTCTTCACAGGAGAGTAGCAAAGCTCAAACCCTTGCAACTTATGCTTGATTAGGTTGGCAAAAATCAATGGTTGGCATAATAGTTAAGCTACAGTACTAATTTAGAGCAACATAACAGCTGTAACAGAATAGCCAAAAACCAATCACGGCTACAGATATTTGCAAGAAAGGGAAAGCCAACATATTGTGATTGTGACACAGAGTTGCGTACTGCTTTTGCTAACTCCTATGTCTTAATCAGCTGAGTGAAGATGAGTGGTGAGTGAAGGTGACGCTGCAGATATCGTCCAATTATAAATGAGCATTCATTACCCATAATTCCTCAAGTCGGCTTTTCGGTTGCTGTGTTGTTGGCCAGTTAAATCACTTAGATGCCTCTTAATCATTAGTCATGGTAGCCCAGTTTTGTGATTTTTAATACTTAACATTAACATTTAAACAGCAGCCTCAGGCTATTGAGTTAAGTAAATTCTCCCATTTAAAATATTCAGACCCACAGCAGAGAAACCTTGGTGCCAAGTTTTTATTATTCATTTGTTATCTGGCAATGATATTTCCTTAAAATACAAAACCCTTTTTTTTTTTACCACAACTGTGTTATTGCTTAGTAACTGTAATTATCTAGACAAATAATACAAAATGAGCAAAATTGCACAATTAATGAACTGCACTAAGTTATACTGAACACTGAAACTATGTCTGCCAAATGTATTGAGAATCCTGTTGAGTCCCCTGCTCTGCTGCCTCTCCGATTCTCCATAACCCAACGGTGGTAGATCTTTCTTTGTTCCCTGAAAAATCTCTGCAAGCTATTGGTTATTATAGTATTTGCCATTTTACTTGAAAATCAGCTTGGGTAAAGCTGTGTATTAAAGTGGGATGGCTACAGTGTGATCACAGGACAGCTTAAAGCCTTGGGGTACATTCTCATGCACCTTTCTTGGTTCCACAATGGTTGAGGCAAAAAGCACTGGAGGCTGTTGTGTATTTGTGCACATGGACATGTATGTAAGAAATGAGCAGGTCTCCCCAGGTCACTGAGTAACAGAATGTTGTTACATTTTCAGTGGCTTCCAGAGTTACATTATTGTAGGGCAGCAGTGCTACTCAGAGTTCAGTAGTAGCACCGATCCTCAGAGGCTGACAGATCAATATATATGTTTCTTTACAAAGCAGGCTGGGTTTTTCAGGTTAGTCACTGACCCTTAGTCAAAAAGACCCTCACCCTCACCCTCACATTAAAATGACACTCAGCTGTAAGTTAATTACCTAGCTCTGTCACATAGCTCGCCCAGTTGTTTGCTACAAATCTTGTAGTCAACTGTGCTTTCTATTTCTATGCCTAAGTTAAAGTTAATCAGCATACAAGCAGTATTAACAACTGTTTTCCTTCTTTTCTCCTAGCTGGGGTCAGCACATCAGTTGTTATGCTTGTTAATAAATGCACTGTTGGTGAATTTTACCTCACTAAGAACACAAAGGGAAACTTTAAACTGTTTTGGCACAATGTGAGCCAACCAACATTTGCTTCTCCGTGCTGTGTAAATGCAGATTTTAGGCTCGACAGGAACACCATGTAGTCAGTTATTCTAGTCTCTCAGGGGCTAATTATTATTATTATGTCACAGAACAGTTGCTATGTCTGCGGTGAAAATGGAACAATTCTGACACAAGGAAAAAATACAGCATATAATAATTTCAGATATAAAATGCTGTTTTCAAAGAATTCATCTTACATCACCGTGGAAGTAGTTATAGCATAAATACAGTCTAAGAAACTGCTGTACCATTTATTGAATGAAATTATTATTTTCACTAACTGACAAAATATTGATGACAGGCTTTACAACATTGAGTCTAAAACAAACAAGTGCACATGTGCACAAGTGCCTGTGTGTGCGAGCTTCTTTTAGGCTGTGAGGAACACTTTTAAAATATGCACACAATGGTGATACTCACACACCATATACCAGTAAGTCTAAAGAAAGCCATACCACACCTGCCTGTGTTTGTGTGTTGCAGGGTTGTGGGAGTTAGCAGTGATTGCTTCTGTAGGCCGTTCAGTGGAAACTCAGAGTGAGAACTCTATCATGCTCAACAATTGTGTGGCTCATTAGAAAGCTCCCACAGATGGTCCCTTTGCCAACATCAGTAGGTGAGCTCCTGTACACCTGCATCTGTGTGGTACAGGTGTGATCTGTGCCGACCAGCTCTGACTCACACGCCATGACAGCTGTCCAGTGTTACACAGAAACTGAAGGATTCAGCCACCAAGGGAATGACAGGAAAGTGTATTTGAAAACTTCTGTATTTGAAAACTTTGCTGTACTTTTGAATAAAACATCTCTCTGTCTTACACTTGCTTTTATTTAGTCATAATTATGCAGACTGAGAGGGTTTCATTTGTTAATCTCCACAGTAGCCAGAGTTAAATATTTCAGTTTGACTCTGCACTCCAACATCCACAGATTAACAAACAACTAAAATGTAAAAATTAGGAATTGCATTATCTGTATTTGCATAAATTAACAGGACTTATTCAGGTTATGCATGTATCTATGAATGTAAGATCCAATTAATTCTCTTGCTGTTTCTCTAAGAGATTGTGAGCAATGACATTCCATTATGAAAACTGCATTAGCTTTACAGATAAAAATCATGGCTTCCTGACATCTTGAATCTGTTTACAGGACATTCTGATGCATGATGACACTAAACTCTGGTCTTTGGCCTTTTAGAGACAAAACCAAATCAGAATACACAACAGCCACATCTCCCATCTGTCAATAAGGTATTCCAACAGGAATGAAGAAGGGCAGGACAGTGGACAGACATACAAACTACAGGAGCATCACGCCCTCTCAGCTGTACGAGTGATGCATTTTCATATAAATATTTTCTTCTTTTATGTACTATAAATGTATAGCCTCTGAAACATTCCAGTTGGTGCTGATAATGCATTCACTGATTGTTCATTTTCATTTGCTCACAGTCTACCAGCTTCAAGTGGCAGTGAATCAGATACAGGCTTTTAAAAGCACGGGTCCCAAACAAGAACCAGGAAACAATGATAATGCATTCACTGATTGTTCATTTTCATTTGCTCACAGTCTACCAGCTTCAAGTGGCAGTGAATCAGATACAGGCTTTTAAAAGCACGGGCCCCAAACAAGAACCAGGAAACAAAGATGGCTTCATCTCTCAGTGGTGGCCTCAGTGTGGCGGGAGTTGCTGTGGCGATTCCGTGCTGAGTGGTTGGAGCCGGTACTGTTTGAAATGCCACCCCATTAGTACATTCTGGGGACATAATGACAGAGGCCCCGGGGGTACTGCTAAACCATTTTGTGATATTTAAACATGCCTGTTGGGACCTCTGACTAATTGAAATTACGTATTGGGCGATCGCCCCGGCTCCATGGGCCAGGTGGTCCTGGCATTCACGGCCTGACCCTCTCCTGGCGTGAAGGAGACCTGCGTCTCCCGCTGTCTGTGTGTTCCAGCGTGCTGAGTCACGGACAATACGTGTGTTTCTGTGTGTCTAATTCCGTGCTCTCCACTGTCACCAAGCAAAGCAAAAACAGAGCGGGTGAAAATAGATCTCACCTTTAAACGATCAAAGGAACGCCCCCGCACTCGCCCGCTGTCCTCTGACTCACTTTGCTGCTCTTAGCAGGTCCTTTGCGCAAGGATATTAATGAAATTCATAGAAATAATAGCTCCATTATGCCAATGGAGATTTCAGGTCTTCCTCTAAATGCACCCAAACCAAAGTGCCAGTCTGACAGGCCTTTGTGAAAATTGGCTTCTCTGAATCCAAAATCTTGAGTCACTTCTGAGGACTGCATGTTCTCTGACATAAAAAAACAGATAATTTCCTGTTGCCCAGTGATGGCACTTGTTTCTGCTTTGTCCTTTATTTCTAACACAAGGCTCCAAGGGAAAAAGCATTAGCAAGTAATCAGTTATCATGCGTCTGAAGTACTTTATCATGAAAAACATCACATTTGTATTAACATGAATTTCTGTTACACTGGCTAATTAATTGTTTTTGCTATGTCTTCATAATTAGCACTGTATTCTGATAAAAGGGCTATTTGTTTAAATCTGCCAGCCTCCACTCTCCTGTCCTTTCTTCTGCTGTTGGGATATATGGATGTTGGTTCCATCTCTAGGCACAGTGAGGTGGGAAAAGATCCTCATATTGGAGTGAAAACCTCATCTTAGACATCTGCAATGTGGAGTTAAAGCTTTTATAAACTAAATGTAAGACGTGATTCACCTTTCACAATTAAAAGCCACTGTTCAACAAGCACACAGGCAAAATATTGCTGTTTCTCATGGTGTGCATAGCAGACCAGTAACACTGATATAGACTGAATCTATTCTGAAACATGGCAAACTAGTCAAGACTGCTGGCATCATATCTCCATAAAAAGTTCAGGGAAACCAAAAAAACAGCAAAATTCCAAAAACAACAATGTAACTTTATCTAAAAAATTAATGTTAATTTGAAATTTCAATTTGAGTAGTTCAGTGAACAGGAAAAAATACCCTAATAACCAACTTCTGAATTGAAAATCTGAGAAGCGTTTTCAGAGAGTGTTATCTCACACAGAGTGAGCAGTTTTCTGCATAAGAGGTCTCATTTATCGATTAGCCATGGTGATACATCAGGAATTCCAGTGCTCTTTGTCACCCTCATTTCATCTTCAAACGCAGTTCAGTGTGAAAAAAAAACAATCATAAACAATCCATTTGTTCTGGATCAGGGGTGGTTAGAAAATTATTAATTCAGATTTTCTATTTTAGAAAATTGGATTCTCCCCAGTGAAGTGCTTCAAGGAACACTTAATTAAATTGTACGTAATTAAACAGTGATTAATTTTTCAATCTGTGAATTCACAGACCACTGGACAAAGAAAATATTGAATGTTTAATTCATATGTGAATTATTTTGTAGTATGTTCAGGATAACTTCAATGATTCATTCCCACCTCATTTAGTTTAAGTTAATGTACAGAACAGTTCTAATGACATGTATTAGAACATCATCTATGCACTGTCAGTGGAGACAAACATTCTTACTTTACAGATTTCTTACTTTAAACTGGGTTCTAAGGATTGTAAACCCCAACACCCACACCTTCATTTGCAGTCATTATATTACATTGTAATGTGCATATAAAGGCAGAAATAGCCAACATACACAATACCATCACTCTTAACCACACCTCAACTAACTTTACCATGTCCACATGTGACTTCTGTTGTACTGAGATAGCAGAACATTGTATGCCATTTGCTAAGTTGCAGGTTGACGGGAATACCCTATGCATATAAAGCAGAGAGTTAACCCTTTTTGGGATCTTCTAGAGAAATAACCGTAATAACAACATCTTTAAAGCTCAGTGCCTGGCTACACTGGTCCAGAATACTCAAAGAGCAGACAGAAACATTTACCATTTAAATTGTTATTTCTTTGTACTCTTCCTGAGGGCTACGGACTAGTGTGGACTGGACCTAGCAATGCCAACCTACTATGATCCCCTGCAGTGTCTACTGCCATGCAAGGGATGACTTTGAGAAAGGCTTGGTTATCCTTACAAACATATAAATACATAATGACCAACAGGTCATTACATGAGAGTCAATAGAATAAGAGTCAGTTCATCCCAGAAACACAAAAAGTAATGGAAAATGTTAACCACAAATCCATAAACAATATACAGAGGGATGTTTCTTTGGTGGCTGTTCATGGGTGTTTCTATACACTGGCTCCGAGTGTGCAGAAAGAATTTAGCCCTTACTGGGCTGAGTGTCCACATGGTTGTTGTGAATGAAGAACCTGCTTATTTTGTACTGTCACCAGGTGGTCCTGGGGTCTACCCCTGTCTCCCTGAATGGATGGCTAACTAGAGCCTCCATTATGTGGAGTCCACTCCGCCCCTACTGGAAGATGCGCTACCATACAGGTTCAGCGTATGAGACCATGAACACCATGAGACTCTGGGAGACAAGGAACACGAGTATCCACCACAAAACATTACTGCACCTGGTCACTCCTGGGAGGAGGGTACAGCACCTCCCAAGGGAGGGGCCTCTGCTGGCCTTTCGGGGTGTTGAGGATACGACAAAGGAAAGTGGATTAGCTGCAGGAGGGAGCTGCACTGAAGCACCGCAATCAATGGAAACCCTGCAAGCTGCTGCTCAGCTTCAAAAGCCTGTCTCTGATGACAGAACACTCTGCTCTGCCATACTGAAGGTTTGAGGAAAAGATGCATTGCTTCCCTTTGCAAGGAGCCAATTTAATTGACTTCATAATAAACAGCTTAAGCCGACAATATATCTTCTGCCTTTGCATTGGGAAGGGTTGTGGGGCTGAAAGCAGATTACTCTCAAATTCAATTACACAGAAAGTTTGATTTAGTTTTTTGGAGAGGTGGTGGTGATGGGGGAAGGTGTTAAATATTTCTTTCCCTCAAAAATTTTTCTGAGTGCCCAAATTTTGTCATGCTTTTTACTTTTCTCACCCAATTTGGAAGTGATATTGTGAATTAGGTTTTTCTCTTCTCACATCCTCAGTGTATCTGAAGCGAGATGAGTGTAATCCTTCAAAATACGCAGATGCAGAACCACCGCACCACAAAATCCCACTAAACAAAGCAGGGCAAGGGCTGATTGGAGGATGGACACTGACATCACTGAGGGACATCGCAGGTGCCTCACCAACCACTAGAGGGCACTGCAGTGCAGAGAGGAAGAAGTGACACTTCACACTTGAGAAGGTGTTTTCCCTAAATATAATAAATGGTATAACTCACTGCTATTTCAGGATAGTGAGAGTGAATTACAATACATCATATCTCTCTGTGATTTAATATTGATGACAAATGATGTCTGAACAGTTAGTGCTTAGAACCTGATATCTTTCATGTACTTTACCTGATGGAAGAGATTACACAGTGTCTCTTTACCTTGATCAAATTACTCTTTTCCCCTGCATGCAGTTTAGGAAAATAGCTAATTAAACTCCATTTGCTTGGGTTTTGCAGTGGGAGCAGTTATTTACCAAATGAATTAAAGTCATGAGAGGAGAAGTTGCTGATAAACAAGACTCTGGAACAGGCCTGCATTGAGTTCCATACAGCAGACAATCCTTTCTGCAGTGGGATGTAATCTGGATCAGGAGGACTTTTCTGATGCAGGTCATTACTTTATCCACTCCAAGTAAATTCAATAAACCAATCTTTCCCATGACCTTTGTGCTACAAAATCAGCATGGCAACATCCAGGTTTCTTGGCAGTTCTTTTCTATCATTGTCTCACTTATTTTATTGGTTAATTCATTTTTTATTTCAAGGGTCCTTATGTGACCTTTACATACTTCAGCTATTAGATTATTCCCAGGGTGTTATTTGCCCATTTAAAGGGCTGCTTGGATTCACTTGACAAAAAAGCAAACATTTGAATTACAACATATTTAGCTTTTTGCACCATTTGTCCCAGCGTTTTTCACAGATTACCTCCCAGCTGGATGGGGCTCCAGCAATAACACTCCCTATGACATCACTGCCAGCAGTACTGCATTACAACAAATCAACTCAAGAAAACAGCATCAGATAGGGAAAGAATTTTCCATTGGAAATGGTCAGCTGGGATATTACACCAGTGTGTTTCTCGAGTCTAACACAAAGCAATTTTTCAAATATCTCAGTGGAGGTCCTTCCCAAGCCAAGAGCAGACCAGTAACAGAAGCACTTTGCGGAGACACACACAGTGAGAGAGGGTACACAGGCAGCTCTTTAGAGCAGTGCGCTTATTATCCCGTGTGGATGAGATTTGTCAGTTGATGAAGAGATCAGATGATGAGCGGATGAAACAGTCCTCTTGGAAATACGATTTTCCCAGGAAGCTCGGAGAGGAGCATGCAGTCAGAGCCTCTGCAGCTGGGGACTCGGAAGCTGAGACTCAGTCCAATTAAACTGCAGATTGAAACTGGTGCTGTGCATCTATAGCCTCAAAGACAGGAACAGCACATCCATATTCTACCCAGGAAAATATCCTCTATAATGACAGGAGCTGGGGAGGCAGACTGGGAGGAAAAATTAATTTAAAGTCAATCATTTCAACTTTTTCATCCTGACAGCTTATATCAGTGGATCAAATGCATATACATTTTTGTGGGTCTGACTCGAATTAGTGTTAAGCATTATTATCATGACATACAATATATATTTTAACACTGACATGCTTTATAATGTAAATAAAAATATGTCAAAACTCTCTAAAAACTGAAAATAATGAGCATTTAAATTCACATGATACGCTTATTTATGGCCTCTGTGTGCCCTTTGACGTGTCACGCCAGCAGATGTATGAAATACTTCTCCCCTCATCACCCTTTCATTACAGCACCCACTATTTACCACTTGAATTTAAATTTAATGACATTTGATGACATTTAATGAGCAATTCTCTGCAAGCTTGCCATGCTTTTGAAAAGAACATAGCCATTAGCTGACCTTTGCAAACGTGGGTTTGTATTCTGTATTCAAATTCACATTCTGTGTTTCCAGTAAGTGAATGTCGGGTTGAGTAAAAATACTTGACTTTAGGTGGGGTTAATTAAAGCTTCACTGGGCATTTGAATTCAGATTCCTCTGATAATTCCTCAGTAATGGCTGGATTTGGTGAATATCAGGCAACCTCAGTGCAGGCTCACTTTTCATATCATATTCACCAGGGAAGCAGTGTGGTGTAGCGGTAAGGAGCAGCAGTGTGGAGTAGCAGTAAGGAGCAGCAGTGTGGTGTAGCGGTAAGGAGCAGCAGTGTGGTGTAGCGGTAAGGAGCAGGGCAGCAGTGTGGTGTAGCGGTTAGGAGCAGCAGGGTGGTGTAGCGGTAAGGAGCAGCAGTGTGGTGTAGCGGTAAGGAGCAGCAGTGTGGTGTAGCGGTAAGGAGCAGGGCAGCAGTGTGGTGTAGCGGTTAGGAGCAGGGCAGCAGTGTGGTGTAGCGGTAAGGAGCAGCAGTGTGGTGTAGCGGTTAGGAGCAGCAGTGTGGTGTAGCGGTAAGGAGCAGGGCAGCAGTGTAGTGTAGCGGTAAGGAGCAGCAGTGTGGTGTAGCCGTAAGGAGCAGCAGGGTGGTGTAGCGGTAAGGAGCAGCAGTGTGGTGTAGTGGTAAGGAGCAGCAGTGTGGTGTAGCAGTAAGGAGCAGGGCAGCAGTGTGGTGTAGTGGTAAGGAGCAGCAGTGTGGTGTAGCGGTAAGGAGCAGCAGTGTGGTGTAGTGGTAAGGAGCAGGGCCTGTAACTCAAAGATCAGATTGCCCAAATAAATATCCAGCTTTATAAATAGATAGCATATAAACACTGTAAGCTATTCAATTGTAAGCTAGAAAAGTCACTATGAATAAGAATTCCTGCTACGCAACTGTGAAAAACATAAATTCATGTCGTAGAAGTTCTACACAAAGGGTGAAGTTTCCAAACTTTCCCTCCCCTACCAAAATATTTTTATCACAAGCGTCTTTGTAAATTAGCAGGGGTTGTCAAATCTGTCAAACCTCAACATGAGTGAAAAGCATTTTAGTATTCATGGCCTGAGGATTTCTGATATTAAATTTTGAGTTACCCACTTGGGTGGGCGAATTCCATTTGGCTCCTGTGAGAGAGAGAGGCAGGGAGGGTGGCAGTTGAAGGGGCTGTCCGGCCCTCCGCCCTGTGATTGAGACTGATTATGCTCACAGATACAGCACACAGGGGCCCGGGTGACTCAGACAGACGGCCGCTGCCAAAGTCTGCAGCCAAAAGGCAGCTCTAATCCAAACAGACAATCACAGACCGCTGACCGAACCCAGGGAAGGACGCTTTAATAAGCCCTTTAGACAGCTGATAAACCAGTCATCTTGCTTGACTTTGGTCAGGAGCCAGCGCCTGTCACAAATTTGCAACGAGCACCTTGCTGATCGGACCCCTGTCCCCTCTGAGCATGCATTAGCGTGCCGCTAATCAAAACGCACCTTACAGCACAGATGGATGTTCCACTGTGGTCCCCACAGCTAAGTGGCAGTCTGTCAAATAAAGATCAATGCTCCCAGAAACTACTAAGTGTCAGTTTCAATTACAAGTGCAATCAGACCAACACGTTTCAGCACTGATATTAATAGCAACTCTATCATTTGCATTGCTTGTTATGTCAGTCAGTATAAATCATGAAGACACTTGGCTTACAAACCTTTTCTGATGGAGTTCCCTTCTCCATTCCCTTTCAGGCATTTTCTGAGCATAAATATATACAAAATAAAGTGCATCCTAATGGATGATTCAATCTAAGACCTCAGAATTCAAATGAATCAGAGCAGTTTTGACAATGTCTATTTTAAATGAAATGATGTTTGTGTGAGAGATTTCTCTCCACAACTTCGTCTCAGTCAGAACAATGGAAGGATACTTTTGAAAATCACCTCTTGAGAGTAAAGATGGAAAGTGTCTACTTGGGCAGATCGATCTGGGCAAAATGGGCAAAGGAGGCCATGTATATCATGACACATTCAATTGAATTAACCAAGTTTGGATGAGAAAAGAAATTCAATATTTATAACAAGACACATTTGTAAACCAAGAGACAGACAGTGGGATGGGGAATCCAATTTCAGTTTAAAACTAATTGGAGAAATGAGACAGCTGCTCAGAGGTTGCATTTAGAGGAGAATGCCCATCAGAAGTTCTGCCCTGTCTGATTATTTCAAAACGCAGCCAGGCAGCCCAAACCAGAAGAGCAGAAATCAAACTGAAATGTTGTGGCTCCGTTTGATCAATAGACTCTTCAGGTTAGTGCAGAACTGGGTTTTTAATGAAGCAACAAATTGGCTAATGTTGGCCACAGTAACTGCAATGAAAAAGGAATCAATGAGCTGGAATACATTTAATAGCTCTTATTATGCTGAAACAAAGAAAAGATGGGGGATCAGCAACTAATGAAGGTTCTTCCATCATAAAAGCCAGGTCCCAAATGGAGAGGAATCAGTTTTCAGAGGCCTTTTAAGCAGCAACCATCTTCATTTATGTCCCTAACAGAGGAGTGTATGGACCGTGTCCTTTTAATCAAAGCCAATTTGGACAACCTATGCATCTCTCTCAGAGTAGACAGGAATTTTGGTATTTCCATTGGTGCTGACTTATATGTGCAAATGTTCAAATTTGCTTGTGTCTATGTGTTATGGTTATTTGTCAATTTATTGCCATCTAGCTTAGTTATATTATTTGGAAAGTGCTTACTACCTTGATGGCCTAGCTATCTAGATAATTTTTGAACAACCAAGCAAGCTAGGTTAACATGGGAGTAAGGTAGCAACTTTCAGTTCACTGGTGTCTGTTCTGTGCTAAATGATTATGTGCCCACACTGGCTGATGATGCCGACCTGACTTGTAAGTGTGACCCAAAGTCTCTTGCTTTTAAGACAGTTCCCTTGTTAGCACTGCTGAGGAACAATGCAGGCAGCTGACCTGAGCCTTAGCCAAAGACTTCCACTCAAATTACAAATATCCAACTGCCGTTTACTGAGGAGAATGCAGGTGCAAAATACAGCCAGGGTGGAGGCATGTGCACATGGAAAAAGCAGTTGCTAAGAAACTGGTGAGGTGCTGCTGACTGGCAGAGAGGCAGCTTAATTACACAGCCAGAATATGAGGATTTGTGAATAATTTACAAAATTCTGTGCGAGCAAGAGAGAGATGAGCATTCAGAGTGTCACATATGCGTGTGTGACATCTCAGAGCAAATAAACCAGCCGAGCCTGCCAATGAGAGCACGCAGCAACACCTCAGTCTCACCAAAACAAAAATCTGCTTTTTCACTGCATAAAATGAGATGAGATCAGGGACTGTGTCTTGTAAGGAGGGAAATCTCAGAAAGACAGCTTTGTCAACTGCCATCAATCATAGCCTGAAGAACAGACACTGCAATGATTCATGGGAAAATTGCTGTGCAACAGGGACGTGGATGATGAGCAGGTGACAGGTGTAAGTGGAGATGTAGACATATTGAGTCTGTGGAAGCATGGATCTGATGTTAGCATTATGTGAGGATGTTTACAGATGCATGCTAAGTCTGTAGGCTAAGCTATGTGGTGTCCCAGACAAACCTGAGAGCCCACCAAAGACTGATGTTTGGACTGTCAATGTTTTGTCTGTGAAAGACAAACTGAGTCATTGTCTGAAGATGACCACCGTTTTATTTTTAGTTCTGTTAGTTACAGATGACTGCTGTATCTGTTGTCTAATAAAAAAATATGGGTTAGTTTTCCAGGACACCACCTCACATTACAAATGGCATCAACATCAAGCTTGCACATAACAATCAGTGAATTATGGCTTTCTGCTTTCACCAAGAGACTGAATGCAAATGAGACCAATTTGAATTGTGGGACAGAATGAGATTTCCTGAATCTGGAGTCAGTAGTAATGTGGTGCAAAACTCCAGGCCATGCCGAGCCTAGAACATTCTGGATATATCTGGCAACTCTCATCCTGCTCAGCCGCCCCTTAGCTAACAGTCTACAGTTCACACCTTGTATCTGCACATCTCTTTAGCTGTGTCCTGTGTTTCCAATGCTGACATGGCCCTGATTGGCTATGTATTCTTCACAGCAGGTCTGTTGGAAGGGTCCACATGTCTTTTTGAATAGCCAGGTATGCCTAGCTATTTAATGGCTAACAATGAGATTGCAAACTGTAAATTTTTACTCATTAATTTTTACCATAGTGATGATAGAAATAGGTGCGAGGGTGAAAAAGGACAGGGTGCTGTCTGAAGTTGATCTGAGGCAATTGATCAAAACTGCAGGTTTAACCACATACTCTGAACTCTCTTCAGAAGACTCCAAATTCAAGCCAAGCTGCAGGATGCAGGCCGCAGTGTGGGGTGGAGACTCCACACCTGAGAGTAATGCGTCTGAACCCCTTAAGGGACTCTTCTGTAATACCCTTCAAACAAGTTGCTTTACCCTCTGTGTTGCTCTGGTAAAACGATCCAGCTGTAAAAAACATTAACTTCTATCAAAGTGTATAAAAGAATGTTGTTATAAAGAAAGACCCAATTTTAAACACACACTTTAATTGAAATAGCTTACATTAACATAAATACTACTGTTATCATAGAAGATACAACTATACTGTAGAACAATTATTTAAACATAGTTTTTTTTTTATTTTATTTTTGACTTTAGACTTGTAATACAATGTTTAATACAACATTTAAATTCAGGATAAATTAGAGGTAGGTTACCAGTGCAAATATTAGTGTATGTTCAGCTGTGACACAAATCAATTGAATCAATTTTTGTCCTCGAGGAGCTACACCCCTGTGAGTCCATTTACACCCCCCAGGTACACCCTCATAGTTCCGCCCTGCTGAATTTTCATATTTCCTGTCAGGATGACACCTGAGGCCATGCAAGAACATAATTTATATCTCAGCTACAGTACACAGATTACGTCGCCCATCCAAATCACTACCCACTGTCCAAGCTTGTTCACTCAATAACAAAGCAAAGCAAAATCAGCTTTTTCACTGTGTAGCCGGGTAGTAGCATTTCCCCTTCTTACACCTGTTTTCACTCAGTCTGTTGGTAATAAATTAGCATACCTCACGAGTTTTCAGTGCATAAAAGACCCAGGTAAATCCTACCTGAGCGTCTGCTTCCGGGATATCTGCCCCTTTCGCTACTTGCTCCTCCAGTGTTGGAAAGCTTTATTTCGCGGTTGCTGCCGGCGTAATTTTCGCTCCATCGGCTAAGCTGTTGTACTCCCTGGCGCTATTCATCTCCGCGTGTTTGTTACACTGCGGGTAGCACTAGGCCTGCAAACTTCCAGGGGAATTGGTATTGGCGTGCCATTTCGACCAAGCTGCTGTTTTGTCTCTCTTCGCTTTGTTTTGTTGTCTCTGCCATTGCTTCGCTTATGCTCTTTTTTAATGTTAGCCCGCATTGGATATCGTATTGAATATCGTTGCCGTGTTAAACGGTCAGTGTTTTACCGTGCATTGTATCTCACTTAGTTCGTATGCAGTGTTGCCCAGTGTGTGCGGTGTCTGCGCGGGCCGCGTGAGTTTATGCAGTTCAGGGTTACGTTGCGCACAAACTACAAAAAGCGCAGTTATCGAAGTGTGAGGGGTGGGGTGTGTGTTTTTTTTTTTTTTTTTTTGAGTATTGCTTGGTACCAGCTGGTATGTGTATAATTGCGTAGTGTGTTTATTGCCCAGCTAACGCATTCTTTCTATTTAAAGCTTAGAGTGTCCCTATTGGGGAGGCTAGTCACTGGGTGGTATTTCCTCAGTGTGGAGTCTTTAGGAGCACCCTGGTTTGTTTCACCCATTGTATGCAGTGTGTGTGTGTGTGTGTGTGTGTGTGTGCGCGCACATGTGCATGTGGTTTGGGGCTTGGGCACATCCTCTAATTAGTCTGCCTCCCCAAGGTGAGCCTTAGTTCTGCTACTGAACTTTTCTTCTTGTAGTTACTAAGGTGGGCAATTGTCTGTGTGATAGTGGAAATATTTTTAACTTCTATGGATACACTTAAGCAAAACTATTTTTGTATTGGTGAATAACTATTGCTCTGTCTCTGTAACATCTTGGATTGAATTTTATCTATAATATTTGCCCCAAAATTGGATTTTGTGATTGGAGTACTTGTATATTTTTAGCTCTAGTAATTCCACTACCTCTGCAGTCAAAATTCCATTTTATACTTAATCACGTCTCTTGCTTCTTGGTATCAACAAACCTGTGTTCCTTTTGCAAGTACTAGATTAATACTCTCTGGGTGAAATTCCCAGGGTGGCGTAGCTGGCTACAATTTGAATGTTCTCTAGCTGACTGGGTGTATTTCTAGCCCTCCCTCGTGCCACATCTGCATGAAATGAATTAGGATCAGGGGCCGTCGCGGGGAGGTAATCAATGAGCAGGTGAGACGGAGAGTTTGGATCTGATGTCAGGATTATCTGAGGATGTATGCAGAAGCGGGCTGTGGATGAGTAATGGTGTTTACAGAAGCTTTACTGAGATGCTGGAACACTGTGGGGACAGGGAGAGATGGTTAGACATGACTACAGACCTATTCTTATCGATACCCTTACCACTATGCTAAAGCTCTTAAAATAAATGCTTCATTAAAGCTCTGAAATTTGTCTTGAAATGCGTTCTCTCCTGGCTGATATCTTTGTCTGTTCAAGGTTTTGACCAGATGGCCGAGTACACAGAGTAGAAACCCCTTCAGGAGAGATCGGGGTGAAGTGGAAGCTCAAAGGTTTTCTGGATTCAGTTCTATAAAAAGCCCATGTTACACTGACGAGCACAGCTCCACAGTACTACACTGACAAACTCTGCTACCAAATGTTAAGATCCCATCTGAGCCTGAATTATTCATACTTACTAATATTTCAGAGCATGATGTTTTGTATGTTTCCATAATTTACTCAGACTCAGCAGGCCACTGCACAGGGAACAGTGGGGAGTGACACACACACACACACACACACACGCTCACTCACTCAGACACGCACGCACACACATACACACTTTAAAATATCCTCTGATATCAGATGAAAATGATGGATCGATCTCCCCAGCAACTTCCCTCTCCTTTACAGTGGAAGTTATACTGATGGGGCTAAGGGTTTGGAAACCTATCACCTGGGTTTGATCCCAGCAGTGTTATCAGCTGATGATGAATGAAAGACCACGCCAAGCAAACTGGATTCCTTCTCCTGGGGCCTCGGATGGAAGGGGGTTAGGGTAAGGGGGGGGCTTGTCTTGTTGCATGCAAGTAACCCCCGTTGGTCAACAGGGTGCCCACAGTCTGCCTGTATGAAGTTGCATATGAAGTGTCTTCCTGTGACTCGTGTCTTTGCAAGGCCTGGCATGGGGACTACAGTATGTGAAGAAGTGACGGCTGATGTCACGTGTTTCAGAGGAGAGCACGTGTTCATGTACGCTCTTCTGGACTGTTAGTGGTGGTTGCAGTAATGATGAACAATGACTTAATTGGGAGAAAAAGGGAACAAAACAGAGGGAATTTCAAATTAGTAAATATTTGGGGAAAAAAAAAAAAACTGCCTTGTCTTGCAATGTCACCAGGTGATTCCAGCACGCTACGGGGTATTTTACCACTGCTAAACTGGGGTTAAACAGCAAAGTGTTAGGGAGGTTGCTTGAAAAGCACTTTTTGTCAACCTGAAATAAGTTCTTTATGGAAATATTTTCATATCTCAATTGTTGTCATGGGATTGGACTTTATGGCACTGACAGTGGGGAAACCCAGAAATTTAATGCTGTTTTAAATTACACAGCTGCATAAACTGCCTTGTTAGACTGCCAGCTAAATTAAATTTTTACTCAAAGGTAGGCACCTGCCAGAACTTTATCACACAGATAAATGAAATAGATTCTTAACGATGATTAATTTTAAAAGCATCATGGAGGCATCAGAAAGTGCACAAACTATAATGCAATATCGTAAATTGACAACTTTACCTGAATGCATGATCTGTCTTTATTCGTAGCTCATAAAAGTAAATGATTAATATACTGCTCATGAAAGTGGGCTTGTAGCTGTAACGTGTGAAAGTCAATGACAAAAAGAAGGAAATGTAAAAAGAGAGAGAGAGAGAAGCAGAATCAGTCAGAATCACTGATGGACAGATGTCATCAGAACTGCTGTTTACCAAGCTAATTTCGCACTACTGAGTTTCCTCCTGCATGCGGGGGGGATGGTCCTCAGAGAAGCAGCAGCACTACATGGCTTTAATAAAAATACATTACAAAATATCCATAACTAAGGTATGTGAACAACATTAATCTGGTCTCATAAATTCTCAGGTATTTCCCCTGTGTATATAAATATATATAACTTAGATATGGGAGATCAATTTAGAAATCATGGTAAACTTAAGTAAATTGAATGCAGCTTTAGCTCTGTATCCTGTTCACCCAAAACAGACACAAAAGTATGTACAAGTGAGTATAATGGTAAAACGTGTTAGCAAATCATGAAATGTAACATATGTTGTTTAAAGTACAAAATATAAATGTGTGATGCCTCCTCTCAATTATAGCTTAAATTTTACTACAGTGGATAGCCTTTAATTATCTGTGAATTTATACTTCAAAGGCTTGAACAAAAGAGGAAATATGGTCAAAGCAAATAGCTCTTCAATTCACTGCGATCAAATGTGTTTGAAGTAAATAGCGCTGGGCAAAGCAGGCGATATAGAAGATGAGAAGTATTCATGCATTACCCTTCTCTGCAGGAGGACGGGATTTGCATCTGCACAGGGAAATAACTGACACAAGCGCTCAGTTTTAAAAATCATCTTACAAAATCATCATCAGTCAGGCTTCACAGGAACCGTGCTTGCTGAACACACACACACATGCACGCACGCGCACGCACACACACACGCACGCATGCACACACCCACACACACACCCACACCATATACACACACACACGCATGCACACGCCCACACACACACACCCACACCATACACACATACACACATCCACCACACACACACACACACACGCATGCACGCACCCACACACACACACACGCACGCACGCATGCACACACCCACACACACACCCACACCATATACACACACACACGCATGCACACGCCCACACACACACACCCACACCATACACACATACACACATCCACACACACACACACACACACACACGCACGCATGCACGCACCCACACACACACACACACACACACACACACACATAAATACACATAACAGGCTCGCTCAAGGACACAAACATTAAAAACATCTCAATGACTTAAAAGTGAGTAAGAACTCTACACTCAGCGCATGAACATAAGCTATTGACACGCTCTGACACAATGAGAAAGCTGTCTCCTGGTCACCACTGCCCGTACACGTGTCCTGAGAGGCTGATGGTAATGCAGGATTCAGAGTTCCACCCCCTCCGCCCCCCCCCCCACAGGGCAGTGTCGGGGACAGGCTCTCCTCAGTCAGGGGGTTCAGCTGATGGACAGAGACAGGCCTGGAGGTGGAGCTGTCAGACGCAGTCACGGTCCTACTCGCTTAGCAGGGGTGCATGTCAAAGCTGCGCTCTGCCTCCTGGCTTTACGGTTATGTCCTTGAGCTTTATTTTCCTTTATTTTCATTTGTTTTCCCTCCTTGTTTTGCATAAGTTTATTTGGTGTTTGTCCGCAACCTGAGTGCAATATACAGATGTAGAAATCCATGTCTGGGGAGCAGATGGTGTAATGGGGATCGCAGAGGGAAGTACAGCACCTTATACTTGTTTTATGTATAACATGATACACTATGAGGCAGTTACACCATAACCATCACATTTATTATGACCATATATTCAGCTAATGGGTTCTGTTCTGTGTCTAGAAGGTTCCTGTTAGCAACAGGTGGTTCAAGTGCAGTCTGTGTTCATGTGGCAGCTGTGGATGCTCTGTTATAATCCACACCTTGTTAAGAATATTCATAATAAACCAGCTAATCAGAACTGATTTCAGAGTCAGAATCAGAGGTGTCGTTATCATTACTGGGGTGTCTGACTCAGAGTACCTCACATTGTTAGATAACAGCTTTGGCCTGTGACTGAGATAAGTGAAGTGATGGAAATGGTTTTGACTCTTCGGATGTGAGAGGTGACATCTTCCTTCCAGGAGGCCGATCCGCATAACATGGTGTCAAAGGACATGTCAGCTGGACTGAGCTGTCGGCTCTGCCCGGACAGATGATGTCACTCTCTGTGACAGCCCGAGGACAGGCACAGCAAAGGCCTTCATCCTCTGCTTTCACTCCATGCGGTGTGGGCGGGGGCAGGGGCAGGGGCAGGTGGGGGGGCAGGGGCAGGTGCGGGAGCAGGTAGGCCTCACGCAAGGAGGTGTGTGTAGAAACAGACTGCCCAGGTACTCAAAGACAGCCTGCCCTGCTGATGACAAGGACAAGATACCAAGAGCTAGTAACTTACACTGCATGTATGTATCTGTTTGTGGGTAGGCCAGCTCAAAGGAGCACACTGCAAAAACAAAATGGGAATATGAGCCAACTGGGATTCCCAATAAACATTTGACAGAGTTAAGCCAGCACGTAACTCCCTGAGTTTTTCAATGTCACAGAACTCCCCAAGGAACACAAGACAGAGCTAAAAAGTGTAGTACAGATCTCTATTTCTGATTTCTTATCCACCTGCTCTACAATATCACTGTTACAGTGCCAGTCAGTTTTAACTTCAGCATCACAGTCGACCCACTTTACACCAGGTGGTGCCAATACCTGTATATTTAAACTGTAGCATCATAAGTACAGTTGTGTAGTTAAATAGTGTAACAAGTGTAAGTGCTCTGTAGTAATGTGTGTACAAAGCAGTCAGACTGTACCTGTGCAGTCGCAGTGTAAAGTGTTTGAGCCACTTCTCTCTCTCTCTCTCAGCCCTCTCTCGGTGTGAGGAGTAGCACACCTGCACTCCAGTGGCCACGCCCCCAGGGCTCCAGGTGTGTCCGGCTCCCGAGGAGTGACCTGAACCCCCGCCCCACTTTCATCCTCTCAGCTTCTCTCAGGGCTTTAATGTGATAATCAGAACCAGAACCTCAATTGGGTCCGGTGACCACTGCATACATTTACACCCACTTTGATCTCCTCCACAGCAAATTAATGATCTGAATTCTTATGAATCTCCTGCAATACTGAGATGCTGCTCAAGGCAGAAGAAACGTGCCAAATTAGAGCCTGAATTGAGCTCAGGGCTGTTTGGTCTTTATTTATTATCAATTCAGAGGATAGTTTCAACAGTAAATTAAAATAATTTAATCTTTGAATAGTTGCTGTTTGAACACATTTAATAAAAGAGTAAACAACTTTTTATGAGTACAACAGCGAGAGAGTCGGTGAAGACAGTAGGACTGATATTTCTTCGTAAATTAAATTCTAATCTGATTTCATTACCATAACATGTTTGTTCCTGTAATATGTTTACTAAGGATATGACTTCATTCCATTTGTTTTCACAGGGACCTAAGAGGACAGAGAGTCTGTTCCACACATTTATCAGTTATCACAAAGCTTCCATTACCCTCTGCAGTAGTAAGTCTCAAAGCGCTGATGTTTATCTCTGTCTGCAGGGACGCTACTTTCTGGAAATAACAGAGAAGATCGATTTTGTGCCCTCTGCTGCAACACAAGCCACTGTGTGAGAGATTGTGAGGGACTGTGGAGATGACTACTTCCAGATTCACCTGAGACCTGAACTACACCACATGAAATACTGCAGGCCTGGCTCTCTCTACAGTGAAGCATATATGAATAATAATGTTCAATGAACACAGTCCTTTGACAGACCTACTGTATGGTAAACAAATCAGATCTATACTACTCTACTATAAACTGGCATGTGCTAGAGAGTAGTTTCTATGAGGGACATAAATGTGTGTGAGAGAGAAAACTATTAGGAATATGTTTTTTATTGTAATGAGCAATGATGTCACTGCAAAAACCTTCTCACCTGATGCAGCTGTACCTTCTGATTTGGAGCATACACACCAGTCAAGAAGGGTAGAATGCAGTCTGAAATGCCATTGTTATTTGGGCAATTTCACAACAAGGTCACATGCAGCCAGCTGATAAGGGTATGCGGTCTGGTACATCTGTGCTGGCAACACCTCGGCGCAACGACTTCCTCAAAACCATGCTTATTCAGTGCTTTTATTCAGCTCTCCAATGAATACAGCAATTTTTATAAATTACATAATTTCTTATTTAACCCATCATCTTTTGGAATGTGTCATGCAATACTTTAATGGCCTAATGGATTTTATAGTTTTAGTTTGTTGTGTTACTTTTCAGGTGGAATGTGCAGTGTGTATCACAGCCCACTCAGTGAAAGGGGTCTGCTCTGGGAGATTGTGGAGTATTGCTCCTTCTGAGAAACCCTCCCCAGTTTCGTTATCTTCAGCATCCTGACTTCTCCTCTCGGCAGAGTGTAAATAAACGTCACTGCTGAGGGTGAACAACACGGTACCACACAAATCTCAGGCAGCGAACCCCGATGGTGAGCACTGAGTCTGATAAGACGAAGGAGACAGCAAACGTGACAATGACTGTCTCACAGCTGGAAGCTCACAGCAGGCGGCCCACAACAATACCTGAGAAAGGTGAGAATTTGGTCTTCCTTCATCTCCGAAGCTGAAAACCAGACTGCATTAATAACAGGAGGGGAGTGTGGAAGCTGCAGAATGACAGCTGACACAGTGAAATTGAATCACTGCTCGTTAAACAGGATAACAACAGGATGCTGTGGGAAATAGTTGTGGTATCACTCAAACACATGGTACAGCACAGAGCACCATGTGACTCCACTTCAGCCTTCACAGTGACACTAAAATAACTGTTTGGCTAAATTACTTTTGGAGATCCAACTGAAAACTGGAACATGACCTCTTATAAATTTACTAATTACAAGTGTTTAATGTCATATTACCTGGAGTAAAAGTGAGCAAGCAAAGCTTAGTTCTGCTGTCCTATAAACATTCATATTATATTCATTCATTATATTCATATGCAATAAAGGCAGCTGACCTTCCCAGATTAAGAATAAAAAGGAGCAGGATGCAGTAACCCAATACAGTAGTATACTCCATAGTGATCACCCTCTCCCCGTTTGTAATCATCTCTGTCATATACTGACACCAGAATAGACACATATCATTGGTGTGATGGTGAAGATACCACCCTGTCTCTCACACACACACACACACACACACACACACACACACACACACACACACAGGGGAAGTGTGCTGGAGTCTGTGCAGGCACAGAGTCTGTGCAGGCGCAGAGAGCTGGAGTCTGTGCGGGCGCAGGGAGCTGGAGTCTGTGCAGGCACAGAGTCTGTGCAGGCGCAGAGAGCTGGAGTCTGTGCAGGCGCAGGGAGCTGGAGTCTGTGCAGGCGCAGATGAAGACACCAAACGCTGTGTGTGTCCCTTCATCTCCACATGACTTGTACTCTCAGCCAGACTGCAACCATTTCGTTTAGGGCTTTTGAAACGCTGTATAATTCACCCAGTGGTGCCTCTGCTCTTTCAGCTGTGCCCTGCAGCTTTTGAGGGGCTCCAAGCAGCCACAATATTACAGCCGAATTCCCCCCCTTTCAGAGCTTGGAGGGGTATCGGAAACCCTGGCTGAGGGGCTCACACTGGGACAAGGTTTTAAAATGATGACACATTCTCTATTGAAAGAAGGAAATGTAAATACTGAGCACTTGGCCTGATCAGGGGCTACCTGTGTGTCGATAATGAGGGAAAATCTCTTCAAATGCTGTAAGTGATGTTGGTGCCTTGGTAAAGGAAAGTCACACAGAGTGCTGCAAAAGGGGACTTAGAATGACTGAGGTTAGTTGAAAGCACTTTGCCTTCAACTAAAGACAGCTGAATGTGATATCAATGATAATCTTTGTACAAATACTTGGAACATACACATTCTTAATAACATTTTTCAATAGTTTAAGATGTTGCCCACTAGAGATAATGTATCTCAAAGACAGAGCATTTGAAAAGAGATGATACTTTGGTTTCTTCTGAATATTCAGGCATATATCAGCTGTTCAGCTCAAGAGGTTATTGTAGTCATTGTAACCAAGGGCTTTACTGGGCTTCCTGCTACTGTAATGTCATATGAGCTATGGATTTCATTGCCAGATAGAAAGCTGTGGTGTTTGGCAAAGAGCAGTTTCTGCCCACACATCTCTTAAGATTCCTTAACAATACTGTTTTCTGCAAAATATTAAGTTTATAGGTTTCTACCAATTAAAAATCAGCCTTTGAAGGTATTATATAATTGGTTACTTGTCCATATAAAAAATTTATGCCATTAACGTACATACAATTTGTTAATCTATTTTATCTGGAACACAGCCCACTTTTCCACCAATGCCATCACAGGCATCTCTCGCATCTTGGGAGGTGATAGTTATGATGACAGATAAAGTATTCATGAAGGTTCTCCAGAGAAAGCATTATGAATGCAACCAGAGGGCTTCACGGAAATGCATTAAGACAGAGCGGAGATGTGGGGCACAGAGGAGTCATGTGTTATAAACCCACGAGTTTAACTGAGACTTTAGAGATAACCACCAATTAAATTATGCAGACTGCATTCTTTGATTGTGCCTCAAAGGCAGTTGTCACCTCCTGATAAATTTATCATCCTAAAGAAATTGACACAGAATGAAAAATTCACTCTTCATTAGAAGCTTTATTGAGTGTGTCCTATCTCTGCAACACATCACTGCTTCTTATGTATCGCGCTTTCCGACAACTCCAATTCCAGCTAACTACACGCTATCCCTCTGAAACAAAGATGCAGATTAAGCTCTAACAAGGATTACAGATATAAAGGTATTTCATCGACTGTAAATCTTGAGCCTATTCAGTTTTGATATCTGTTTCAGGCAGGGAATCCAGGAGAGGCAACCTCAGCTGAACAGCAGGCTTAAGTCTCCCACTAAGAAACAATGAGTGAGCACATGGGCTTATATGTGATGCATTTTATAAAATCTGCACTTGCATATCCATCTTTATAAACTGTAATCTCCGAGCAGGAGATGATGAAGGTGTTTTCCGGAGATCAATGGAAGCAGAACACCAGTCAGCTTTGCAGTCAGAGGAGATCGAAACATTGAATTTCAGAAACGTGTTGCTGGAGGCAAGGAGTCGTCACCCTGAAGGTAAACTCCAGGCCGACAGAACCGTGCCCCTCTGGAGATCTATGGACATGCTCAGAAACGAGATAAAAAAGATAGGCCTTTATAGAGACTCTGAAATGCTCTGCTGTAGGTCTGGTTTAATAAAAAGAGTGAATTTGTATTTATAAAACTATTTTTTAATGTGTTGTCTTCTATGACATACCTTCATAGATGTTCCTGTATTTGTGTTATCACACTAATGATGAATTGTCTTGGATTATTTCTTTGTGATGAGAGAATACAAAACCATGTGGATGAATGTAACCTTAATTCCATTTATCAATCCTTATGCAATGGGTAGAATATATATTGACACAATCAGGGATGGATTACTGTATGCTAGTGGTATGATACACTATCTTAGTCAAAAGCCACTTTGCAGAAGAGTTACAATATTACAGTTACAATGTTACAGTTACAATATTACAGTTACAATGTTACAGTTACAAAATGATGACAAGTGAGGAGAAATGTATGCGTTGTTCAGGGAAGATGAGGGAAGTGATTTGGTATCTTCTCAGTAATTGCGCTGGGAACACTTCTAGGGTGATGAAATTGTGGACTGAGCTGAGTGTCTTTTCCTTTGAAGCTTGTGCAGTAATCAGAGGCTTCAGACAGGGTGTCAGCGGATACCTTGGACAGATGACACACGCTTCCAGACCAGTGTGTTGCAGTTTTTTGTCACTAGGGCAAGTAAGTCTTTTAAGTGCAAGCCCTCAGTGTTGGGTGTAGTTTTCGTCATTGTCATACACAGACATTATCAGGACATCATACAGCAAGTGATTCATTCGTTGCAATTTATGCAAGTTAACATTTTTAGTGAGATAATCTCTATGGAATTATTTCTCTCATGTTTATGCAATTTTTTTTGCATTGAAATGTGTATGATACAATAAACATTAGCTTTGAAGCAGAAAAATAAACAAAAAAAATCACAATTTTAAAAACAAAACCACAAATCCAAGTAGACATCACTTTTGCTGCCATATTCATTAATATTATTAACAACTGCATTATTACACCAAAAATCACAGTGCTGTGCATCTTTCTAACATTCACCTCCCGTGACTCACACAGTTTCCCTATTAGACTTCACCATGAAATGTGGCAATTTGACAACTAATGTATAGAATTGAGAGTTTGAAAGAAAATGAAAAATAAGATGGATGTTTCAATATTTTTTCTTTAAAATAACCCAATCAAAGAAAAAAAAAACACATTGTTTTTTTGAAAGGGTCAATGATGCGTTCCAGACTAATTGCTCGTTAGCGGGTAGCACTGGTTTCTGTATTTCACATTAAATAAAGCATGAATTATAAAATGCATTATCTGGAAAACTCATCTACAGAGGATGGGATGAAGTAGCTTTTACACTGTAATATTCCACAGGTTATTGAACTCCTTCCATTATCTAAATGTAGGCGGAGTACCCCATAACTTAAACTGTGGTAATGCATGGCTTGTCTCTTTCCCGTTTCTGTATTAGCTGCACGAAAGGTTTTACCAATATAACCTTTATGCACACAATTCCAATCAAAAGTGTTAACATGCTTCACTGCATTACATAGCCCTCTAGATAATCTATATGGATTATTTTGCTCTATTAATAAATGCACAGTGTGGGGTGCAGCACCTTGCCCAGCTGGGAATCAAACCAGCAATCTCTTGGTAATGAGCCCTGCTCCTTACCACCACACCACATTACTTATTGCAACCCCTGTCTGTGAACGCACTCCACTGGGTTTTCAGTGGCTCGGTGCTTCTCGCCTGAGAGCTGTGATCCTGCCAGGGAGGGAAACAGTTAGCACAGCTGAGAGGTGACATCTTCTGAGACCCTGATACAGTCTTTGCTTTTTCAGTTAGAGTAGAATACAATTTAGCAGTACAGTGCACTCTGTCTGTAAGAAGTACATCTGTTCAAGATGATTTGATTCTCACAAGTGGCCAATTCCTGGAAGTGGAATTCGAAATGAATGGCTAAAACCACCCATCTTTTAAACAACATTTTCTCTGTATTGAGAAATGCCCATTTCTGGTGATTCAAATACGGAACAAAATGTATTTGAAGTGTTCAGTATTTTTATGCGACCCTTTGTTAAATAAAATAAAAAATAACACTATGACTGACATTAATTATTTAAATGTCACCAGGCGAATTCCTGACGCTGTGCAGGCTACAATGCTGATGATGACAGTGACGCTGTCAATGCCTTTAACTGGATTCAAACACAGTTCAATGCTCCCACTGCTGCTTCCAGCAGGTTTTTACTGTAGAACCACAACTTCAAAAAAGCTATAGAAGAGGAAAGAGAGTGGGGATAACAAACACCAAGGCAAACAGCCCCCTTTGGACAAACAGGGGAAGATGAGGAGTTTACTGAGCTGTGGCAAGAACAGCGGTTTTTCTCTAATCAGCTGTTTATCCGGCTGCCCAGTACGGCGTTGAAATTATAACCGCGTCTAATGGCCGTGGCACACACGGCTCGTGCCACAGCTCACACCGTGTGTCAGTCCGGACTCCAGCATGACCGCTCTGAGAGACCGTAATCAACCAATAGCAGTGCACTTGCTTCCAATTTTCAGCAATTGTCCAGTGTGTTTTAGGATTCAGCCTCTTCTGTGATGTCTGTGGTGCTGGGCTTACAGACAGCAGGCAGATGGGAAATCAGCTTTCCTGTCACTTTCTCTGGAAGAAACCCCTGGACACCACTGGAGCTATTTGCAATAACAGCCAAGTGTGCTCTCTGCACCACACCCCACAGACAAAACTTAATTCTAATTAAAATGGTAAAAATTTCACCTGGTTTGGAGCAGCGACAGTCCCCATAGCTGAGGTTCTTAAAAATGTCAAGAGCCACCAGGCTTTGAGTTCTGCTCCTGAGATAAGCCATCGGAAAATTGCCCGGTGCAAGTGGAGTTTGAGTGAAGATGATAAGCGTTACTCAATTTAAACCACGCCTGAATGAGGCAGTAGTGAATAATGGCTGCTATCACCCTGACAGTCAAATGAACCGCAGGGGTTTTTCGGTAATGCCTATTAAAATGGGATATGGAGGAGATCATGTTTTTTTTTTCTTTCTAAAAAATAAGGAATGCTAGTTTTATCACAGCCTTATCTACAAACTTTACTATACTAGTACCGAAGGCGCAAATGTCAGTTAATTTGTAAAATATAATACGGTTAATAATCTACAACCTAAGAAAAATGAGAAAACACATATATTGTTACAGACAGGGAATCATAATCATAAAATCTCGGTCATACTCAGTCATATTCAGAGAAGCAATTTACGACACATGCTGTCACTATCAGAACCTATATAGTCATTTGTGCTAAAATATTGGCAGACATTACTTAAGATGACACCAAAAAGAAAACTTTTTTCTAGTTATAAAGACAGAGCCATGTTCCTTCTTTTCATTGTACTAACATAGAAATACCACATCTTGTTTATTCATTTTGGTGGGTTCGAAAACACAAATTCGTTTCTGCTTGTGGCTGTGTGGGAGTTTGTAGATGGAAAGCTCTGTGAGACGCTTTTTAAGGGCTGCTACTGTGTCTGTAGAGGAGCACCTGCACAGACATTACCCAATATTTCTAAGAAAAGCTGAACATGGCATGCTGGGAGATTGGAGTCCAGCCCTGCACTGATTAAGACTGGAGATTAAAACCTTCGGAGGAGCATAATTGTTCAAGGCTAGGGTTCAATGAGGGTGAAGCAAAGGATACAGACATTGCAGAGACATTGTGGAAGGCGATCATTAGAGGCTGAAATAGTTTCATAATAGTTTCTCCTTGTGGTCAGATGACTGTTTAATATGATGTTTGTCCATCCTGCTTGCTTAGTCCCAGGCTTACTGCACCAGTAAATGTCAGTCCTCAGACCCTGTCTGTAACTGATGTCTAGAGCATTTCATTAGCCCTCACTAACCCTCCATGTCCCCCACAGCTTCAAAAGCCTGTGAAGCTCAGTGGGTCCATTTCACATTACAGCCATGGCTGCACCACTATGCACTTTGGCTTTTGGTAAAAATACCTGCGCCCCATTAGTTTTGATGGAACTCATCCTCGCTGGAAATCCAGAAGGTTCGTTAAAATCTGTCTCAGCAGAGACTTCGGTCCCTGAATTCCCGAGCACAGCCAGCCAATCTGTCACTGTCAGTTGGGAGCCCAGGGGAGCGCATTATGGGCCAGGGGGTGACGGGCTGCGTGGAACAGGTCCTCAGTGCCGAACCCCGGGGGATTCGAGATCCACTCATGACCACACACTGCATGCAGGCTTTGTACCGAGCGCTCCGCATGAACCCATATAAATAGCTTCTTCATCCTCTTCCTGACAAGCGTCAGGAAAATCAAACAGACATGCTGCAAGAAATCTCTGGGTCCCACACAATGACCCTTAAGGGTTGTAGAAACAAGAAAGCCATCCTCTGTTTCATGACCACCATTAGTATCGCTCACTGAAAACAGACATCTTCTGGAAGGCAGTCGGAAGGGAATCAAATTTCCAATAATCTCTCACCAAAACGTGCAGTGTTTCATTAAACTAGAAATATTTGCACATTAATAACAAAGTTATCATCCATTAACATCAGCTCACACAATGCACAGGAGCATTTGCAATCTCTTCCCTTTTTCCATGTTTGATATAATTTTATTCCATGCAAACCTGGCTGAGATCTCATCAGCCAACATAAGTCATGCTTACACTGATGAGGCAATTACAGGGTGCAGTTAATATGCCTGGACGTGCTCTTTAATTACAGCTCAGAGGACTGTCAGGACTCTAATGAGCTTCCTGAACGAGGAGGCAGGTGTGTGCTCCTCAAACTCAGCTCTCAGGTAGCTTGGCAGGAGTCTGACAGACAGGCAAGTAACATATTTCACTCCATCTTGTCCCTCTCCCTTCCTCCTACTTCACTTCATTAATTTGTCTTATTCTCTAGAAATACTGGAGAGGCCACTGGAATTTTAGTGGCATGCTAGGTGTACTTATATCAAAACACAACATAGAAAACTTTTTCTGTCTCCTGATTGGATAGGGAAAAGTACTGAGAGTAAATCAGGTACTTGGTGTTCTCTGTGAGAATATAATCTCATGTATGCCCAAAACCTTCACCCTCATAATATAACATATGTGTATAGGAAAGCAATATGAAGAAGGCAGCAAACATTAAATACCCTGATGTTATGCCAAAAACATGTACCTAAAACCCTGTATTCTGAATGTGGTAAGTTAAGTCTTAGGGTTCTGTTACACTTGTGTACGCTTGCTGTATTCAATGACCACGTACTGCAAAGACTTTACAAGTGTTTCAAAAGCATCCTCTAAATAACTTCAGGAGGTGTATCTGCGCGATGCTTCCTATAATACTGTGAGCATGGTTATTACTGGAGTTAATGAAGTTGCAACAGTCAAATACCATGAAGAATTTCATCACCTGCATGGGAGCAATGTAAACTCAACAGAATGGGGTCTTTTGGGTCTAATTGAAATATGTTTGATGAATTGCATCAAACTACAATGCAAAGATGCCTTCCAAAGATGTTGTGAGGGAGCAAGTAACACTGGTGTTATTTAATGAGCAGAACAAATAAAACTCTCCAGAGTCCAATTTAGCCAATGACCTGGGGTGGCGAATTGGGACTCTGAATTCCCTAAATTGAGGCACAAATTGCTTTCACAGATGTCTGGGCAGACATCAATACGGCTGCTATTGTGAGGATAGCTGGGGTCCTGCCTCCTGGGTCACACTTTCCTTCTGTGTGCCCAGCTCTGACACAAGTCCTGTGCTGCTAAAATCAGGCTCACATCCCATACTCAGGGAAAGGATCATAAATACCAGAATGAACATAATCATAAATAAACAGAAAAGGAAACCAGAGATGTCCCTAAAAAACTCATAAACCTGTGATAAATTAGTCACTGAAAACATTTTAAACATCACCATGGCTACCAATGTCACTGTTTATTAAGAGCCTCTCGTTGTCTCATCTGAGCAAAAATAAATAAATTGAATTTAAAAAAAATCTCAGAACAGTACTTGGTGTTCCTACCTTCAGTAAATCCATATAAATCAAAGAAACAGAGCATAATTTCTGTGATGGTTTCCAAATGCTTGCTCTAGCTGACACACGGTATGAAGAGAGTTTGACGAGCTAAGAGCTCACAGGATTCCATGTGGGCTTTGCTGCAGTATGTAACCTGCAGTACATACTCACATATTCCAGCACACCATGCCCGTGCCAACCTCTCTGCTCACTGCTGTTGCTAAACAGAATCATCAGTAACTGTGCTGGTAGATAGGCAGCACATATTCCAGCCACCAAGACCTCCGCCAATCTTAGCTTCCGATCTTTATCTTTTATTGCTAAGACAAGACTTATAAGTCACCTCCAACTCCAAATCATATCTTCAGAGATTACTACGAGCACATTTAAGCTGGAAAAAGGATTGAGAAAACCCAGATTTTTAAAATGTCAGGATATACATTCTGTATGTATTCTATACATTTTCAACAGCTTTAGAGCAGCCACATTTTAACTTGCAATATCTATTTCAGCTGTTGTCAAAATGATTTCCATGGATGATTTGTCATGTGCATTAAGAAATGTTCATAAAACCATCCTTGAATGAACTGCATTTGCGAAGACCTCTTGAACCATCTATAAAGTGGAAAAAACATGTTCTGCATCTACACTGTTCCTAATGACCTGGCTCATGTGTCTGAGAGCAGGGCTGCAACCTGGCTCACACTTAAGCATGCATCCAAGTGCTTACGTCCGAGTGGAGACCCTTCTCTCTCCCTCTCCGCATGCCCATACTCTCTGGAGGAACTCAGGAGCTGACAGATTGCAGAGGTGCATTCTGGGTACTCACTCATGCCTGGAGATGCACCTTCTGCAGATCTACAGGGAGATCTCTCACTTCCATTATCCCAGTCTCTCACTCGGCCTTTCCCAGAAAAGCAGACTGTGAATATCTAACAGGGAACTGTTGATGGCCTGGCAGGAGGGTTTTGGACCATTTCTTGGTAGATCTGGTGGGCTGGGGTATAGGGAATCCTCCCTAAAAGTGTTTAAGAACTTCTTGCATATAGAAATAACTGGAACAAAATATTCAAAATCAGGTCTGAGTTCAGACAAAGAGTCATTAAAAAGGACAGAATTTTCCAAGCCCATTAATCCTGTCCAACATTATCTTACTTACTCAAGACTGTTCAGAATAAACAAAGGTACTGATAATGTGAACTTGTCATTTAAAAAAAAACTTGTGAATGATAGAACACAGTAGAACACTGTAATCCATTCTGCCTGCAGACTCTCCCTTTGGAATCTGCAGCTGTCATGCTTTATGAAGAAAAATCGCATATTCCAGCATAATATGCAATTCCTGGAGAGAAATATTCAGTTGCTGCATGGAGCATAAACGCTTCCTGTGACCCCAGTGTCAGTGACTGTGGCAGGTCAGGCTCTCCTGAGAGCAGACGGTGAAATTCCCTCCAGGTATTGCCACCTTGACTGAAGAACAAATCAAAATCACCGCTGCATTATGGGATAGCACTTCGTCCTGCAGCAGTAAACAAATGTACTGCTGCATTATGGGATAGCACCCCGTTATGCAGCACCCCAGTGACACCGTGAATGTCAGGATGAGGTTGCCCTGACACACTCACTTCATGAAAGATGCATAACTCGCTTCTCCATGAAATTGAAAAACTCCTCTGAAACTGTAATGTCCGGGTTTTAAGAGACGAACACATGTACTCTCCTACCCAGCCTGGCCCGAAAGTTTGTGCCCTAGCGCAGGCCCCAGGACCCTCTCAGAACACTGCTCAGGAACAGCCTTCCTCCCACAGTGAAGGAAGTGCTCCTGGTTCATGTCACACTGAGGAGATTATAAACATGCAAGCGGCACATACACACACACGCACACACACACACACGCACACGCACACGCACACGCACGCACATACACGCACACACACAGAACTATATGATGTGCATTGACAAGCCTTCCTGCTTATATTATAAACACTAAACATGCTTAAATCCATCAACCAGTGACAGTCATTCCTGGAGTAAAAAGACTTTCTGCTGTATTTATTTGTGCAAGACATTAGCTGTAGAATTTCAGATACCTTCTGAAATTTTAACTGCTTTTAACTTTTCCCATTTGACGTCGTATGACTGTATAATTGTGGCTGGGTGAATCCAATGAAAACGGGCTGTAAAAATGACACGCTGTATGGCTTATGGTGTAATTCAGGGAAACAGAGAAAATAATCACATGTCTCTACACATACACATTACACAGACTGAATGAAAAACAGATCAATGAGCCTCGGATGCAGAATGGCAGATTTGTAAACACCACTGACCCTACGGTGTCAGCACTCACCAGGAATTCACCTCAACTCGACAAAAAAAAAAAAAACCCAAATATAATGAATGACTGAATATCACCATCTCCCCATGGCTATTAAACCCAACCTGTGTGACTCTCTCACCTCAAGACTCGGCTGCCCAAGTGCGAGTCACTCATCATGCCTCCTGTGAGTGTTGACCTTTCTGTGTCAGGACAGTGTTTACAGAGACCGACCACGCCAAGCGACTGCCTTTCCAAACACTTAGGACCCCATACATAAAGCCTCCCTCAGTGACACCCCTAAACTGAGCCGGCTCACAGTACACTGACACATCTTTACTGGGAGAACAAATGCAGGGGAAATCCAGGGTAATACTCGGAATTTGAGAACAACATTCAAAATCCAGCAGTCAAATTATTCCCTCAGAGAGCAACTGTCAATGGAATGAGCTGTGCATTTTCACTAAACATAAACAGCCTGTGTGCTCTAACAGGGAGGATTTACAGATTTTGTGAGTGTGTTTTTTGGGTGTATGTTTTAATGCACTCAGACACTGTAGTCCTTTCAGAGGGCAGTAGTGGTTGGAGTTTCATTAAATGGCTTCATGGCATTCATTTGAACTTTTCTGTTGTTTTTCATCTCCCATCTCATGTCAAGAAATTTGTCTCAAGCTGTTCCTCAATCAGTCTCCAGGGCAGATCAACTATTGTTCTTTCATTAAAATGGAAAAAGACCACTGAATATGTAAGAGATATAATTAGTGTCATAATTGCATTTATCATTCCTCTCCTGCCTTCAAATAGAGACCTCTGAAGTATATATTCAGTTGAACTAAAAAACTGTGAATAATCAAACTTAACAAACTTAACAAGATGCACTCTTCTTTTCTGTCAATGAAACGGATGAAAAATGAGAACATGTAACATCTTCAAACGATGAAGCGCATTGCAGTTATATTGGGCTGGTCCCTTGGACGGCCTCCAGTCCTTTCTCTTGAGATTAGCTCTGACTGAGTGGATGTAATCCATACTCCCAGTTATTCTATTAATACTTCTTCTCCCTCTGGAGTAATTAAGACACACAATCAGTCACCAGAGGAAAAAAATCCTCTGCTATTCTCCTTTACAGACAGGCATGACTGATCTCCATCAGACCCTCAGAAACACTGAAAAATCAAACTTCATTAGGTTCCCCTCGCCAATCAATTGATTCTGTTTGTACTCCTCAAAGGTACGACTCATGTACCACCAAATCTCCTTTTATTTGTCTCAAAGCAGAATGCAATTTTGATTTTGGATAAAATATGGATATTGTTGTTCTTTCTGTTAGAACTGGCTAGCATTGTGCATTAGGAGCACTGCATGATGCACCCCATTAAGTTCAAAAGAATGGAAATTCCCCCTGAAGAGAATGGTGGCTCCTTGACACCTACTGCCTCTCTTCCAGTGGCTAACACACAGTGTGTATAACACTGTAATTACTGCATTTCTGAAAGTGTTAGTTGCTTGTACGCCTTGTACCTGATATAAGTGTTTGGCATCACTCTCACAAAAAGAATAATAACTCACATGAATTATAGAGCAGATTGGCCACAGTTGATTTCTGTGGGTGTCTTTACGTCAAAACGTTGACCATATGAGCGAAGCTCATATGAGTTGTCCTATTATTATTACTAATAGAAATTCAGTAAGCTAACTGGCTGCCTAGTGTCAGAGCAGGAGCAACTGAAAGTATGGAGAATAGCTAGCAAACAGAAATAAATAACATAGCATCAAAGTACAGTAAAATGCATTTCAGAAGGCAAGAAAATGAATACAGAGTGAGCAATCTCACTGGTAGGCTATAACAAAAACACAAGAAATACGACAATGCAAAAGAGCCACAAATACCAACTCATTATTTGAAACTGAACTTGTTGAAACAGAACTTCATTGTCTTCAGCATCTACCTGACACATATATGAACAGGAAGCCTCAATTTGAGGACTCAAAATAGAATGTAGGGAAGTAGTGAAAAACTGTTTGTAAATACACTTTATTTTTTTAATAATATTTCTCTGTATGTATTTGAAGCTACACTGCACCTGAGCTTAGTGAAAATCTAAGAAATCAGAAATGGCCACACTTCTGAGAAGCAGAAGGTGGAATCTGAAATGATTTTCCGTGAATTCCCTTTTCTCAAAGAGGAGAGTGTTTTGACATTAAGGAGTGCTGCAGTTTTAGACTAAATCACCAGTGACACTGCAGACGGAGACAGGGGCACTATGCAGGGACATTCTCGCTAGTTACGTGTCATGATTCATCTTCTCTTACCGTCCCAGTCCTTCAGAGGAACGGCAACATCCATCTACGGCTGCAGGTCAATGTAACCTTTACATGCTGATGATACAGGTTTCTGTTTGTCATCCTGACTCCCTTCTGACTGAAGCTGCCTTTGTGGCACTTTATCATTATGTCTGGGGAAATTGCACGAGGGGAAGAGGGCTTTGTGCCAGCTGTGTTCTTCTGAGGCTTTCAGAACGGTTATTAGTTTGCACCAATGAGACGTCTCTGAAATCATGAATCCAGCGCTAAGGGTGTGTGTGAGGCCTTGCTGTATGTTCAGGCCTTGTGACTGAATGCAACGTTGACATGTTACATGTGACCTTTAACAGTTTGATTTCCTATTCAGAGTGTTAATTTATATCCCAGGAGGAAGACTGATTTAAATCTATTCATAGTGAAATGCAAATATTAGTCTTTTGCAATTCCCTGGCCTTCTCCTCACTGGTCATTAGCTTGCTCCAGGGAGAGAGGCTACAGGTAAAGGCTGTATGCTGAAGGCTTTCAGCGCAAATCCAGCTACACTGTGGCATTTTCCCATGAACGCAGTTTGGAGAGCGACCTTTTGCTTTTCACTGACTCTGAGTGCAACAGCCCCTTCCATAAATACCCAAAACACTGCTAGCAATTTCCCTGTGTTGTCATGCATGTAAAGCTGTAATTATCCATAACGTTAGATGCGCTCCATCAAGCTGCAGACTGATAACATCAACTCAAAAAAAAAAAAAAATTTTCAAACCATGTGAGTCATATTCATTCACCAGCATGACAGCACTTCAGAAAGACGCTGCTCTGATCACTAACAGATGCACTGAGGATGTTTAATCGAATTTGTTTCAGTCCATCTCACACATTTCTTTTTTATATAACTGTGCATCTCGTGTGAGGAAAACGCAGCTCACAGCTCACCTCCTGACCACACTGTGCAGCCTGTCGGCCTGCCGGATTCAGTGCACTCTGACAGGCTCAGCTAACATGATAAAGTGAATTCCATAAGGAGGCTTCTTTTGTCATGTATATGGCATTGTATGGAGGGGATCGGCCTTCTGTGGAGGCAGAGACCCTGTCTCTCTAGGCTACTGAATGAATGCATCTAGCACGTGCATGGCAGTTTTTGGACATTATCTGTCAGTGCAGCCCCAGTGGTAATGTGTTTATACTCTGTGCTTGGAACGGCCCGTCAGGCATGGTGTGCCCATTGGTCGGTGTACACAGTGAGGACGGGTCTGTTGATCGGGTCAGTGGTGCCAGTCAGTGGTGTGATGGCAGTAGTAGCTCACACTGTCACCATAGTCTTCATACACAACTGGCATTTACTTCCCCACTGAGTTACTTTGAAACACTTATAGGACAAGATCGCCTTTGTCTTCATGATTGTGGATTACAATGCCGCAGCCTCTGGATTAAAGCTGACTTTTTGAGCTTTCAGTGCTTTTCAGAGTCACAGTATTCATCAATCACATTGCTTGGAGTTTTTTTTTCCACCTTCAGTATGATGCATTTGTATTCCAGCAGTCTGAAACAGCACCTGTCATATTGTGTTTTTAGTGTAAGGTCTTTAGATAAAGGTCTTCAGCTGATGTTAAAGGCAAATACAGTTTATTGAAAAAATATTCAGCACATTCTTTCAAAAAGGTATGACTGATGGAACAGTGCTGCATTACAGTTTTCATTCATATCTCAGTATCTCCATTTGTGTGTGTATACATTTCACTCACACTCACACACATGCACACGTGCACGTGCACACGCACACACACACGTGCACACACACACACACGCACATGCACAGCGTATGTATTCATCGGATTACTCTTACTCCTTACATTTCATGAAATTTCAGCCCCCCTTGACCTGTCCTTTCCCAGTATGATCAATATAACAGATTCCTCTTCCCATCAATATGGCAACAGGAGCTGCACCGAAAGCATTGAAGGATGTCAGTGAAAAACTGCCTGCTCACCACTGGTGAAAGAGCTTCCATTAAGGACAAGGCAATAAAGAGCCTGAAAAAGAACGATAAATTTTTTATTCTTTCCATTATTTACATATATTTCTTATATGTATATCTCTATATGCCATGTGCACCTAAATATCCAGTTAAAATTGCAACTTTTCTCTCAAAAGGGATCACAATGGACCATAACAGAGTAGCCTCAGGCAGGAGAGTGAATAAATTATATATTTAATCATATCCTTATTAATAGAATGGATCACTGTTCTAATAATATTTCATTGTAAAGACTGCATTCATGATGTGGCCTTGGAAGTGCTTTGTTCTGAAAGAGGTAGAGAACTAAATTCATTGAGTTGGGAGTCCTGGCAAGTCCTGGCCATGTTGTGCCAGTGTACTCAGCAAGCATCAGCCAAAGTGGAACCAGAGAGATTTGTTTAGCCAATGATACTGGGAGTGGATTAAATGGGAGGACTTTGGCAAGCCAGACCGGAAATTTGGCCAGGACACGATGACAATCTCCTGTCTTTATACTGAAATGCACAGGGTTATCTTTAATGGGCACAGTGAGTCTTAACTCCAGTTTAATGTCTTGTCTGAATGTCTCCTACAGCACAGGGTCCTGTCACTGCATTGGGGAATTGTTTCTCTACTTGCTTCAGAAGCACTAAGTCTGCCCCCTACTCGTCCACTGACACCACCTCCAGCAGTGACCTGGTATTCCCAGGAGGTCTCTCACCCAAACACTAATCAAACCCGTGCCCACTTACCATAGTAGCTGCTGGCACTTAAGAAGCCCATTTAATGATGACTGAAGCATCCATGATGATAGGACGTCAGTCTTTCCCCCTAGGTTTGATGAAACTGCTCTGATAATGTGTATTATTCAGATTTTATTGTTATCCATACATCTTTGTCTTGGTACTACTTTGTTCACGCTAACACACACTTTGTGTTTTGAAAAGCGTTCTCAGTGAGTTTTTTTTCCCCCGTCTTCCATACTTGCTCTATAGAGTGAACACTAAAGGCAGTGGCTCCCACTTGGGTTTTGAATAATTGATGCCAGCACTTTACAGTCTGGTCTTCACAAAGATTATGTAAGAGCTCGTCTGAGACTGATGCACATTGAGTGGCAGCATACCACTGTAATGGACAAACACAGCTGGCTTTTCATAACCATATCATCTGAGCCATGACTCCACCAGACATTTCCACTCCTAAATATTTGGCAGAAGTAATTTGGTTCAGGGGTTTGCCCTGTGTACCAGCGTCTGACACATGTGCAGCATCTGGCAGTAGACCAGACACAGAGGTGTTGACCATTCCAGACAGCAGCTGCAGGAAATTTACCAGCGAGGACATGAGTCTGTGAGTTACAAATAAACAGTGCCCAGACACAGAGATCCAAGGCCATGCTGCACACAGCAGCAAACTCAAGTGATTTGTATTGTCAACCTGGCAGGCCAAGTACTGAAAAATTACCATGGCAATGGTCAGGATGCTGTACGTCCCTGTCCAATAGGGTCACTCTCACAGTGTGCTCAATGATCTGCAACACCATTCTTTCAAATGTGCAGTATTATAACTTCCTGTGTGCACATATTGTTCCTCTATTTCCCTATGAAAGAGAAATAAAACTTTTGTTGCCCATACACCATTATCTGGAATTAGCCATTGTCATCATAAAGGTAGTGGAGACAATATTTATCATTAAAAATGACACTGAGTCACCTCAACCACTTGGCAACTTCCCTCCTTCCCCTTTGACAGCCTACCAGAGCTACCCATCCATTAGTTTGACAGCCTTGTCATTGTGTTATATCACTACACAGTTCTCTTCCCACCCTCAAATCAGGATTTCATTGGCATGTTTGGCTGTAAAGGACCCATAGGCTATAAATTATAGCTTTTGAATGCCTGAGAACGTAGAGCAAAGTAACCTTGTTTACCATGTGCTGCTCTTTTGAAAATTAGGAGATAAACACAGGGATAGAAAACCTATGAAAAAAATTAACTTCATCAAAAGAAACAAACAAATACCAAAAAAAAGCTTTGAGGAGAAGCAGTGACCCTCACCTCCTCTGTTAGGAGAACTGCTGTTCGTCTAATTGCTTGCTATCTTCAAACACAGCCATGACGTCTGCAGATGTTTTTACCAGATGAATATTAACCAGCATCCACCTTGTGTCCTTGTGTGACCCTGTTGTGTTTGCTCTCTAGAAGGTAAAAAAAAAATCTGATATTAATGCATTCATTGATTTCTGAATGTCAAATTACTCAAGAAATCCTTGGTTGAGGAAAAGTACTGCTGTGTTTAGTTATAATGTCTCTGTGGTGGCTTCTGCAGATTTATCAGTATGCTTTATAAGCAGGTGCCAAACTGTTGCCCAAAGGGAACAAGACCTGGAACTGAAATATTGAAATGCTTGATTAGTGCACATATTTACCAAAGTTTTCGGTGAGAAACAATGATGCATTGGCGATATCGGAGGTGGACTGGGATCTTCTGAAGTCCCTATAACAGTGGTGTCCACTCTTCTGGGCACTGACTGGACACCAAACAGACAACGCAGACACCAAAAGAAGCCCTGTTTATTCCCCCCCCCACTCTGAGTGAATAATAAACAGCAAAACAAATTAGCGGACAGGGAAATTAAATTAAAACCAAATTCTTACCGAGAAGAGCCCAACCTAAAGCAGCCGAGTCCAAGACAGTCACACCAGGGGCACCGTAAGGGGGGGGGAAGTTAGGACGATTCCAAGGGCCCAGCACTGACAGGGGGCCCTCATAGAGCACTATTATTATTATTATAGGTTTGGGGGGCCCAATATTATATTCTTTCATAGGGCCCAAAATTTCTAGGGGCACCCCTGGTCACGACACACAAGCAGAAGGAGTGCTTTTCCTCCAGGGCACCACCAGCTGTGCCCTTATGCCTGGGCCTAACAAGGGCATCAGGGAGCACCTGGGCTGATTGGGAACCAGCCCCAGGTGTGCAGGTACCTGTCTGTGAGGCCGCTGTGTTCTTGACGCCTCCAAACGCCTCCTATTGCCTCTGATGGGAGACAGCGAACATAAACAACAGCAACCAAAAACAAAAGCAGAAGGAACCTTCTGCACTCCCACACCACCTGCTCCAGCACCACAGCTCTCCAGCTGATTATGAGAAGAGTTCTGTACTCCACAGTCCTTTTAGACATGTTAACTTATGACACTTTACCACGTCTCTGTATCACTGGACTGAAGACATTTTGTCTGTAGACATGCACAGATTGATTCAACATCACTCTCTTTGCTGTGTAAATTGATAAAGCAACAGTGGTGCACTTTCCATTGTGAGTTTACTTTAGACTGAGTATTGTAATGAGGTTGTATAGCGCATGTCTCCACCCCTTCTCGCACCCGCGTCCACAGTCTCCGGAGTTTCGGCTGCACTCCCTTCAGCCCCTGGCTCCACAGTGCTCCTGCTAACACGATGAGGCACTCAGGCAAATCCCATCAATTACTGAGACAGGCACATGTGGATCCCTATGGACCCTGGGAGCCGAGGGCAAACGCACTGCGGCTTCACAGAGAGAGCGAGGGAGAGAGCTGTAAAGAGCACACAAGCGGCTCAGCTGCGTTAGGACACAAGGGCTTTACACTTAATACCAGCACTTACATCTGCAGACCAAAGCACACAACTGCATGGGTAGAGTGATGTTGACTTATTTAATTTTTAATTTAATTTTTTTATGAAAATGTTTTTTTTCAGAATAATGTAATTCAAAGTGAATCTCTGGGGTGAAGAGTCAAAGAATTTCTGCATATTTACTAGATATTCAGCTCTGAGTGCTTCATATTGAACCTTCTGTCTCTGCCATCATTGAAGCTGTAAGTGCTCTGATTTGCTTGTTTGTCCAGACCATTAATAAGAGGGCACGGTCTAAAACAGACCATCCATAGCTAGCATAGCAGCACGGATGGCACTGAAATCTCCTGGTACCAACTGAATTGACCTAGACAAGGCAGAACACAGGACAAACAGAATGCAAAAGCAAACCATTTGGTCAGAATATTGATTATCTGCAGTACAATACTGTCTCCTTATTTTGAGAGAGTGATTCTCAGGCAAGATAGAGAAAAGAAAAACATGTTTTAAGAAAAGCACAAACAGACATTTCACAGTACATTGTGTAATAATGGAGAAAGCACAGATAATCCTGTCAGTGCTGAAAGCCAAGCACATGGGATATATCAGTATTTAAGGAAAAAATTTCTTAAAGACTTAATTGGGTGTATGAATTGAACTGAATAATACTGGCCATTTGATAAATGTAAAACACAGGAGTAGGCAATAAAGAACACAATGTCTTCATAGGGTTTCACCTGAGAATTACATTTTTTATGATCTTGGAGGCCAAATAAATAACATTCATAGACTTTGCCATGGGAATCCTCCGATACAAATGGAGGATTTATTTATTGTGTCAGTTTATGGGCTTATATCTCTTTACACAAACAGTGCAATTCATCCTTAACATTCATGTTTGATCCAGCAGAGAGCCTGATATTTCTAACATAAAATGGACCATTAAAAACTGCGAGAGCTGATGTGTGGAGATAACAGCAGTGTCTCACATATCCTTCAGTTTAAAAGGCTTCTGCATGCACAACAGGATCAAAAGCTTCATTTTTATGTGTCTGCGGACCAGTTACAGCAAAGACAGTTCACCCACCTTATGGATCTCCAGTGATTTCTCGTTCTATCAGGTTACACAAAAGAAATCCTGCTCTTGCTTCATGTGATACAGCATCACTGACCTGACTGATTGAACACAGAGAAGCACCTTCTGGTGATGATCAATTCCCCATGGGAGAGCGTTTGAAGTTGGACATCCAGGCCTTCGTCAGAGGAAACAGATTATTTTCTGAATTAATAATAGGCTGTCCATCAATACTCTATGTCCACTACATATATGGGAGTTTAGTGGGTATAACAGTTCCCTTATTATTCTATAGTTACAGGATTCACCATTCTAAATCCTGGATACACTTTTGAGTTTACAAAGCCCTCTAAAACATATGCGGGGGTGTCTCTCTGAGATGCCAAACCTGTATTTCACAGGATTTATGATGCAGAGAACCACACATTAGTGATGTCTGCAGTTTCCTGTAAACGTGCGCCAAAATCATCGGCTGCGCAACAGCAGAAAGCATCAAAGTGCATCATAGAGCGTCGCAGTGTGCCCTGTATCTGCACAGCGATCAGCAGCAGGTCTGCAGGGTGTTTGAAGTGTGCAGTCAGCTGCTTCCTGTGAAAAGGCTGCAAACATCGAGGTGCAGAAGCAGGTATGATGCAACACACTGTGGTCACCATGGCGTCGAGCTGATGTGAGGTGCAGACACGGTGTTTCTAATAAGGCAGGTGACATGATGCGAGCATCTGCGTGCCCTTTGACCCCTCACCTGTGTGGCAGCAGCTGGGAACTGTCACATGCAGGGTCAGTTAAGGGATGGGAATCTCAGCGGGTCTGTCTCACACCCTCTCTGTTATCCTATCGACAGAAGTGGGGGAAAAAAAAAACAAGCTTTTCCATTATAGGCTCCTCACGCATGAGCGCCATCAGGCAGGTATGGGGGATTAACAGGTCCCCCGTTCCACTCCGTTTATTAAGCTGCTTTGGTTAATTACTCGTCCAGAGGTCTCAGTTATTATTGTGGAACAACATGTTTATCCTCCTACCTGATTGTGAAAAGAATAGAGCAACAAAAACCTCACTGATGACCATTCCAGCTTTTCTTAATGTTAGAATGACTCAACATCAACATTCAACATTGCAGAATGATTCAACAACAAATTTGTAACGACATCTATGTTATCAATGCAGCGAAGATATGTTTAAACAGCTTACATTGTATCTGTGTGCAATTAAAGCTTGTATGAAAACTATTACACTGATCTAGAACTCGGATTTTTTTCATGTGCGCCCACCGGACTAGCCACACCAGCATCCTTTGCTGCTAACCAGATGATGAAATGTTAATGATAATGTTGCCGACGCTTTAGCAAGGCTTTACTCAGTGGAATTTGTGCTGCTAGAGGCCTGAGACACTCCGCTCCCAAAGCATCCTTTATCAGCTGCACGTCTTGAGAAGACATACATCCAGAAAGGATCTGAATATTACTCAGGAACAAAACTATAAAGAGAATAAAATACGTTTTTAAAATCACAGAGGAAATCCTTTTAATCTCAGGACAAACAACATCTCCACTTTCAGCGTCTCACAAGATGGTGACACAGACAGGCTTTGATTGCAGCTGGGACTGTGATCACAAACTCCAAACTATCAGAGATGCCGCAGCCTGACACAAAAACACATTCTTGTTGGTGTTCCATTGCCTGCCTCCTTCACTTTGGCAACATGTCTGATCTAATGCAGACATGCATATTATTGTGCAAACAACACGATTGTAGTGTTTGGCAATATATAAAAGTGTAGAACTGGAGGTTTTCCATCCGCTTTGGAACTGGCCAGCACACACCAAAACGGCCCTTTTCCTGATGTGCAAGTCATTTAAGAGATACATAAAAGGGCATCAATCACGGCGGTATTGCACTTAAAATCTGACACCTGGCATTGCCTGGTCTTAAGCAGGTGGAGAGAGGAGGATTGTTTGATGATCCCCTGGCACAAATGAACAATGCGTAGGTTTTTTTTTTTTTTGGATTTTCAAGATAATTTCTCCTTTTAAATGAAACCATTTAAACTAAAATAAAAAGCGATCATGCATAAAATTCAGTCAGAGGTCATTATGAACAAAAAGATATGACTGTAACTTGCTGTCAGCCTGTCCCCAGTTGCCAATGCTATCATTTGGAAATATTCATACAATCAATTACCACGCCTGCATTTCTGCTGTGTATCTTACTGACACGGTCAATGAGGACATGTGATCCTCTGCTTCTACACAGACCATCACTTCGCTATTTCCACACTGAAAGATTTTCCTGAAGTCTATCTATACAGTTAATCTATATAGAACTGAAGCTGGTCATGAAATGCTCCCAGCCTTTCCTTGTTTGACCTTTTGACCTTTTGACAGGCCAGAGCCAGAGGACAGTTTTACAGGTTGGCTTTTGTCTCATTTTTATCCGTGTCAGCACTTTCTGTGAAGCCATTCCGTCTGGTTAAGACGTCTTCAAAGCACAATTTCTCAGCCCGCAGGTCTGTCATGTTCGCTGACAGCAGGCAGAACAGCATGTGGCCTCCTGACATTTCTCATCGCTGGTGTGTTCCTGTCTTACCTGTTGCCCTTCCTGGCTCTCAGAGCTCTTAACCTGTGAGATTCGCTTTGTGTTCCCTCGCATGTCCTGAAAGCATTTTCAGAGGAAACCTGAAATCGGACAGACAGATGAGCACCTATCCACATTCTGCCTGCCATCTCTGTGAGGATCAATGGAAGAGTGTTGAAAAAAGGCCTGAAGGGGTCATGGGCTGGATTTTTACAGTGAATGAGAGCACATATTGTTAAAGGAAAAAAAGGCGACACATATTTTGAGAAATTACTCTTGCTCACCTCTCATGACATCATATCTGGGCTCTTTGTGTGTTTCAGGCCACTGGCTGCACTGTTTTGAGAATGTGGCAGAGACAGAGGCACTGTGAAGACTGCCATTCACTGCATTTCAAGAGGAAATGAGAGAGGAGTCAATGAACAACGTGTGAAGGTGCAGGCACTTTTTAGCCAAACAGGCGAGAGCTGTTACAGTTTAGGGACTCTCTAACATCAAATAACCCCAGCAGTTTCTTTTTTAAATTAGTTCCAAATTAGTTCCATTTAATTAGAATTTTATCAGGAATGTCAAGTGTTCCATCGTCTGGAGCACCACATGAGAGGAAGAAGAAGAGTTTAATTGTGGAGAAAGGGCTGTTTTTCTCTAACGCTGGCACAGGTGCAGGGCAGACGATTAAAGACACAGATCACTAAATAAATCTTTTTCTGCTCACGCTCTCCCACAGGGCTACACACTTCTTTTGGCTGCTGTAATTTGGTTTCCTCCCTTCACCACAGTGAACTATGATGATATGTAGGTGCATTGACACATTACAGGTTTGGCAATATTAGCAGAGCCATAGGTCTCCCACTCATTCACCTGTATCTACCAGGTATGCTGATTTTTTTGTAAGGGTCAAATATGTCAATTTTGTTTTAGATTCTGTTGATTCAAGCTCCATCCCTCACTAACATCTGCCTACCCTCTGGTAATGGGATTTATTTTCAATTACTTGAATTTCTCACTTCTACTCAAGACCAAGACCATCCCTTGCTTGTTATGGGATAGTATGAGAAGGAAAGGGTGAGGGGATCACTGGTTTTCATCTTCTTGTCTGGGGGATTGTGCAGATACTGCATGAGGACATGCACTCCCTCTCACCCTGGTCTTTATTTCGTCTCTAGTGTGCTGAACCCCACATATCAGGCATAGTGTGTCCTTCCAAGGTTCACCTGAGCGAACCCTTCCAAATATGAGTGGAATCCTACCGGGAGACAGGAGCCTCAGGTTCACCGTCAGGAGAGACGGTGAGGCGTGTTCGTTCCTATGAAACAATAACGGGCCATTAAAAAGTAACTGGGTATTCCGAGCGGAGGTAGGAGGAGGAGTCTCACGGTCACCGTGAGCACTGGCCTTACAAACGAAAATCCCATCTCCATTCCTGTTGTCATGGAAACTTGCTGGAGACAGGAATAAGGTAAACAGAGAGGCAAAACTGCATGCAACAAAATAAAGGACAGACAAGAAATTGCCAGGAATCTCTGAAAAAAAAAAACGAGATCAGCATGAATGTGGTATAAATTATAATGGTCATACAATTGGGTTTTTTGGCTCTGTACTTCTGTGCAATTATTTCCCTTTGGTGCTATGAGGCAGAATTGTGCTGTTGGATATGGAGCCTAGTTCATCATGCACCCCAGATTCCTATACCTCAGATATGATGAAGCTGACGCTTGTAATGTCTTTGTCTGAGCTTAACCATTTCCATGTCTGTGCCATTTCAGTGAGAGAAAGGAATTCTCCCTTCATTATCTGTGTGTGAACAACAAAGGGTCATAAAATTACACATTTCACTTTCTTAGGTCTGTCCACTGGTGCCTGGGTGACATTCAATCCATGCTGGCCGTATCTGAAAAGGGATACGAGACATAGACTCTCTTCACTGCCGGGAGATAAGTCTCCTGAAGAAGAAACTGGCATCTGGTGAACAAAATAGCTAGAATTCAAGTTTTTGTAGCTCATGATGGATGACTCAGAATGAGACAGTGCTAACCTGTTCAGTATTCTGACTTAAATGAGGAACTAAGTTAAAGAGACCTTTAAGGTACTTCATCCTTAGAGGAAGAGCTCTGAGCTAATCCAGACCCAAAGCACTGCCTCTGACTCCAACCAAGAAGGTCCACAAACATCAACAGAAGAAAGACCCAGGCCCACTGTTCAAGGAGGAACACAGAGTGAAGAATCTGGTATCTCCTGTTTAAGCTTACAGAGAGAACCAGTCCAGAGATCCAGCCCTACCCAGCACACAGGGTATATAATACTTCAATCTCAAGATCTGCTCCTCTCTCTTAATTGTGCTACATATCAAACTGTAGTTGTTATTTATGTTATTATTATTCTCTTTTACAATACCTATTTACCACGTGTCCAATTACATTACATTTTGTAAATATTGCATTTGATAATAAGTGATATTATTTGTGTTTATGTCTTGACACTACATATTCAGATATAAATAATTACCTCCAGATATGAATAAATCCTTAGTTGAATAGATGTGTAATATTTAGGTGAAATGCATAAGGTGTTGCCATGGCAATTTGTATTCATTAGAGGAATACTGTACTTTATTAAAATGTTGTCCCGGATACATGGCCAGCCATACACTACACAGTAGGTGCCCCATGTGGGGAAAACCCACATGGGGGCTTTTATTTTTTGAATTTCTGAGGTAATTAAAGGCACTAATGAGGCTTATTGACAATGAATTCCACAAAGAAGAAATCTGTGTGCCGCCTACAGTGCAGGCTGGTAATTAAATGTTTACAGAAGCACAACACAAATATCATGTGACTGTAAGGACAAGGAAACACTAGAAACACATGAACGAACACCATTTGGTGGAGGGGGGACACATATTCCCAGGCTAACCCAGAACAAAGACTTTAGATGTCAGTACAAGCCTGTGAATCCTCTGGAGCTCCCTGGACTAGCAGTGTATATAAGCACATCTCATGAGCCACAAACAAACCCCTCTGCCACGCCACCTGTTGCCAAACCCTCAGTACAGAGGCATTTCGCAGACCTGCACCCAAAACACAGAGGGACAGATGGTGACCTCTCGCTGAGTGCAGTTTGGGGACAGAGACATGTGCAGGGACTGACACCAAAAATGCATCCTTTATCCTTCATGTTTCTGTCCACAGCAGAACAGCAGCAAGAAAACATCTGTTCTTCCTATCGACCGAGATGCAATTTGCAAAGGCCTTTGCATTACTTTAGTCATCTCAACAACAACATAAAGCTTAATGTAAAGATAAACGTAACAAAGGACAAACTGTCTACACACACCTGGAAGGGGAACTAGCAGCTCCCCCTTCCCTGTCCCGACCCCCCCCCGACTTGAATGCAACTGTCAGTTTAATCAGAGCTCCATTCTCAGAAACACAATCTGCGCTCCGTGCGACCCAGCGCAGAGCTCATTGTGACCTAATCAGCATCAAACAAAGCTGAAGATTGTGATTCTGCAATCCTTCCTGCGATCATCAGGACCCTGTTTTTAATCACTCCCCAAATCACAATCCTCCCTTTCATAAACTGGAATCCTTAATGAACCTCTAATCAATGGAATGCTGGAATGTTGCCCTTAAACCTCGGGAGAAACCCTGTTTTTTTATTTAATAAGTTGTGCAATGTGCCACAAACACGCTTTGCTTGATGAGGTGAATATTTTTAAAAGCTAATGGATGCAGTGTGTTTCCTCTCTGAATGATGAAGTGTTTTTTTTCTACCGGAATGTTATTGATGTCCCTTAATTTCTGCCCACTTCAGAACCAGTGTTCTCTATTTGTGACTCTCAAGAGTACAAAGTTACCAAGTCTGGTACATCAAACTTGCTTTTCACTTGTTTATTTGGTTAATTTTCACGGCCTACACCGACACACATGTGAGTAAGAGACTTATAGACGTCTTTGAATTCTATAGCATATGGATACAGATAGAAAGTTGGAACACTTAAGTTCCTTTTAGTATGTTGAGTATGCTAATCCTTGAGAAAAACTTCAAATCAGACAGCAGTTTTGAAAATGTGCTCTAGGACAGAATGAAATGAGGATTCACACCTTGATGTTCCAAACCAAAGACAACCATTTTCATCTGTGAGAATGACCTTTCACTCCCAGCTACACCTTTTACTCATAGAACAAAGACATCATTTTTAAGGCAGTGCTATGATGATTGCAGCATACTAATAATATATAAAGCCTAACTGTATTACTCTTATCTAGCTATGCAGATATGGAAGCTAGGAACTGAGGACTTAGTATAATTAATAGAGAACAACTGCTGATTCTAATCATCTGTACTCATTCAGTATGAGAGAACTGGAAAGGGGCTCCATTTCTTTATGAGAAAAATGCTGCACCACACAGTTGGCTATCCTAATTTTAAAAGAGAGGTGTTGAGGAAAGAAGACATATGGCCAGCAGTGATATGCAGGGATTACTGCGACCTGTGACCGTACTCGGAGCAGCTGAGCAGCACCAGAGAAAACCCCACAGTACAGCAGCGGGAAATGGCTGTGGTCTGCACACACACCCCCAGGGGGCCGGGGATTCTGCCCCAGCTGGGGAGCAGATGCTGTGGCGGGGAGGTTGTTTACCCCACACCAGGAGTGCGTGCGCTGCGGAGCGCGAACGCCGCGACCCGGCTTTCGGAACGCAGGGATAATGCGCTCGCTACACGAGAGCCGGCCCCTGGTCACCAGACCTCTCCGCGTGCCGCACGAAACGGCTCGCGTATTCGATTTATACAGCAGGTTCAAGACTACAATTCTGCTTGCGTGTGGGAATGCAGGGCTGGGAATGTAACTTTCAGACGGATCAGCGATTTTTTTTATTCTTTTACATTGTGGATTCAATAATGGTTCAGTAATGGATTCGCGCGGCCTTGCCACATTCGCAGATTGAAATGAGAGGTCTCTGAAGGAGAGTTCCCAGAATCGACGCTTAACTTGTTAATTACACTAGAAAGATTTTAATGGGTTTACTGATTTAAAGCTTTTTTTTTGCAATTTACACATTAAATTTCATTATACTCCATTTGTGCCTCACACTTATTTTCCTTAATGTCAACCAACACAATTGACTACTTGTTTAGTTCTGTTGGCTCTTTCCCATCAAATTTTCAACGCTCTGGGCCCTTAATAATTTTCAGATCCTGTCTCAATACAAATTAACAGTTCGACAGTTTGCACTTTTAATAAATTGCAGAGCTGCACCTGAGCTGAGGATCAGTGATCTCTGATGAAAATGCAGGCTTTCCCTCTACACCGCTGGTAGCGTACATATTAATAAACATATGGAGAGGGATGTGGCAGAATACTGTATTTCTGGCAGGTCTGTTGCAGTTGGGTGTACAGTAGTAACAGGATGACAGCTGTCATAATGTTTGACTGAACGTCACTCTGCTCCACACACAGAAATCCTGGAGGAAATGTTCTATCCAGATGGACATCCTCCCCCACACTTCTCAGCTTTTCTAACAAGTGAGGACCGCAGGACTACAGGAAAAGTTGTTAAAATTCACTCTCGTTAAAACGTCTCCTCCTCTCGAGGGCAAAAAAAATCAAATGAAAAGCCAGCTGTGAGCTCAGACAGGAAGCCCTGTCTCACAGCTCTGGTTTTGTTTAAAAAGAGGTGACAGCAGGGTCACTTTGATTTACCTCAGAAGCTAGCCACCCAGCTAGAGTGATGGTTCAAAAAGAAGGAAAAAGGAAAAAAAACAGAGCTGACAAAATTGCATTCAACATTCCATACTCTTACTGGTGGCTTCTGATAGCAGACAGGTTGCCTGGGAAACAGCCGCCATCTTGGCATAGTGATGGTAAAAAGACCTGTAGTGCTCTGGAGTTTATGGGCAGTGGAATTCGGGAAGCTCTGGAATTCCATCTGCTTTTCTTAATAATACACCATTTTGGTACATATCAAAAGTATTGATTCATGATTTGTATGAAAATACTGGCAAGTTATGCTTCTGTACATGATACAAAATGAGATATTACTGTATGTGTCATGAAATTCTATCACAGCTCCTTTTCTTCCAGTTCTGAAGAGGTATAGTCAATAAGTGCAGATGTTTAACTACAGGAAATAGGCTTTTTAAGCAAGAAGTCACTCTGTACTCAACTCTACATGACCCTCACTGAATAAAAAACAAAGACAATCATGTGTAAAGTTCTTACAAATGTTCTGGAGGTTTATGTTGAATGTTTGGCTCTCCTCTGATTACTCTGATGTTCCCTTGCCAATAGAGGCTGTGTGGTGTGTCTGGAAATGGCTTCAAGGCACGGAGCACAGTTATCAAAAATAAAAATATACCAAAATGCCTTTTACGAGCGTGAGAGCCGGGCCAGAGCAGCTGGGTCTGATTTCCGCTTGCCTTTGAACTTTTACTTGCCTCTCTTTTTTTTTTTTTTTTTTTGGAAGGACTGTTATTTGTGCATAATAATAAAGATCATTTTATGGCAGTCAGTGAGAAGAAATGAAAGTACCTTAAAGGTCTTGGCTGTAAAAAAACAGTGACCTTTAATGATTTATTCTGCCTGGCATATTAAAATGTATTTAAATGAACACCCAAAGGGAAAAAATGCCTAGCTCAGAGCATGGAGATATGTTATGATATTTTATAACGAGCATACATGCCAGTTACAGATTATTTACAATTCTGTGTGAAACACCTCCCCTCTGCAAAATCGAAATACAGATTCATACTTACAGAGCTGAGATTTCCATTTATTATCATAGAAAAAGGCTGTATAATTCCTCAAGGATTTGTGTCCCAACAAGGAACAAATGTGAACAATATATCACAGACTGTACTATTCATTCATACTGAAGTTCATCAATTGTAAGCAGAGGCCTCAATAAGTTACCCCCTCTTTTTATACCCATATAATAAATGTCAGGACACTAAATCCAAAAATAATTCACTAATGACTTTTAAACAGGACAACGAATCTATTAGACACAGAAAGAAATTTGTGTTTAAAAGTCAGCTTTTAATGTGCTTAATCTATTCTCTTGACACCGTCTGATAATTCAGGCTGGAACCGACCCACTAATTCCCAATTTCTTAATTTCCAGAAAGCCTGAGAAGAAGCTTGCTTTAACCTGTTGCCATTGTGTTGCTTGTGTTTGCATAAAAACAGGATTATGCAGACAGTATCATTAGTATGATACATTATTATATTACATTATATATGTGGTTGTCAGATGCTGTTATCCAGGGTGAGGTGCATAGGTAGTTATTTTAAATATCCATTTTTAAAGCTGGATATTTTCAGATACAAAACAAGTTAAACACCTTGCTCAAAGACACAAACAAGGACATTGATTCAAGCATGTAACCTACTGGTAACAGAATAGGCTCCCAAGCCCCCACTGTTACTTGCTACTGGTATATTTTTTCCCTTACTTTATTTCATGAAAAACAAGATTCTGAAACCCATGACTATTTGTATTTATATTCGTTTTCACTCCATTTTGATCCAAGTGCGTGAGGACCCTTGAGTGAACAGGCAGCCAAATGCAATGTTGGGCTTTAATGATTATCCGATGCAGAGAGTTCCAGGCACCTGTTTAGAGGTGATGAGAATACAGATCTCTAGGAGATGCTAATCAAAGCTTTCTTAGAAAACATCTCCATTCTCAACAGAATACACTGCCTCTTCAACTGTCTGATCTTGATGAGCAAGAAGACAAACTTGGGTACCTGGGTTGGTACGTAAGGCATACATTGGCATTCACAGCTGTGAGTGCCCCCATAAAATGCACACACGTACACTATACAGATATTCATTAAAAACTAATAAATATGGGCAAATAAAACTAAATAAAATTAAATTAAGAGCATGTGTTTTACTATTATTGCTTAAGAGCCAGACAGTATTGAGATGGAAACTATTCCAGAATCTGTTCCCTGACATTTTTATGAGACAGCACTGATGGACAGGACATAGAGGTTTAAACAACTCAGAAGCAGGATCACGATACATATGATCTTTTGTGCTTCCCTATCCAACGACAGAAGTCTTGCACAGTCAAGTAGCCAAACCAAACAGTCACTGCACCAAGTAAGATGTTCTCAATAACGCTATGGTAAAAATTCACTGAAATGTCTTGACAGGTGGCACACTACTTCAGTTGTCTGGAAAGACCAGTGTGGTTACATCATCTGAGTCTTCTCAGGCAGAGAAGTTCAACTGTTTGCTCTCTGGCTCAGCAAGAGAAATTTGCTACATTTGGCCTTCATGGTCTGCAAACATATTCACCTTTACTGAGAATACAGGTGCCTGTCACCACAGTTCCATGCATGCAGACAGCACGGTAATGAAGGCTCTTTCCAGGCTAATGTATTGCTGAAACAATTAGCAAGGAAACAGCCGTCAAAGAGCAGTTTTCCTGCTGCTGTTTGACGGCTGTCAGATGGGTTCCTCAGAGACGTCTTCCAGCCAGAGAGAAAGCTGAGTAGCAGAGCACTGCCTTGCTGTCCCTTCTTGTGATTAGTGAATGCTGTGCACTGTGACTGACACACAGGTAACACTGGACCAGTGTACCGCTGGCAACACCAGCCGAGAACACCAAGGGATTCCCTCTCCCTGTCTTTCTTTTTTAAAATCTGGTGAACCTTGTAAATGCCAAATTAGGAGGAGCAAGAAGCTCAAATAGTATTTAAAAGGGGAGCACATGCATTATTTTTCATGCCCTTTTCATGCTCAAGTTGTGTTTAAACAATGTATCTGATGAGGGGGAAATAAACCACCAGCACATTGAGAGTCCCTGTGCAAAAGGGGCAGGTGATCACTCAGGTGAATGCTCAGTACGTTCTGTAAAAACCCATCTTTACTCGATGGTTCCTCCTGTGACCGAAAAGCATTACAACAATGTATAATAATAATACTAAAAATTAAGGGAACGCTTACAATCAAAACCACCCATTTTATGGATTCAGAGGACTGCACATTCTAGAACATTCTGTTGAGAGTGACAGCATGTGGTACTCCCCCTTTAGAGCAGGTTTGGGGATGTCCCTTTACAGTGAAATGTTATCGAGCGTTGACCTGGAGGTACTGATGGAAGCAGGAGTGGCTCAGGTCAGGTGACTCTGACCTCACAAAGGCCCTGTGTGACATCATCCACAGTGAATACCAACCCCCCCCCATCCCCCCCCACACACACACACACACGATTATCCTGTCTGTGAAGGAGCCCTCGGACGTCCACTCACCCACCGAGAGCCACGGAGCTCGAAATAACAGCGAGCGCCTCCTTGACCGAAACTGCGTCAGTGTTGGCCATGGCAACCGGGCTGCCACAGATGGCACACGCCTCCCGTCTTCAAACAGGCTTTTTCCGAAGATCAAACAGGAACCCTGCGAGGGTTATAACTGCGCTCTGTCTGCTGCCGTCCCCCTGCCCCCTGTGGCTTCTCTCTCTGTCCTCATCAAAAACCTATAGCCTGGAATGAAATCCCTGCGTTTTCACTTCTTCAGGAAGGTGGCAGTTACACCTGATCAGCCTTAATTAAGATTTTCACAATAAACAACACCATATACAACAAAAACAACTGAAAAGAGCGTTTTTATCAAATACACAGACATGGCATTTATAGCTACGTACATGTAATGATATTAATTTTAAGCACTGACACTAAAATCGACAAGCAGTTTCTCATATTCTTTCTTGGTAATGGAATACTGCTAATTCTAATTTCAGACTGATAACATATTTCATTCATAATTTATTTAGCCAAGACAGTCTTCTCAGTAGAGGTATTACCTCTTTCCAGGGAATCACAGGTTCTGAGAAAATGAATATTTCATTTACAACATAAACTGATAAACAAAACAAATATAGTCTGCAGATGTGAAAATCAAAACATTAAAAACTGAAAAAGAATTGACCATGCCCTACTTATGAAGGTAACACGTTCATCCTCTCAGTATCCTTACTTCTCTGCTGCCCTCTGAAATTTTCCAGCCAATTTGGAACCAGGTAAAATATTACAGCCAAATGCAGTCTGCGACAGGTCATTGTTTTGGAGACCAGGACCTGCAAAACCGACTGCCAAAATTCAGATATCATCACTCTGCTCTTCTGCATCAGTTCCATACTGCCAGTTCCACAGCGTCTGACAACATCTGCCTGCTAGGTAACCTCTCAGTGGCCTGGTGCTTATTACCTGAATGGGATGGAGTCCCGGCCTGAGGGTTAGCAGGGTTCACCTGCAGTGGGCCACCGCAGCTCACCTGTGATCACTCACCTGCCTGCCTAAGGAGCTGAGCTTTTATGCAACAGCCAAAACCGCTCAGGTGCATCACAGTCACCAAAGATCAGTTCAGCAAAGTGAACACAAATAACTTGGATCATACTGTGGTGAAATACTCATAGATACCCAAAATTGGCACGCTTTATTTTTCTAAAAACACACATGCATAGCTTAATAAACAGTTGCTTTTGATGCTCAACATATAATGGCTAAATGAACTAGAATACTGCTGTTGCTACTCAACTCCTTTATGTGTTGAGTTTCTCCATATGAACGCCCTTTGAATTAGGAGGGCACCAGGTCGTCACCCTGGTTTTAAGTTCATTCAACGCCGGCCCCACCGCCCCTGAGATGGATTCCAAACTGTTCCGTCTGTCATCATCTGTCGTGAATCCCCTATTTCACCCTTTTACATCATGTTTCTGCCTCCCTCCACGAGCAGGTACCCGCCTTCCCTCCAGAGCTGAGCTGCAGCTCCGAGGCACAGACGACAAATCAAATCTCTTCCGCTCTCTGTGACTCCCCTGCTCTCGCCGAGCCGTCCCACGAGCCACCAGCCGAGGCACCGCCGCCGCCCTGACTCAGGTACCGAGGCAGAACCGTGACAGGACCATGCATCCCAAAATACGAGCGCAAAACGGAGAGACAACATGAAAGAACCCCGCATGAAAACCTGTGTGATCAAAGCTGAGCTACCCATGCTGGGAGCAATTAAAACCCAGCAGCACAGCCAAGCTCTCCTCTCAGAAATACGTCAGTGTAATCATCCCTCTGTGATTAAAAAATAATGATTTTACTATGAATTCAAGGGAACGGTAATAGTCTGCGTAAAAACTTGTATTTGTGGCTGGCTGTGATCTAAATTATTCTATAGATTCTATGCATCATTCTAATTACTAATATCATTGTGAAGCAGTTCAATAATTTACCAGATATGAGAATACTTTTAAATGTATCCATACCTGTGTTTATGGGTCTTTCAAATAATTTGCATAAAGAGGAGTGAGACAAGAATCACAGAAAATAAAAGGTATCTATTTAAAATAATATAACATGACAATGAATGTTCACCACTCAAAGGTTTCACGAAGAACTGGATGAATCACTGAAATGTAAAAATACCTAGACTATGTGTGTTTTTTTCCTCTTTACTTGCTGTGTCCCTGATGCTTATCCTCCATGACAGGAGGAGAGGAAGGGGGCATTGTGTCCCCCCAGGGGTGTCTCTGCAGGCAGGTCTCTCTGGAGCCTGAGGGGTCTCGCCCCTTCCTCCCATGCCCATCACGCCCCTGCCACTCACCACACCAATGATCAGGAGGGCCGGATGCCGTCTCCATGGCAACGGCGCCCGGTCACCATGGACGATGACACACAGGCTGGAAATATGTTCCACTGAAGCCATTGTTACCATTCATACCATCAGTTATTACCATTCAGCATCGGCTCTGAGTCCGCCCCCACAGTGAGGGCGTCTGCCGCTTGGCACGGTTTACTAACATATTAATATAATTCACTGTTCAGAAATCTTGTTTTTTGGCTAGGAAAGTCCCACACACTGATCACAGCTGCAAGACAGATGTGAACGCAGCCAATGACCAATATGAAATCAGTCTCAAGTTTCAATTGCTCAGTCATTGGTGACAGTGAGAAAGGTTACCAAGACATGTTTATTATATTACGAGAACAGAGCGAAATACAGCAGTTCATCATCAATAGTACAACAGATATAAAATCTGCTTGTGTTGTTACCTTACACGTGTGAAACAGCGGAGTTTGCTCAGGGGAGAGACATTACAAAGAGCAGAGTAGAGATGCTCAGATCAAGGATGAACCACTGCAAACACTCAGTCCCCAGAGCTACTCCCACCTCAAATCCTGGGGAGTCCCAGGGATGCATTCCAAAACCTGCAATGTGTGCACTCAACTTAAAAAGCTCAGACCTCACACTGCTCTGATTTCATCACATAACATCAGGAATGACACACTTTTTTCACCGTGTTGTTTTATAAAACAGCTTCTGTCAGAAGCATGGAGAGGACAATGCTGATGACAGTCTTTCCTCTTTGACTTGCCTTGTGAGAGTGATGCATTCTCTATTGTCCAGTGTTTAACAACTCAGTAGTCTTGTTTCCAGGGTAGTTTGTACTGAAGAATGTATCATCGTTTAATCTGAAGGGTCTGTATAAGTACTGGCTGGTGATGCCATTTTCTCAGTGATCCACAGGGATGTCACTAGGCAGTTAGACCGGCTCTTTGTATATGGCCACATTTCTAAACTGTCCAATCAGAAAACCCTCTGTCTTTTATCCACGGCATCTGATGATGGCTTCATCACTGAGTCCACTGAGTCCTCATTGTGCTCTGATTGGAGCACAACTCTGCCATCCAGTTTAGTGCTTGATTTATTTACTAACCACACAAGGCATACAAAAAAGGATGAATTATTCATTCGGCTGTTGTTATACATATATCAATTATATATAAAAAAGACATGACTGATATCCGGATGTTAGATTTTACTGACACCTTTTATGTTTGCAGACAAATTTCATTGTGCTGTTTAAGTCGACTCAAAAAAGTTAAAATATACATATTTTAACCTTTCAAAATATATATCGTATTAATGGTCATCATGTAATTGATTTATTTTTGCTTTAGACTTTGCGCCACTCCTTTGCAATGCAAACCACACATTATGCTTCAAATGTTATTCTACACCTCATATAAACCTCACATTATGGATATTATTTTTTATATTTAATTTTCTGATTGATTGATTGATTTTCAGCATGTGTACATTTGTATTATTTTCATATCAGGAAGGATGAAACACAATAATATCTATTATGTTATGAGGTCAAACTGACCCTTGCATTAAAAAGACAAACTCAACAGTTGTATCAGTATCAGCAGGTTGATGTACTGTATGCATGTAAATATATCACATCCAACTCCTTCAGCATAAACAGGGATTCCTTCCAAGCTGGTCAGGTTTAGTGTTATTTGCTATACAGCATGCAGGATGAGTAATTCAAATGACTTGTCATGCACATGTGCAATAAGCAAATCTTCTAGGCACTGACAGCTTTTTGATTCTCTTTGCAGCTGACCCTCTTCCCTTGCTTTCATGTGGGATGAACACCACTCTTGGACAACAGTGTGTGGCAGGAATTTCCTCCTCTAAATCCACATCAGAGGATTACCATCATAATTAGGATCCAGCTCAACACTGTCCTCCAGCTCTGATACTTATTCCTCTATATTACTGCCATTGTCAGAGGTGTGACATTACCTCGTTGACTGAGAGTCTTTTGCTCATTTTGTCAATGTTGAGTGGTACTGCTTCTGCATACAAAGAGAAAAGAAGGATGGCAATGTCAGCATCCTTCAGAACAACCCTAAATGTGCAAGACCAAGAAACAAAGAAGAATTACCTGGAAAGAGTCATTCGAGAAGCATTTGTTCTGATCCTATCATGACTTTTTTCACTGTGGATGAGAATTAGTTATTCTGCAGAAGTTTCAATCTCTCAGATTCTTTCTAAGATTCCGCAGCATCTGAAAACAACTGAATCACGAAAATAACTTCATCCTTTCTCCTTGGCGTTTCCCTCTTTAATTGTCATGAGCGTAAAATTATCTTTCAGAGAATGAGAGGCAGAAACGCCTGGTCGATTTCTCTGTAAACCGTGCCGTCCTGTGTGATAAATGGTGTCTCTGCGTCCTACTGGGAGGTTGTGATGAAACAGTGGGACTGTTTCTCTGTCTCCCCACAACTCCCCCTTGGTGCAGCCATCTATCTGAGCAAGTGCAGCCCCGAGTCTAGACAGCTGCGCAGATTTGATAAAAAAGTTTTCCAAGCGGGAGCAAGGTGAAGGCAGGCGAGCAGTTCTCTTTACTCATGCTCCTATTCTACTTTACAAATGTTGGCAAAGATGTTTTTCCTTTGTCTCTGCTGAGGCAGCCCTGTCTTCTTGCCTGCTGTCTTTTTGTAAGAGGCCTATTTAAAAATTTTCCATCCTGCCCTGCTTTTTTACTCTCGAAAATTCATATTTTCTTTTGAAGTGCTTTTACTTCATTTTCTCCTGTTTTCTGTTCTATTCATTATTGATGTCTTCGTGGTATCCTACTTTGTTATCTAACCTGTCCTTCTTTGTTTGTTCCTGCAACAAATCTGTAGTTGAGAAATGATTATTCTTGTTAGGATTGTAAACCTCTTTATCAAAGAAAACACTGCTGTGTAAGGGGACCACACTTCATCACTGTGAAAGGGGTTTGCATCTGCAGGAGGGAAAGCCTACATTTACAATAATTATGCTTTGATTTGTGGCAATACTTCAGGAACATTCTTCAAAAAATGCAGGTTTTAAAAGTAGGGTGATGATATAGAATTTAATGAATGTATTATCCATTGCAGGATGTATTTTTTGGAAAAGAGCAGAGATAAAAAAAAAAAACTGTTAATTATCTCAAGTATATTCAGGGTTGAATTTACCATCCCCCAAATCTACCTGAAAGTGAAGTGTTCAGGGGTTGGAAGGGGTCTATGGCAGGTGTTCCCAAACTTTTTTTGTGTCCAATAACTAAGAACATCCTGTAACTACCACATCCTCAAACCCAAGTGTACCTGGACTCTACTGGACCCATCAGTCCTGAAACATGATTCTCCTTCCCATCACCCCCTCACATCATCTGAAGCTTCAGTCACTACCTGAGCTCCCTGTGCTACACAGTGATTGATGATCGATGAAGGACATGCCCTGGAGCAATGAAAGGGCCTGGATCAGCATGGCAGGCTCCGCCCACACACATCAAACCAAGGCGGAAGACACACGGCACCCTGCAACGCTCAGGGATGAAGGAGGAAATCTGATTCCCTGATCGGAAATAATGAATAACAATTTAGAAGCCCACACATTGGAGAAAGGCAGGATGGGCCTCCATCACTTTGAAGTCTTTTTTTAGCCTAAGATTGCTGCTAAGAATGACATTAATCCCTAAGCATGCTCTTGTGTTTCATTTATCTCTTAGAGTTTAAGTCATTGTGTGACTTGTGTTACGTAAATGCCTGTGAAACACACTAGAGCTGTCTTACAGATATTTAATTATATATTATCAGTTTAAACCAGCTGTAACAGGTAAGACAATGAAAGATGCATTTTCAAACTCAGTGTCATATCGATATTAGGGAGGCCAGTGTACTGGCGTGTTCTTCTGGCCTGCCTAACCTTATCATCAAAGACAATTAATTCAGTTATGATGAGGTGAACACTTACTTTCAGTTATTAAATAAGATCATAAACTGCATTAATTCAGGTATTGAATGAATTACACCTTTGAGTTGAAAAAAAGATTCACTTTGCTCTTATACTATTCATCATGTCATTCTTCGGACTTTACGTTAATAATATTTGTGCACTTTTCCAATGCTTGAGGGAGGAGACAGTGAGGAAAGTGTTTAATGCAGTCAGTGATTCCTGCACTAATGAATATTAAGTTTCCAGTCAGAAACCCTTCAGTTATTGCTTGCATGTAATCATTAATGATGTAATGATGATCTGTGGCACACATAAACTGCAACACCCAGACTGATAACAGTTTTAAACTGATTGTAGATATGAGACTTCTCAATCACTGCTAGACAAACCAAAACCCACATGCAAATTCGCAGAGACATCTGAAATGGTTACTTTTATGGATCAAATCATTAACATTCAACTGCATATTTTCCTTTCTGTGCATTTTCACATCCCTGGGTCAAGGAAGTCATTGATTACGAGGATCGATATTTATTGACAGGCTCTCAACCATTCATCCATTTTCATACACTGGTAATGATTCACATGCTGACGGGGATATTCAGCTTCTTAGAAGATAGCATCACATCACATCACACTGCTTTTATGGGAAGCCTCTTTTTGTGAATGAGGTCAATCTATCTAAATTGTTCAAATAATAAAAATTTAATAAAAAACAGATTGCATTAGGTTATATATGTTTATCTCTATTTTTTATATTGTGCTTTTCACACAAACTGATTCTCACCCTTAGCTGTGAAAAATAAAGTGTAAACAAGAGAAAGAGGAGCAGGAACAGGAGAGCACTCCCCTTTATAAAAGCAGGTGAGTCAGAGCTTTCTGAATCAATGCGGAGATAAAAGCCGGCAGGCAAACCTGGCCTTCAGGTGTTCATTAGAGCTGATGAACCAGTCACAACAACACTCGCTTCTGTGAATTACACTACACTACAACCATTCAATGCATCTGCTCAGCTTCCGACACTGACACTGACTCTTTTATCCTGTGTGTTAATGTGTTTATTCGTCTGTTTGTTTGTGTTTTTTCTCTCCTACTGTTCTGTCCATCCCTGCGTTCTTCTTCACTTTGTATTTTTCTCCGACAGTCATGCTGGTGCCGGTGCTTGTGTGAGATCCTGACTGCAGTGTCACCCGTGTCTGCTGGTGAGAAAAAGGGCACAAGAAATCTACAGTCCCCTTTTCCTTTTAATCTCTGCATCTAATGTGTGGAAAAGCGGGGGCAGCAGTGTGGTGTAGATGTTACAGTGGTCAAGGAGCTGCACCTGTATCTTTCAGTGAAGCACTTAACCTGGCCTGCTTCAGCGCTGTGAATATCCACCTGTACACAGGTACGCATGGATGTGGTTGTGTAAGGGTGCCTGCTGGGAGATGAGTGTATGTCACGCAGAAGGTACTGAGATGTGGCATAAATCATAAGGTAAGGGAAGCACACTGACACGCCCCGTTGCAGTGAGAGGTAGGGGACCAATTAGGGCAGAGGTATTTCCATTTATATTTAGTTACTTAGCGGATGTTCTTATGCAGAGCGACGTAAATGACACGTGATCAATTTTTACGTCTGGATATTTACTGAGGCAGTTCTGGGTTAGGTACTGTACCTTGCCCAAGAGAACAGCAGCAGTCCCTGCATAGGGAATCAGACCAGCAACCTTTGGGTTACAAGCACTGCTCCACTCCAGCGTACTAGAAAGTGGAAACACCCATGATGTTTCCTTCATTATTTATGTGTTCATCTGTGCACGACAGATTTGCACATCCCTCAACACCAGCCAACAGAAACTTAAATAACAAAGAGCAGGTATTTCAGTGGACCAAGTGATCCCAGCAACACGGGCTTCCCCATTGCTCTGATACCAATGAACTAAGTATATTTACATTTACTCATTTAGCAGATGCTTTTATCTAAAGTGACGTACATGGGAGGCAGAGTACAACACAAGCAAAAAGCCACAAAAAGAGCCAACAATATTAGAAGCGCCGCATGATCAAGTTTCAATAGTTGGCCAGACATGGTACAAGGTAGCTGGTAGAGATAAAAGTGCATATTTTTATATATGGACTAAGTTTTCCTGCTAAATGATGCTTTCACAACACATGATATAGTGATAAGCCATGCTTCAGTCTGTCCTGTCCAAACAGCAGTGACCTTCAAATGAACTCAACACCACAAAAAACACTATGAAATATTAAACGGTGTGCTTACTGGGCTGTGATTGCTCCATACAGCACAGTGTGAATTCAGCTTTTTTCAGATTTTCAATACAAATGTCATGTGTCACAAATGCTTTTTATGTCCCTGTCCCGGTCCCATAAATGCTAACTATGATAACTAAGCTGTGAGGTGGGAGACAAACCACAGAGTTTACAGTGAACTCACACGTCCTAAATTAAATGCAGAATGTTCCATATTCTCCACAAAGTATTATAAGGAACATGCTGGAAGATGAAAGAGATTTTACAGTGTTGTGTTCATATTGGAGGAGATGGAACAGTTGTAATATGAACATGCTGTAACTATTTCATAGACTCCTGTACATGTAATATGCCACCACTGTGTAATGAACTGAGAAGGAAAAGAAGCCCTATCTATGGTAATGCTTGCACACTGTAGTCTATAGACTGACTGAAGTGTTTCCTATTTTCCTGTGTCGTATTACCTACAATGTATTCATGCCTTCTTTGGAATAGAGAATATTAGCCACTCAACTGGAGAGCAGTAATTTGAAACGCTGCTGTCGCTGTGTCAGTTCACATTTCTGGGAATGACAGACTGAGAAAGATGCTTACAAAAGAGAAACAATTTGTACTGTCTGTACAAAGCATTTTGAAGTTGTTTGACCATAAAAATGAAAGCTACCATAAACTGCAGCAAGTCAAAAGAGGAGTACCCTGCTAGCAGCAGACTGCGCCGATATTCCAAACGTAGCTGAAGCTGGAAGCTACAAACCCCCAATACCATTATACACTCTGGACAAGGCAGTTAATTGCTGATTCAGCCTTGACTCAGTTACAAAAATATATAACTTTTATTGTGCAAGTAACTTCATAAATAAATAGTATATTCCTATGTCTGACTGTAGATGAAAATTAAACAAAAACATTATTGATAAAAAAAAATCACAAAGGCAGAGGAGTGAGCGAAAGTATGAATCTGTCATTTTGTAGCTCAGATCAATGACAGATTCATACTTTCTCTCAACCATGTCAACTCAAGCCCTAAAATAAACACTGACCAGGCAGCCATAGCAACCTCTCAGTGATGAGCACTTCTCTTTGCTGCTACACCACAGGGCTGCCCACATAATAAGCCGACCCAGATGGGACTCGAACCCACAATCCCCAGCTCCGGAGGCTGATGCCTTATCCATTAGGCCACTGGGCCTGTTGACAGCCACATTCTTGAAGCTCAACTAATCTCCTAAACACATCACATCAGTATGTATATATAACTAAGCCTGGCTGGTCTCTAATCCATATCGTGCATTCTCCTCCCATAAACCTCTCCTGTATCAACTGTGATGACCAGCACCCAGTATCACGTTAGGACACAACACCACACCTGAATCCTTAACCTAGCTCTGCCCCTCACCCCAAACCTCAATCTGAAAATAACCTCATGATGTGATGGAAATGGGATTAAAATGCAACCATTGCTACCCCTATAGCCGTAACCCAGACCCAGGGGCAAAATGTAATTTTAATGTTTGCCTTAGGGTTTTGAGGCAGAATTCAGTTGGTTTGGCTGTATGAACCCACCACTGTAAATATTTTCTTATCCTATGCAAATTTAAACCCATTAACAAAATAAGAAATTGACAGTTAGTCTTTGGGGGCAGAAACTTCATTTTTCTCTTTTGTAATGCTCCTGTTCACATTTGGACACTGTGAAACCACTCAATCAAATTGATTTATTACACACTAACTGTCATCATGATCCTTATCAATGTCTTTCATTGTTCCTATGGCTCAGTGTTTCCTTGTTTATATGATTATTATAAAATCATTTTATAATAATCATAATAAAACCAACATGTTTTGTCTCATAAATTGAGGTGATGTTCAGACAACTTAGTGAAATTAAGGTGACACAAATATTGTTTTTCAACACTAGCTGATCAGATAATATCACTGCCTTTAGCTTGGAAGTTACAAATAAAGCCCTTTGGAGTTATTAGCATTTGCCATAAGTGTAATGAGCACTGACCTGTATGCAAGGGTTTTATTGCAGAGACAAAACATAACTCCAATATTATTTGTTGAATCTGTCAAGTGAGGAAGGAATTCAGAGAGAGATCATTGACGAGAGACAATGACAGTAATGAAAGTGTTTTCCCCAGGCAGTAAACAGTGTACAGTCTAGCAGTGCCCTGGAGTGCATGCAGACTGTTTGTTTATTTGTTCTTTGGAATAATGGCGCTAATATTTCTCAGATGGTTGAATCCTTTATGATCGGATGTTGTTACTGTTGATGTTTAGGATGCCCCACTGGTTTCAGGACGTGAGTTTGCAATATTGTAATGAGCAATAATGTCCAGAGGGAACTCAGAGGAAATTTATGCTTCCCTGAGCTGAGAGAGACTGAACAGCTCCACAACAGGGGACCAGCCGCGGGAGACCCCCAAACTCCAAGAATGCACTGCAGGAAAATGGACAGTTTTTTAATACTAGCAAGGGAATTCTGAGCTCACCTGCACCCCCTAGTGGAGGATTACAGACAAAGGTTTTGGATATCAGCCAGAGATTTGCAATGTCGATACTCCCAGCTGGCTCAACAGAAAGAAAGGGGCTCTCGCTCAAAGGTAAGAACCTCAACTTTCCAGCTGTGGCAGAACTGCAGTCATGAAGGACAGTTTAGAATTCTCCTCACAGAGGAAGAAACATTTAATATTATGCCCATTTTGAGACCAGAGTGGATCCTGAGATTCGCGGTTTGCGGTGTCTGTCACGGTGAGGTTTCTCCTGACTTCTGTGTCGTGCTCTGACAGGTTCTCCACAGCCACGCCAGAGAGGGGCTCGTCAAGGTAAAGACAGGCTTCCCCCTGTGTCACGGAAGACACGACACCGGCGGTCTGTGAATGATTCATGCCTCACCTTTTCACCGGGAGAACAAAAAGGGAATTAAAAAGTTGCTCCAGCAGGACAGTTTGAGAACACAGGGAAGGTCAAGCTGCAGTTATGAAACAACCTTCTTCAACAAAAAAAGGACAAAAATCACCTCCAGGAAAAACATGATTCCTTTTGCTTTCACATGAAGACAGAGCTCAAGAGCTGAAGTCATTTTTAAAGAATAAAAAAAAATCACATCTGTATCAAATACACTCTAGCATTTAATAAAGTGCAATGAAGGCTGGCCCTCTGTGTTTATGGGCTCCTAACAGGATTCTGAGGAATCTCCTCAATCCCCAAACCCAGCTGGAGAGGGACCCTGCAGAAAGCTCGCCACATCTTACTGAAAAATAGCAGAGAGAGTAAAAATTGGGCAATAGAGCAATTAAAAAATACAGGTGATTCCACAACAGTGGATTAATATAAGAAATGCACACGCAGAGCAGACAGTATATTGGCGTTCTGAGCTCACGTGACATAAACCTTCTGTGTTTTTGCACCACAGTGTTCCAGAGTAAGAGTGAGAAGTCCATGTATGTGCTGTCTGATGCGAGACAGGATTGGGCTTTGCCTTTCAGGATACTGCATCTTACATGGATGGCAGAAGGACAGACAGAGCCTCTCCCTCCCAAAGCCAGTCCCACGGTCAGCAGCCCTGCAGCTGGGAGACAGAGCAGCCACCAGCATTGGAAACGACTCACCCGAGCTCACACTTTCACCCACAGCTCTGCAGGGAACAAACATCACTCACAGGCCCCATTGCATGCAAATGTGCAGAAGTGCATTGTGTGGCCAGAACCTAAGCATTAGGCCGTGTGCATGGTATGCCAGGCATTTGGTATTGTAATCAAGAGTATCTTTACTGATACTTTGATGTACTACGCAAAGTGCTAATGCCTTTTTGAGTCCTTCCCCAGGACCAGATTTCCTACCTTATTTGTTATGTATCTACAGTACAGGTGGTGAGACGCGGGACTGGAGGAGCAGCTTGCATTAGCATCAGAAGCTGTGAGCCCAGCGGCCAACACAATGACGCGCCCAAATGCCGCCTTTCTGTTTGCTGCCTCCATTCATTACGGCAGAGACAGCTGTGGATATCCCACACAGAAGGTCAGGTGCTGTGCTTAAGTCCTTCATGAATAAACAATCCAAACCTCCACAGGGAGGGAATCTGAACAGCACGTTTCAGAGTCCGACAAACCATTCTTTCCACGGCCATTTGTATTTCTTTTTATTTCTTTCTGCGGACTCTGCTTAGAAATGTGTAGCTGACAGTATCAGGAGCTGAAGAGAAATATTACAGGTTGAGCCTTCTGTCTACCTGTTGTCTCTGCCCTGTATTGATGCAGTAATCTCTGCCTCTGCAGAGGGAGGACTCATACAGTAAACTTCTCTTAATGCAGCTACTCACCACAGTAACTACATGAAACAAAATATTTCGCATCTGCAAAGATGACAGCCCAGGTGTCTTTGAGAGATGCGAAACAGGACGAAAGGGTGTGGGGTTTCAGGATAAGGGCAGGCAGTAAGACACTCTCTGGCCTCCCTGACTGAGCTCAGGCATACAGCATGTTCCCTGACTGACTGCATGCATTAAGATTTTTCTCTCTCATGTGAGCACTTCCTGACACTGTGATTTCATGTGTGCTCAGATTCTGCTGTTGGTGCTTCCTCTGCACACCTGTGACTGACGTGAGCGCCCTTTACGTCCACCCTCCTGACACACTTCATCCTCAACATCTTCATCTGCGGTGGAACATCCACATCAGCATCGAGAACAAAAACCTTACCCATGATCCTCGGGGTGAGAGGATCACACAGTCACTCACTGCTTCCTGGCAGGGAGGAGGTGTTGTCTCATATATGCGCCTCTCTCTCTCTCTCTCTCTCTCTCTCACTCTCTCTCTCTCTCTCTGTCTCTCCCTCCCTCTCTCTCTCTCTCTCTCTCTCTCTCTCTCTCTCCCTCTCTCTCTCTCCATAAGCACTGAGCGTCCTGCCTACACATTAAACAAAGCCGGCGCGTCTCTCTCCTGCTGTTTGAACTTCATTAATGATGATGCCATATGGTCCTCTCCGCTTTGTTTTGCTTTGAAACGCATCCTTCACATCATTTCCAGCGAAATGCATGATTTCCTTCTTTCGATGGTATTATTAGATTATTAATAACTTTTTATTATAATGATTTTATTGGGGCATTTTGGACTTGTGACATGCTGGAAATGCTTAATATTGATGAATGTTAGTAATTTCCTTTTCTTGTATATCATTGTAGGATATTATTGCACCTGTTGAATTTTTTATATTGTAGCACATCTTCTTTATTCAGTATGGCACTGGTTATTACATCGCTGTGTTATTGACTGACTCCTGTTCAGATGTGGCTCTGTACTGACTGTTGTTCAAGCGACCTTATTATTTACTTTTGTACTTTAGCTTTGTAGGTCGCTCTTGATAAGAGCATCTGCCAAATGTAAATGTGAAAGACCTCTACTGCACCGTGTCTGCTGACAGTATGACTATAACAGTGTTCTCCTTTATGAATTTGTCCTTTAAGCTCCAGTCGTCTGATGAGAAAGGCACCTCAGTGGCGGTTGGTGCAGTGTTATGAGTTATGTGTTATATGAAGATGACGGGGCACTTCCCAGCCCCTCCGCCCGGCCCCTCCGCCCGGCCCTTCAGCCCGGCCTCTCCGCCCAGCCCGTCTCCTGGACTCCCACGTGACGCAGCCAGATTTGGCCACAGCGTGTCCATCTGTGACAGAGCTGCCGTGTGCGCGTGTGGGGTCAGCCGGTGACCCCTCCATAAATGTCAAGGTTGTCATTGGCTGTGTGTCACCTTCGTGTGATGGAGTGAGGGAGTGGGTGGATGCTGAGAGACAGAAGGACACAGTGACTCTCGGGCTAGTGTGTGTGTGTGTGTGTGTGTGTGTGTGTGTGTGTGTGTGTGTGTGTGCGTGTGCGTGTGCGTGTGCGTGTGCGTGTGCATCTTACATTCTCACACTGGAAAGGCTCCAGAAACTGCAGCCACAAGGTCAGTACAGTAGCTGCTGCACTAATGAGACATTCCTCGTTCAGGGGATTCTGACAGCCGGCCAACCCCCTGAAAGTAAACAACACACACACACACACACACACACACACACACACACACACAAGCTAGGTCACCCACATACAACTCACACGCGTGCACACACTCATACCCACAGTCAGTACTTCTCTCTCTTCCTCTCTCTCTCCCCCTCCCTGCCTCTCTCGCTCACTCGCTCGCTCACTCGCTCGCTCAGTATCGCTGTATCGCTCTCTCTCCCACTCCGGTAGCTCCACTCTAACTGCTCGGATACTGAGAGGAAGACTCAGGACTGCGCTCTTCCTTCTGCTGCTGTGCTCCTCGGGAGGCGTTGGTCTGACTCCGGCAGTTTGGGAAGCACAGGATGCCCTCGGTGTCAGCGCTCAGCTGTGACAGAAGAGGAGCGAATATGGAGAAAAAGAGGGGGAACTGACTGAAACAGAGAGAACCCCCTCTACCCCACCTCCCTCAAGCTCTGAAAGAGGTGAGTTAAGAAAGCTGCTTTTAATCCCTTTTAAAGGACTGGTTGTTTTTTTTTCATTTTTTTCCTTCACAGTAATGAAGTCTTTGTGAACTATGAAAATTAGGTAAAACAAAGTTTGTAATTCTGTTCTGTTTTTTTCTTCGGCTTGAGCGCAGTAATACCTGAAACTATTTACGGCAGTTCTGTTGAATTCTCACCTGACAGAAACGGCAAAACAGCCGACTGTGGTTATTGTAGGAGGGATTTTTCTCTCATAAGGGCTGGGCTGTGAGTGTATTGCCTGCTGTTTCCCTGAGGTCCAGGTGATGCCTCTCACCAACTGTCAGCATTGCCCCTGTGGCGTGAGAGCACCAGGGATTCTCCCTGTTAGCTTCTCTGATTCCCCCCTCCATGTGCATTTATGTTGCTGGATTGGCAGGCGGCGTTAGGTAACTTGGAAACAGGAACTTGAAGCCCAATGCTCTGCATGAGGGGGTATTAATAACACAAAGGGAAACCTCTGGGCACCCCCCAGCGCAGGGTTCAGCAGTGTAAATGATTTGTTTTTACACGTGGTGAGTGCTGGTTAACAGTGAGGTGTGCATGGCGGTTCAGCCCGGCTGACTGAAGACAGCCGCTCCCAGCGTGATTTCAGAGAGTGAGTCTGCTCTGAGCTCATACCTGTGGGCGAGGCCAACTCTGTGCTGAGTGCATTAATGTGAACACGCGTCGTTACCCCAGAGTGTTAAAAAATAATAATGACCATTAAAAGGAAAATAAGAGGAGTCTCCCCTGAAAGATGGCCCCCTCAGATAGCAGAGGTAGATGTTGCACACTCGATCACGCCTTTCAGCATTTAGGTGTAGTGAATAATTCATCAGTGCCATGGTATCACTTTATGTCCTAGGACGGTGATTCAATGAGCAATGAAGTTTTCAGTAACCACACTGCTGGGCAGGCAGGGGGTGGGGGGGGGGGGGATTAATCAAACAGCAAAAGATGGAGTAATTATTAACTACAGCCAGATACAAGGGGCACTACCTTGACTGTATGACTGCTACTGTCGCTGATAATTCCATTGTTGCTGGGTTATGCTAAACTCTTTTCTCCTGTGGTGCATGTGTTTTCCTACCTTTATTCAGTAGATCAGAATGTCTGAATGCTGCTCAGAAGCCTGGCATGTTCCGGGTCATTCCACTGACACAAACCTATACGTTTACTAACAACAGTGTCTTTTCAGTATTGCGCTGGAAAAGATGCTTTTCAGCCCAGAACTGAGATGTGTCACAGCTGGAGGCTGAGGGTAAGGTCACTGAAACACAATAGCAGAATTGGATTGCTTTTCCCTGTACAAGGCTATAGAGTGCTTCCTTTTCTCTGCATCCATGAAAGGTAATTTGTGTGTCTCCTCCAAGATAATAATTCACTAAAATAAGATAATTTCAGCCTAATTAAAAAGATCTAAACAGACGAATACAGCTGGGCAATGAATTGCAGAAAAAGCACTGCCATATTTTCAGCTGAGCTTAGCTTCCAGCCTCCAAGTGAATTCAGTGCATTTCATTTTATTGGCTCCTTTTTTAACTATTTTACCGTTTTGCTTGGTAACCCTGTTTTGCTTGGCATATTTTCCTCTTTGTATGTTGCATTACCTGTGTTATCTTTGCCTTGTGTTTACCTGCTTTGCTCTGGAAAGATATTTTAGTGCCATGTGTTGAAAAAGTTTTTTTGAATGAAGTTATTATTGACTACGCATATGGTCACAGTCTAACCATCTTAAATATGCTGTCTGTGTTCCGTGCTACTGTTGCATGAATGTTCATTTTGTGAATTTGGCTGGACTGCTCAGTGCACTATAATCTCATTTGTATCAGCTGGTGATTGTCTGTGTAATCTATTCCTTCTCTGTGTCCACTGGGCTTTATAGCGGCAGGGGGTGATAGATCTACAGCCCACTGCCTAAGTGTCCAATCTCCTCACAGACTGTCACACCATCCAGCCAATCACAACTGCGGCCCTTTCAGGCGTGGCACATACATTTATGTGTATTAATTTAAGGAACTCTCTTATCCAGTATAACTTCAGCAAAAGGTACATAAATGCTTGCAGTAAGGCCACATGGATAACAGAAGACCTCACACCACATCTGAGCAAGTGTCAATACAGCATACCTCACAGTGTGTCAATAACTGGGGTCATGGTGAAAATACAGACCAAGCAGTATTGTAATCTAAACTTCAACAACAACCAGAATGACAGCTGATGTATAATCATTGTGTAACAATGACAGCATAAACCTATACTAAAAGGACATAGACAAATGGTGTGGGCCCCAGAGGAGAGGCTAGGGAGAGAGCAGGGGATACTGTTGAGTGCACCAGGTCAGGGAAACATTTCCATTCATCAGCTGGGGAGTTGGAGTGTGGGGTTGCCAGGTGGGGAGTAGGAGTATGGGGTTGCCGGGGGCGCGTTGGGGTCTGGAGCTGACGGTGTGGAGTGTATGGAGCAGCGGTTCATGAGTGCTCACTGAGTGTGTGAAAATAAGGGGACATCCCCTGGTCCTCAGACCACAGTCACTGTGTTTGACATAAACGTTTCGGCTTCGCTAAAGATCACAGGAACCGTATGTACACAATGCAGAGAAGGGTGGCACAGGATGTGTGGGTCTCAAAGGAGAGTAGAGTATAAAACATTAAGAGACATAAGGGGAATAGATTCCATGCTAAAGCTTTCTGCTCTCCACTGGTAATGTTCTGTTCTGCTCTGTGCTGCTGTCATTGGATCTAAACTTAGCTCCCATCAAAGCCTAAATTTAGGCCCCGGCTTTAATCACTGTTGGTGAGAAATGCATTTTGGAACCGAACAAAGGATCTGAATTAATGAGAGTGGTCTCATGCCACCATCAGGAGCTGCATTTTTCCCTCAGAATTCTTCCTGCTTCAGTTTGAGGGCCAGGATAATGTTGAGATGGACCACAGCGCTGGCCAGAAAGCACTTCCCCCATTATCTTGTGAAACCGTAGAGACCCAGCTCTCTCTGTGCAAACTGTTACCTCTGTTTAATCACTGTGGTCTACTCCATCATTTTCTAATTGTCCAAAGAAATCTAGCTGCAGATGGAGAAGATAAACACTACACCACTATTAGGCTGTAAAAAATCTCTCATTAATGAGACCACAACAGAGGGACGCTGGGAAATTCACAGCTGGTCCCATCGGAGACATTACGGCCAAACTTTCTGTCACACTCCAGTATGTACACTGTTTACTGATAGAGGATGCATAAAAAAAGCAATTTATGATTCCCTAGAAATACAGAACTCAGAAACATTTGCCTGTGAGTGTTTATGATGTATATGTCCCCACTCAGCTGGATCCTATCCTATTACCCTGGATTCAAGCAAAGTGTTACTCAAAATTACATGCAAAGTATTTTTTTTTTCAGCAGGGTCAGCAATCACCAAAAGTAATCAGAAAAATTGTGCTCACATTGAAAAATAACACATTTAGTCAGTCTTTTGTATGGCAAAGATAAGGGCAAGTGTTGATTGAGCGCAGACATGCACACACATACATGCAGGCAGACATGAAAGACTGCAAGACAACCGTCCAGTAAGTGGCAGATTTACGAGTGCGGCTCATTTTACAAGGTCGTAAGAACGGAACACGCCTGTGTTCCCCTGTGCAGTACAGCAGCCACAGATGCTTTAAGGAACACAACCCTCCAGCTGAGCTCCAGAGAGCTGAGTGCTTTCTTCTTGTGTTCCTATAACAATACGAGTGAAGCAAAGTAACTGGACACCGATCATTCAAATACTCAAGTACATGGATTACAAAAATACACATGAATCCATCTTTTTGCTTTGGAGAATTATGACTGGATGGGAAACTGGTGAATTACATTTTGAGTTTCTGTATATTTTACATTACATTTGCTTGGCAGGTGCTCTAATCTGGAGGAACTCACAGGACTCACAAGTTTACATGTTATCCATTCACACAGCTGGATAGTCCCCGAGGAAAGTTGGGTTAAATGCCTTACCAAAGTGTACAACAGCAGCAGCCCAACCTTTGGGTTGTGAGCCCACACAACACCACATTGTTTCCCTGCTCCTTAACACTACACCACACTGCTGTTCATTACCAATACACCACACTGCTGCTCCTTACCGCTACACCACACTGCTGCTCCTTACGGCTACACCACACAGCTGCTCCTTAGCAATACACCACACTGCTGCCTGTGTCTTTTGGGAAAAAACATGAATATGCAAGAACCAAACATGCAGAACAGAGGAAAGAAAAACAGACAAAAGAGAAAAACTCATTACATGGTTATTAATTGATTGATATGATGACAATGCAGAGCAGCTGAAAACTTCATTTGTAATTGTTACAAATGAGTGTATGTGACATTCCTTCTCCCTGCAGTAGAAGCAATATTATTCTCATTGTGTTCAATCGTCATATTTTTCAATAAGAAGCATTCATAAACTCATGCTTTTGTTTGTCATCATTAGCTAAGCCCTACCGCTGTACACAAAGATATTGGCTATTTTGCATGAATAGTCTTGTTGAATATGTAGAACAGGATAGACCACAGAATGAGTTTTAAATTCTCTCCAAAATTCATCACATCACATTACCCCTCTGGTTATGCTGAAATATGAATTCCATAAAAATAAACATTCTGATTCTCAGGCATCATTACGCCCTCACCAGCACATACTCGATGGAGTTTGATAAGAACTTCCATCATTTGCTTTAATGGAGAAAAAAATAATAGAGGAGCAATGTAGAAGCATGCTGCACATGCTGGACCATACACAGAGATTCTATTTACCTCAGAGCTAACGCCTCATGCAGTACCTTCACTACAGGCAACTTCACGAGTAATTGATCTCATCTGTAATTGACTTATTTAGCCGCTAAAATGGCTGCCGTGTTTCTGAAGCTGAGTTCCTGGAATGATGGGGATTGAATGTGTTATTAAAAGCACAGCTAATGAGCTTTACCTGCTCTGCTCCTCCATTAACAGTGTCTCCTCACAATCTCTAATCTATTATTAAATGTCTAATTGATGAGCTGCACAGCTTGTTCCTTGACAGAGATGATTGCAGTAAAAAAAAAATACTGTTTCAGTGGTTTATGTCTACTTTTGATAACTGGTACTTTAAAGTATAAGTCCAGTGTATCTTTTGGCATAACACAGAACTCGTAATGAGGCCCCAGACTTTGTTGTGTTGCATGTGTTCCTGAGGTCATGTGATTTAGTTCCTTCCCAGGGGCCACTCGGTAGGTGATGTCATAAAGAACTCAGTGCACATCAAATGATTGGCAGCTGAATGGGGGTTGGCCACCCATCTGCATCAGGATTCAGTCTGTTAAGGGAGGCTGCAGCCATTAATGCCTGATGGCAAAAAGGGAAAAGAATTTTTTCCACTTTTTAGCATCAGGGTGACAATTCATGTAAAGCTAATGCTAAAGGCTAACAGCCTGGGTTGATGTACAGGAAAAGAAATGTGATATGGAGCTTTTACCTCCTGTCCCTCACCCACACTGACTGCTCCATCGCCATGGTGACATTATCCTCTCAGAAATGGCTTTGGCCTTTTAGTCTCCACTTCAGCAAGCTGGAGCAACGGGTGACAGGAAGTGGGGGCAAGGGCAAGTGGTTGAGTCAGAGTCAAAACAAGCGGGTGGCGGAAAACAGAGCAATGAATTGAACCCTAAAATCCGCACCCTCAGGGATAAACTAGTCACCCTGGCACCCCAGTGCATGCTGGGTATATTAGAGAAGTGACTTCGATACTCTGTACATGTGCATTAGAATCTGCAGGGGAATACCTGTATCCTGGCTTGCAGACCCAGGCATCTGAGAGCTCGCACACTGATTGGCTCATCAGAGCTTTATTTCTGATTGGACGTTTCTCGTGGTGATGCCCTGGAGTGGCAACTGGTTTTTGATGATGAAAACTGCTCGTTGGGAACAGCAAGTCTGTGGCATGTATCAAACGAAGCCTCTTGTATTTTCCTTGACAGCAAAGTAGCTTTTAAGAAAATGTGCGCTGTTACACAGTCATCTCTCCCTGTTCCCAGTGTCTCACTGTTTATACTAGCAGTCTTATAATCTCATAAACAATATGTGCATTCACTCAAAGTTCAGCACTAAACAAATGTCAGATCAGTACATTATCAGTCAGATTACTGTAGAAAGCACTGCTATGAACAGATAATTTGTCTTAAATATGTTACATTACATTAATAATTTAGTAGATGCTTTTATCCAGAGCAACGTACACAGGCTGTAATTTTTCCATGTTATCCATTTATACAGCTGGTTATTTACTGAGGCAATTCTGGGTTAAGCACCTTGCCCAAGGGTACAGCAGCAGCGTCCTAGTGGGGAAACGAGCCAGCAACCTTTCAGTTATAAGCTGTGCTCCTTAGCACTAAGTTACACTGCCACACGCATATAATAACCTTATAAATAATATAAATATATGATCTAAAATCACATTATCGTTCAGAAAATTTATTTTTTCTCTTTATCAGGAGGTCTCATCCAGGGGGAAATAACACATATAATTCACATGTTATTGATGTGGCCATCTGCATATCTACAGTACTGACACAGCTCAGGTTAATTGCCTTGTCTAGGTCTACAGTGGTAGTGGCACACTTAGACTGACCTTCTGGTTACAAATCCAGTTCCAGATCGTTGCACTGTACTGTCATAATAAAACCAAAGAATAAAACCCTACAAAAAGGAGGGAATTTTTATGGTCCCACATTCATCTTAGTCTCACAATCTGCTTTATTGGTCCTGGGAGAGTTACAGATGTCTTAGGATAGCCTGAAGACAAGGTCGTGCTTTGGTAGCCCGTACAAACAGCTCGCTGGCTCCTTGCCCAGAAAGTCTTTTTGTTTGGAACTAGCATTTTATTGTCATACAGTTCTCAGTAACATCTGGTTTACTCTGTGTTTGGTGGCATTGCTGATGTAAATCCCACTCTATGACCTTTTTCCTCTGCAATCTGTGGTTGTGTTTCTCAGAACTGATGAGAACTGGAGTTCAAGAGGACTGTGTTGCCATGAGAACCAATCAGGAACTGATGATATGACCACAGTTCAGGAAGCAGCAGTGTGCTGTAGTGGCAAAGAGCAGGACTGGTAACTGAAAGGTTGTTGGGTTGATTCCCCACTGGGGCTTTGCTGTCGTACCCTTGGGCAAGGTACTTTGGCATCAGTAAATATCCAGCTGTATAAATGGATAAAACTGTCACCTACATGCATGTAAGTTGCACTGGCTAAGACCGTCTGCTAAACGACAATAATTCTCCCCTACATTCTGCCAGCTGTACTGGCCCGCTAACTCTTCTAACTTTCACCCTCCTGAGTGCTACTATTAAGACATATTGTTGCAGGGCTGTACAAACAGCCGAAGTGACACCAGCCGAAGTCTCTGCATTGCGCTGTGCAATTGTACATCTTGCTTCTTTGATTTTGCTGCAGCTTCTGGCACTAGTGCTTTTTGTAATGAGATGCTGTGTTGAGAGAAGAATGAATCATTAGCTGAGTTCTCCAGACTGTGAGGCTGAAACACTGAATTTTGGAACTGCAGTGCATCTCATGCTATACCTTGGCTGAAACAACTACAGTGGAAAGTGAATCCTGAATTATACCAACTTAAATATTTAATATCTGCTTTAATACAGTGTAACGGTTTGGTCTGTTGTGACACGAAAATATAATATCACTAACACAATTACACTGCTGAGTTATTTTTCTTTTTGGGGGGAGGGGGAAACAGTAATATTAAAGTAATCACATACAGTGGCCTACTTTCTGTATTTTAACCTAATTATCCTGGAGTTGCGTTTAAAACCAACACATTGTTTATTTTGGTAACTGGTGCTTAAAAATACGTCCTGAATGAATTACAGGCAATATTAATGCTTATCGCATCTGTGGTAACGAAATTGGAACAGCAGGAGAAACAGATGTCTTCAATCACACAGTGATGTGTCTGGTTCTTCATTACCGTCAGTGGACTGGTGGTGGTGGAGTCTTCTGTTAGCTCATAATCGGCATGGTAACCACAGAGCCGACATCCAGGTGCAACATCTTCTCCCTTCAACGTTGTTATGTCCTTCATTACCTGTAGTGAGAGACTGTACCTGCCTATCAGCGCAGACCATACAGGTACAACCAACTTAAATTTAAAACTTCTTAGAAGTGCTGTTATATGGCTTCATCAGTCATAATTTTAAAAGATGACCCGCAAAACCTCCTGAAGATGTTCAGGACTTTGCACTTCATCATTTGGGCTACTGCGGTAGTTTTTTTGCGACATGGTTTTGAGTGGCTGCATTTCTTCATCTTTCTTTATCAGAGAGAGTGCAGCTATAGCAGAGCCTGCACTCCAGTCAGGAGATGCACAGCTTGGCTGCAGGAGAGAGTCCTAGTACAAGCTAATCCAGCTTAGGTTCAAAACAGATCGATGGGACCCTCCAAAAATACACCGAGATCAGACTGAGGGATTAGATATATTGCAATTCATTTTTTATGTGTAAGCAATTACAACCCCTGCTCACTGGAGTGAATGCAGTATAAAAATCAGCAAAACAGTGAAAAGCCAAAGGGATTCCCCAAATTTTACTGACAGAACTATTTATACTGGACAGATTCATGCTGTTCATGCAGATAGGCATCTATGAATACTGATCTTAGTTATTCCACAAAAATTTTATATTTTCTTTAGATTTGGTATGGTGAAGAGGAATACATCAGGTCCAGTTTAATCACCCTGATTACTTTGTCAAATTGATTTGAATCTATATAAAAAATTTCACATAATTTTATCTTACACAATACAATGATATTATCTCTGTCAAATAGCAATAAACAGCCACAATTTGTGCTCTCTCTTTGTGGTACTTTTTGTAATAATAATGATGGTAAATGAAGTGTGTAAACTCACCTCTACTGAATTTTAGTATTATATGAACCAAGAACAAACTGGTAATTCCCAACCCTTTAGATGAGCATTTCTTTTCGTTTTTGCCTTGGAAGATTTTGACAGTGTTTGGAGCAGCCCCTCGTAAACTGGAAAAAGGCAGTCTCTTCTCAAGGAGATGAAGAGTCAGAATCTGCTGCAGTTAACTGACCGGAGCAAGCTGAAGGGCATGGAGCGTAGAATGAGCAGAGGGTGGTAATCAATGAGGTCCAGGAGTCATGGCGTTTGTTGGGAAAATAGTGTGTGTCCTGTGCTGAGTGGTGTTTTCTAGTCTGGCCGTTGCATTTTTAACCTCACCTCATTGCAGATCAGAGACATGTTCACATCGGTCTGAAAAACTCACTCTCCTCTGAGAGAGATCCGAGGACAGCAGGTGAGGACATGGTGACGTCAGCATGGGTTCTGAGGGTGGTGAAAATAAAACTTCTATTAAATGTGGTGTAATTAATTCATCCGACTCCAATCTTATGATTGTTTAATGAATTCATCTTTTTAAAAGTCGAATGGGAGTCTCTTTCCAGAAAACAAATTAATATCTCTGTGTGAAAATGTCACACAGTGTAATCTTAACTTTAATTCGCTGTTGGTGAAAAGCATCCATACAGGCTGAGCTAACTACCTGCAGGCAGGGGAACAAAGATTACTGTTTTGAATAACTGAATTATTTTATATGAAGTCTTAATACTTGTAGAATGTAGAAATGATATATTTTTTATGCTTAGATACAAATGTTGTATCGTAATACTGTAATATGTCAATCTCAAAATATTGCTGAGAAACATCAGCAATTGTTCAGTCCGAGATTATACTGCAAATGCATTTAGGATATATTAATGCAAAGCAGAAATATGTTGCAATGTACCACAATGGCAATAATTCACATTATTTCAATATACTGGTTGAGCTAAAACATATATTCTCTGAAACATATTCCCAATATATATGTTGTATAGACAGCAGCAACAGAGTAATTTTACAAAATACATGAATGAAGAAATTACTTGATGAGTGAATGAATGAATGAATTAATTAATTAGTGAACATAACAGCCAATAAGGTGCCTTTTTCATGCCATTTGTCTCTGCACAAGGGATTCTGAAAAGCAGACAGATGACAGTTTAACAAGCCCTAAGATAACAGAAATCAGCATGCCCACAACTGAAGCGACCTGGCTAATTTTGTCTCCTGTTTATGTCAATTTAACAACAAACAAAAAAGGGAGTGGGTAGTCTCTCCAAAAAGGATGCAATTTAACACAAGCAGGTCTCCCTTCACAGAGATGCATTTCCTGGTTCTGCTCTGTTTGTTACTTTGCAGTCCTTGGCACACCATTTAATTTCACATGTTTCAAAAGAGATGCTAATTACTGAACAAATACATGCTTCTGTTTTATCTCTTTCTTTTGTGATAGCTGGTTTCCAAGGCAACAATGGGCTTCCACTCCAGCCGTACGTGTCACACGGTCTTTTGTTTTTTTTTGTTTTATTTATTTATTAATTTATTTTTACAAAAAGCACAATTCAAACATCCATTTGGATGACAGATTATATTGAGCATGTTAGTAATAATAAACACAATGTGCCAGAACCACGGGAATTATTAATGCGGCTAATGCACCACTGTCAGCCTTTCATAGTGAGGCCCCACTGTTTACTCTGAGACCCTCAGCAAATGTCTCCCTTATTTACGGCAGCATGACTCAAAGCTAACATCCTCTGATTGCTGACAGAGGGCGCAGAGGATGGACGTCTAAATTCACATGGAAATCCCGCAAAACGACGGCTGTGTTTGCTCTGCTCAACAGATTTCTACTGAGCAGAAACCTAGTTGGTCCAACTCGCATTATCAGTCGTGGAACTTAACACTTCCTGAAAGGACAGATTTGAGCTTATAGACAGCTGATACACGGTAATCAGAACCACCCCACACAGAACATGTGCACTTTTAATGTCCTGAAATCAATCATCTGAAGGAAGACATTTAACAAATCAGAAAGGTAATAATGTCAGTTCTTGTTCAGAGTTTTTAGAGTGGGAGATGAGCACTGTAGGTTTTATATGAGATCACACTAGTTTCAGTTCCGTAGAAACAAACATGAAAGAGATGGCCTCCGGATGGTCCTCTGATGTAAGAGCTGCCTGAGGCTTCACCTGTGCACGCCAGCCCTCCAGATGCTGCTGACGGACAGAGGGAGGGTGACTGGGTCTCTCCCGCGGGGAGTCGTTGTGTGAAAAACACTCTGACCTCTGCTCTGGACTGCTTCCCATTTGAATGAAAGCCATCGGAATATACATGACTTTTTAACCAAAAAACAGCTTGGCCGGCCGTGCTTTATTCAAGAGGAGCTGCTGTTGTGTGTGAAACACCTTTAAAAAACATCCCGCTTAAAAACAAATTGCCGTGGACCTCCTTCCCCTCCAGTGTGTAGCAGTACTCTGCAGGAGCTGAGCAATCGCCTACAGAACTCTGTCGGTAACAGCATTGATCTCGAGAGGTCTTGGGGGGCAGTAAATACATGATCCTACAATAAATGCCCTGCACACATTAATGGGTCAGATCCTCAAACACTGCTGAATTATTGATTATGGAGGTTGCAAGTACCTGTCATGGCTCACCCCCCATGCACTCATAGATCAGAATGAGAGTTTGGTTTTTTCCAGTGGAGTCTCCTGTGTGTGAATTCAGCGATAGGCACAGTGCCTTCCCTGCCAGCCTCTGTCTTCCCTTCCAGGCATGTGAGCTGAACTCAGTGCACATGTGGGCGGATAGAAAAAGTTCCTGGCCTCACCCAGATAGCAGTCTTTCTGTGGTGGTTTGAAATTATTTACATAATTATCATACCTCACGCGGATGCACACCTCGTCATTGACATCTTTATTTATATTCACGACGACCACTTTATGAGGATGATGGTGTTAGACCTCACCTGGAAAATGGTGAAAAATGTTGATTAAATACTTGCAGGAAACCTGCTCACCCACGTCTCTTATTCTCGTGATCTGGAACAACCCGTCATTATCCTTTTCGTAAACTGAAACCTGGAGATTGAAAATAGCACAATGAGGGGATATCAAAGCTGTAATGCTGCAGGATTTAAGTTAGCAAAGACTATATTTTTGTATGAGCTGGTTTGTCTCTAGAAAGCCATCTAAATGAGGGGGTGAAGATTTCAATTTACGCTTGTATTACTTTAGTTATCTCCGGTCTTCCTAAATGAATGCTCTTATGCAATAGCTGGAGGCTTGTGATAAATCGGTTGATTTAAAACCAGCACCAAAAGGCTCACAAATCAGTATTCCTCTTCACCAGCAATGAACAAATATACAAAACACCAATAAGTTACTTTAAAAACCAACAAACAAAAAGAACCAGCCTCAGCACAGACAACTGCAGAAGGAGGAGAGAGAGGAAGAAGAAGAAGAAGAAAAAAAAAAAAAAAAAAGAGTGCTCCGCCTCTCCTCCTACACACCTGTATTTAATATGCCTTTAATTAGGCAGGTGTGGCTCGTTAACCAATGGCTGGTTGCCTACAGTTAAATCACACAATGTCAATTACAACTACCTATTAAACTATTAACCTGTTTGTAATGAAGATGATGGTAACAGATCTCTTTGTACATTGAAAAAAATAAGGATCCTTAACAATCAAACTTTTACCAATAACATGATTAACACCACATTAACAAACATTGCAGCCCTTCTGGGGACAGGTGAAGCTCTCTCCTTCAGAGTGTCTTGTGGACATTCCTGAAGAATTCCCTGCCCTTTGACATTGTTTGGCATGACTGGCAGCACAGTATAACATGAGAGGCCAGTGAGCATCTCCATACAGCTCCACACCTCTGAACCGGTGTATACTGGTTTGTGAATGACGTGTTGAGCATCTCCCACTTCCCCCTGAGGAACTGTGGGGGAGGCGTAGCATGTTTGTGTCAACACTCCAGTCACCTTATAGGAGTCTCAGTCAGTCAGTGCTGGCAGTGACAGGTAGTGTGAGACAGGATCATTTACACCCCGAAGTGCGAATGAGGGATGCCGTTCGAGCAGGAGATTATCACACCCCGTCACCGTTCACATCTCTTTTGTCCTGGCTGGGAGATGGTTTTTCCTTTTTCTATTTTTGATCAGCGCAGGCTTGAATGGGCCGGCGTCGGCTAACAGAGGGATGGATTGCAGTTAGAAACGTTCCTGAGAAGCGAACGAGCAGGCGGAATGCATGCATCTGGAACGATGCCACTGCTGCAGGGGAGTTTTGTGCGCGCTGGCATCAGTGCATCGAGCAACAGACCTGCACTGATAACTGCCTCTCTCCATCTCTGCTTGGTGTTTTCCGTCCTCTTCAACAGGGAACCAGCGTTTTACGCACTCAGAGCCAGAGATCTGGCACCCTGCTCCCGTTAAGTCGTTAGCTCCAAACACACTCTCTCATGAGCTTCCTTCCCAATAATTCAGTCATTAGATCAGTAATGAATCCTTTAATGTTCTAATGGATACCCACTGGCTTTTTGGATGAAAAATTCATATAAAAAGAGCATTAAACTCTACACACATCCATATTTCTTCACTGATGTAATCAATCCATCAAAAACAAACGTCATCTCAGTTCTTTTCTGTGATTATGAAAATGTAAATGTAGGAATAATGACTTTGGGACGGTTTTAACGGATTTTTCCCATTTGTAGAAGCTGAGAGGAGTTTGGGGGCATGTGCTGGTGCATCTCCCTCCTCTGTACAGGGCGTGTTTGTTGCGATTGTGCTGTTCCTGCGTCTCAGGAGGCCTGACTGGCATGGGGATGATTGATGACATGCAGCCAGCAGATATGCTCTAAATAAATCGCTTCAGTGTAGGACGGAGTCAAACCAGCCAGTAAATATGCAGGGCCCGTAACTAGGTCTCCTTCTGATGGTTCTTTTGAGGGTGGCTTATTACGGTGTGGTGTCCGTATTGGAACGCTCATTTCTGAAGTCTGGCAACGCAAACACGGCTTTGCTTGAGATTGAGAGGGTTATTCCTCAATACAATGTTTCATCATCTCAAGCGTACAACCTGCCAAAATGATTATAATATTATAGTCATAAAGTCATAAAACAAGAACTGAAAAAGGGGGTAAGGGAGCAAAGAATACAAGTATTCATCTGACATCATAAAATAAATTCATAAAATGATGCAGGAAGACTATATGATGGTTCACCATACAGGAGGAGTGAAAGGTGTTTGATCAGGATTTGTTGAGAGAGAGACCAAGCGCAATCACATGGAGGTTGCCCCAGAGGCCACGGGTAAACGTCCCCAGATTGCTCTCTCTCTTTGAGCTTTAAGCTTCCGTTTTTAGGCAGTAAAACCAAGGAGCTCAACAAATATTTACATTCACCAATTAAAAATGAGACAAAGTTAAAAGGACAGAAAGCTAAAACCAAAAGAAACAATTATTTAGAAATATTTTAAAAAGACAGAAAGCAAAAAAACACAAAGCAAAAACCAATAACACACATCCATCAGAGGTTCAAGCTGCAAGACCCCATCCTCAGAGATGTCACAAAGACACCCCTCAGGTCCCACGATCCTCTGACTGAAACCAAGTCATCAGTTGATGAATACAACAGTAAGGAAGCAGCCTCAGCTGAAGTAAACATCTAAGCACCATTAAAGGATCAGTCAACCCCCTCGCTGTGTAATTCTGTCTGACAGCCATTTTGCCATCTTGGCTTGCCTAAACAAAAAAATCAGCAAATCAACTTTTATTTTCCATAACACCATATAATTAGGTCTTTAAATAAATGATGCCTATGGATAAACCTCCCCAAACACTGGTACCACCACCTGACCAATAAAAACAGACCTAAAAATTGCCCATATTCTACAAACAGGTGAATTAGTGTTACCTGGTTCTGAGAAAAGGGCACCCCTCATGTCCCTGGATCCCGGTGTGCCCTGTGTCTGTTTGTAGCTATTAGCTCATTAACCCATGCAATCTGCCACTGTTTGTTGATCAGTGGGGCTCTTGCACAGAGAAAAGTCTGATCCTGTAAAATCCTGCCACCCTGTAAGGCATGGGGTTGCAGCACCTGCACTCAGCCGTATAAAAGGCCCTCTTATCTGCACCACTAAAGACACTGCGCTGAAGCACTTTAAAGCTAAGAGGAATTCCCTCTTCCCCCTGTTGTTCTCCGCTGTAGCACTCAGCTCTGGAGACACGCAGCTGCCCTCCTCTTCACTTTATGAGGATCACATCTGCTGGGCAAATCAGTGGTTTGGGTATCTGTGTTCCTGTCCAATCACTGCCCGGTGAGATGGGCCATTACTGCCCTCCAGACACACTATCTGTCAATCAATCTGTGTTCATATGGACTTCAAGTGTGGCATTAAATCCTAAACTTCCTATCTATAGCTGATTCTCTTTCTGGAATGAATACTATCCCTGTAACTGGGGGATTACATGAGTATAAAACGCAATACTTCAGATACACGGAGTGGCACTGTCTGAAGTGCAGGCTTTAACTTGCCTACATTAATTTCCACAGAGGAGCTGTCACTGGTCTCATTTAAGAACAGAGCTGGGGAATAAGGCAGAACTCCCACTGTCCGGCATAAGTACTCATCCAACAGAATGTGTTATTCTGCAGTAATGTGGAGCAGCATGCTAACGAGCCTTGTGAGAATCACTCAGCTCGTTAGGGAAGAAGGAAGCGAGCAGAAACTAACCGGACTGACCACAAATCTAAAATGTCTGCTTCAGTACGAGATGCACGGCGAGATTCTTCACCCTTTGCATCTGATGTGATCTGAATGTCCCTGAGTCCGAGACAGCCTTGGCACTGACGTGTGGGGTCGGCAGATCAGAGGAGCTGTGACAGTCAATGCTTCCTTCTGTCACCCAGGCAGAGTGAGAGTACACCTCTCTGAATGCAGCTGTGAGCTCCGGGTTTGGGCCTGCGCACAGGAGCTGGGATCGGGGTGTGACCTCCCTCCTGGGTTCAAACTCGCACCCTCTGCAACCCTTTTGTTGGTTAATATGCACTGGTGGAAATGCGCTCCAGTTGTTTTTCACGGAAGGCCAGTGAGAAAAGTTGATTTAATATTGATTTTCAACAGAATGAATTACACATGCCCCCGGTATGAATTTAAGCGAAAAGCAAATAAGTGCCGACTCAGGCCTTCTCGACTTCACTAAGAGCACGTCTCTGAAGATTAATCTCATTTAGGCTGAGTGCACAGACAGCCGTGGCAGGGGACGCTGTTTTAATGGCAGCTTTGTTGTGATGCACTATAGTAAACAAGACTGATTCTCTTTGAACTGGGGCTCCGGAGCATTTGCCAGGCTCAGTCCCAACTCTGTCGCAGTTGTTTGTTCAGTCTGTTGCTGAATAAACTCTGCACCTTTGATGAATGAAACTGGTTTATTTAAAACCAGCCCCCCAGCCCCCTCACATCACCACCCCCTCTTCATTACAAATGCATAGCTGCATGTGCACAAGCTATTTGTGTGCACAACAAAAGTGTCAAGTGGCGATTTTTCATCTTCAGGACTATCTGGGCCTGCTCTGAGATAAACCTCCGCTCATAATTATCATTTTAATTGTTGTTCTGTATCGGTCCTGAACATGAGGTCAATAAGCATTCTGAGATTCTACCCACGCCCAACCAAAAGCTTTCCCTTGGACATACTGTCTGATGCCTGGTGCCTTTTTAAGCTACTTCTTAACATATTTTCAGCCCCCCTTTTTGGCGCTGTGGTGGGCTACTTTATGCTCTCGTTTAGTGTGATGCTCTTATGACTCCCCTTGACTTCCTGTTCCCTGTGTCTGTGGGCGGGGCTCTTGCAGTTGCAGCCATGAGGAGAGCCGACAGGAAGCAGGAAGTAGAGGGCGTTTGAGTCCAGCGAACGCGGCCCGGCTCTACTCCGCTGCCCCTATAGGAGGACGAGAAGATGAGCGTCACCAGTCAGCAGTCCTTCAACGTCCTGGTGGTCATCTTCCTCCTGCTGTCCACGGCAGGTGAGCTGTCAATCACACCTCTGTCCACTGACAGGGGCTTCACCTGGATTCACACCTCACCTGTATGTGTCTGTGCATATTACTCTGCTTCCATTCTGGAGAAAGCAACATGGGTCTGTTAATCTGTATCACCAACACAGAGAGGGATACATAAGTCTTCTCACCTGCATCTTTACCCTGGACAAAGCTACATGTATATATGTTAACTTGTAACTTTACCACAGAGAAGCTACATGTATGTGTTAACCTGTAGCTTTATCATGGAGAGAGCAGAGCTTCTCAGAGCTTCTCCTTCCCTCAGACTTCATACACGATATAATGGCTCAGAGATGCTTTGATTTAGAAACAGTTTTAATAGCATGGCTATTAATATAAAGATGAACATGTGGACAGCTTGATCACTGGTGCACACACTCATCACATTCATTGTTGAATAGATTGTTAGATCACACCCAAAAACACAGGCACTCCAGCACAGTGAGGACTGGGATTCAAAAAGATTCATTAAGAGAAACTGGTTTTGAGGAAAACAAGCAATGCTGCCAAATACTAGATAAAACCCTGCAACGGCATGTAGAAATGCACCTTAATCTTGTTCATCCAAACAGAAATGAAGCTGTGTAAGCTGCGGTAATTTTGATTGTGGCTCAGTACAAATCGTCATTTTGTTCAGCTTGTTATATACGCATGCATTATTTTGAAATCATTTTGAAGGTGTGTGCACAGTGCAAGTTAATTTTTCATAAAATTGTGTCCTTTAAGGTTTTCTACCTTCTATTGTCTACACAAAGAAATCTAATGGGTTCCCATTGGTCATGGGTCATGGCCAGTCATTCTGTAACTTTAGCAGTCTCTTTCACTCGCTTTACTGTTATTTACAGACCCCGATTCCACACAGGGGTGTGTTTCAGTTAAGGAGTCCTCCACCTCAAGGGGGCGTAGTCTATATAAACTACAATCATCATGAGGAAGTGCTGTGGAGTGCAGAGTGTAATGATTCTCTCATTGCCTCTAAATGAACATTTACTGATTGGTTCTGGAGATTAGCACAGGTGACAGTGTCATCACAGGATCTCTCCTCAGCACCAACAGCAGTGTAATTGCAGAGGAACAGTCATCTGCCTTTGTGCATTAGATGAGTCATTATGCTAAATTTGATTAGGCAGTGGAGTGTGTCTTTTCCTTCTTGAGAAAGATGACTGTAACATGCAATGGGGAGGAGGGATATTGTTCTTGAATTAGCAGAAACACAGCCTGTGGGGAGGTGTTCTGGGAATGGAGATTAAGTGACACTCAGTGCGTAATGCTCACAGACCCAAACTCTTCTGCACGTTCTGAATTCATCAGTAATTCTGTGTATTAATAATCAGGCAGACTGTCTTTAAAACAACTGGGAGTCTATGGTGGTATTCCTACACAAAGCTTATCAAAATAAAGAGAGATTCTGATAAAGAGATAAAAAATTATGTCTCTGGCCGAGCAACAGAAAGAGGAGCAGTATAATTAACCTGATTCAGATATGAAATATAAGAAATGCTTCCCAGTGCAGTTCAGAGTATTTGTCATATTGCCATATTAGTTAAAATTCAAGCAGGTATTGCTATTTTAAACTGCTATTGAGACCAGGTGGATTTTAAACATTTGAACATTTCATCTCTCTTTTATTGTTAGTTCACAGGCACTGTTGGTTCCTAAGGCCAAATATTATTGGAGAAAGAGCCACTGTAAGAGTGAACAGCTGGTAGCGGTAAGAGAATCATAATAAACCTAAGCCTTTTTTCCCCTACAAAATTCTTTACAAAAAGCCTCTGGCTTTTTCTGCCCTCCCAGTCTTCAGGGAGGGTAGAGCCATTTGGCTTGTATGAAACTCCTGACTGAGAGCGAAACTGCAAGCCCGGGCTTTTAGCCCTTATAAAAGCTAAGAGTGAAGAGAGTGCCCTCTTGCTCACATTTGATCCTCCTCAGAGCTTCCTGTACGCCGTAACAGCATGGTATGTGGGTCTGGCAGCTTATCTGACTGCAGTTTTACCCAGGTCTCTCCTATACTTGAGGCCTGTCCTTCAGGGTTGGGGGGTTGCTGATTGTTTTGTGTGAAAAAGGAGAGCCTTAGGAGAAAAGACAAAATAACAGCCTGTGTAAATGGGTGATATGCAAGATATATAAGCTGCTCTGGATAAGGCTATTTGCTGTGCATGTGATGTAATAATATATTGTAATTTTAGATGCAGGTTCTCATTTAAAAAAAAAAAAAATCAAAAATTTTTTTAAGAAGCTGCTCAATTTAGTATTGTGGAAAGAGAAACTCCAGCACTGAATTGTGTGTGATTTGGCAGCTATGGTGACTACTCTGCAGGCCTCCAGACTGTAGACTGTCCATGAAAGCCATGCCATTCAACGTATCTTCACATTCAAAGGTGTTCATGTATGCAACACCACTGTAACATTTGACCTGTTTTAATTATTTCTAATTTCCATATACATTTACATCATTTTTGACTCAATGCTTAGGATCCTTGCTTCCAGACTGCCAAATAATTTCCATTTTATTTTTTTTATTTCAACCATTTCAGTGATTTTAATGGGGTCATAAAATGATTTTTACTAGTTCTCAGTCTTATTTCTATCAATTTTGATGTACTTTGGCTCAAAGATGCCTGCCTGTGAGTATGACCTGATTACTGTTTGTGGCCATCTGGTAATCAGACCACTTTGGGCCCTTTACAAAGGGTCAAGGACAAACAAATCACTTCTTGCATAGTGGAATCCATCATTTTAATAATGCCTCTCACTCTTTCTCACCCTCCTCTAAGTACTGAAGTACTGGCTAGTATTTCAGTGTAATAATCAACAGCTGGTACTGATGCAGGAACACAGATCTCTTCTCCCTCCTCTGCTGTCTGCATTGGCCCTTATGAAAAATGTGGATGCTGACTTTTGAATGACTCAACAGTTGTTCAGACTTGCTTTTCTTTATGGCTTTTACTGTGATGTCAAACCCCAAAACTGTTTTTAAATCAGATCAGAGTCAGCGTGTCTTTGTGAGAAGAAAACTCGGCACTGTTGTGCCGAACTCACTGGTCTGTCCCGCACTCAGGACACACTTCCTCTAAATGCACCTGTCAGCACTCCTTCCACCAGCCGTATGCGGTCTGGAGGAGCTTACAGAGCTGGGCAGACTGAATAAAGCAGAGTCAAAGGGGTGTTGATCAGGTTGGAAATGCATTTTGAGTATCCCAGAAGAAGAGGTTACACTCATTGTGAACCCTATTTTCTGCAGCTTCACTTCCAAACACCTCCTCCCTCCACCTCTCTGCTCCAGGTTCCTAGCATCCCTGCAGGCCCTCTCTCACCTGTGTGTTCAGCAGCTGTTTGGCAAAGCAAACAATCTGACCACATTAATATAAAACAGTAACAGTCAATTGTTTCAAACAGCTTTTTCTGTTAGACAGAAAACCAGGTGAAATTCCCCACATGGTGCGCAGATAGATTGCAGTTATACTGCCTGTCATTCTTCATAATTACAAAAAGCTACACAGCAGGAATTTCTGCGATACAGTCATACCGTGTGGAAACTCCTCTAAGTCACGACAAACTGAATCTGTTAAACAAAACTCAGCACAATCCAGAGGAAAAAAAAACCTTTTCATTAATACGCACCATGGAGCCAAAAAATTAATCACTACTGACATGAAGCCACGACTTCCTCATTCTCTGTTTCACTGACTTTGCCTCTCGCGTGTCACCCTTCATCACAAAGCGAGATCATTACAGTTTTCCTCGTGTGTCCTCACTTTCATCAGAGACCTGAAGGCCACCAGTTAAAGGGGAGGGAAGCGATGTCTCCCCAGGACAGAGCACACCTGGAGATCCCGCTGTTCAGTAGACTGCTACTGTTCTCATTAACACTGTGGCAAATGAAGGTTCAAAAAGGAAAATGATTCAGCTCTTTAATTTGGCTGTGTCTGAGGTTCAATGAGCCTGACACTGAAAGTGGGAATCTGATTTACTCTGTCTAAACATCCCACTGGAAACCCTTTTATCCTTAATGGTGCAGTTGTCTGTGTGCCATCAAAAGACAATTGGATTAAAAGAGATTGCATGACATGCAAAGGATCATCTCTCTCTATCTATCCCACTCTCGCTCCCTCTCCCCTTCTATCTCCTTCCCTCTCTCCCCCTTTCCCACTTCCCTCTCTTTCTACCCCTCTCCCTCCCTCTGTTGCTCCCCTCTCCCTCTCTCTCACTTCGTCTCCTTCCCTCTCTCTTCCCCTCTCTCTCCATCTCCCACTTTCTCGCCCCCCCTCGCCTGCTTTCTCCCTTTCTCTCTCTCCATCTCTCTCTCTCTCTCTCTCTCTCCCTCTCTCTCTCTCACCCTCTCTCTCTCCCTCTCTCTCTCCCTCTCACTCCTTCCCAGGTTGTCTCATTGCTATGCAGTTGGCATGTGTAGTGAAAGGATGTGCTTTTATCTAATACTCAGTAATAAAATGTGAAAGCATGCTTATCATGGATGAGTTAAGTTGGCTCATAAGGAGCTCCATCATATTTGGCTGATGGTTCCAGGGGACACAGCACTAGCCCTCAGATTCATTTCTCTGATTCATTTCACTGGCAAATTGGAAAAGGGTGATCGATTAAGGGTACCTGGGCAGCCAAAAGCTGTTTTTCAATTTCTTCCATCAAATCAACAAATCAATCATCTAAAAAAAATGGTGTTTTTCAGTTAACAAAATCTAGATCAAAACCTTCACTACCTGTCTAGAAAATACGACCACAAAAACCCTTTCTTCCTTGTAAAGAACTGTCATTGTAAATCTGATTATGTATGTGTGAATCTGAGGGCAAAATGCAGGTTTTGATGTATAGTTAATTCAGCCAAGAAATACAAAAATGACCTATTTTTTCTGAAATATTTGATCTATTTTTAAACCATGACCAAGTAATATTGGAAACATAACTGCCCAATAAAGACCATCTGTCTGCACTGTTTGGAACAGTATTTCAATTTACCTACATCTATTAAAATAACAGCAAAACAGTTTTTCAATTTTTAAAGTGGCTTAACTCATTATTTCCACTTTTTCTCTCTCATTCTCTGTAATGTTGAGTGTCTAAAGTTCATCTCTGTCTCTCTCTTTCTCTCTCATAGCTCTCTCTGCACACTTCAGAGTGTGTGAGCCCTATTCTGACCACAAGGGGCGCTATCACTTCGGCTTCCATTGCCCTCGCCTCTCCGACAACAAGACCTACATGTTCTGCTGCCACCACAACAACACGGCGTTCAAGTACTGCTGCAACGAGACGGAGTTCCAGACCGTCATGCAGCTCAACCTGACGGCCAACTCTGACAACTTCAAACACAAGTGAGTCCCCTGGCTGCCTTCTCAGAAAGCTCTGAGCTTTTCCTTTTGGCATACAGGTCAGACGGATATACCACAGATATTCTATGCTCTAACCAGATATTCAGCTCCTGCATTCCTGCCTTATTCAGTGCTCTATTTGTCTAAATGGATCTGGTCGGTAATAGCAGGTCTCCATGCTGTTTGCATTGCTGTGTTAGCTATTGGAGTTCATTTGCTATCAAGCACTCTCATTATGTGAAGTCAGAACATAGAAGGTTGTAGAACTTCACAGCCACAACACTTACAGCTTCAACAGTCCCATGGCAATTTCATTGGTGGATATCTGGTCAACATATAGAATATTAAAGCACATATAATGTTTAAGCCAATTTACTTCAGGGGCATCAGAGTGAAAACAGAAAATCAGAGCTCCCATGCTCATACAATAAATATATGAAATATCAGGATAAAGAGTGTGATTACATTGTTCACTGTTTACACAGAGAAACCTCCCTGATTTCCCAGCCTTTATGTTGCCTATCGTGTATGCAAGCTGCTCTTTCCCCTGTGTGTGGTTCACCCCAGGCTGCGGAGACAGGCGCAGGAGCTGCTTTGATGATGCTAGAATTTAATAGAACCAGAATAGGCAGCTGCTTGTCTCTGCATTAATCTAGAGCCCAACTTCCGAGATACCACTTAACCATTAACTGACACAAAAGACAGCTCTCATTGTCCCTGAGACAGGGAGGGCAGAATGTGTATTCCCACATTGCTCTTCTGCTGGCCAGTTTATATGCACTCAGGTCAGACTGACCAGGAAAAGAATTTATTCAACACTTCAGGTTCAACATGCCATAACCCTGACTTTTGCATCAGAAGCTCTTAATGTTATGCTGTAATAACTGTGACATCTAAAAGAAAGTCCTGCATACTTTCTGCAGAGTGAAAGAAGAGAGTGACAGAAAACAACAGTGTAACATGAACTTCATGGGTTATTGATACCTACTGCACACCTTTGGCTTCTGTAACTCTACAGCTGACAGAGTTTTGACATTGGATATACATCTTATATTTCCTGTAGCGTTATCACTAGCACATACCTACCCTCATAAACACAGACATGGATTAAGATGATTTACTTCCAGCACAGAGGAGTCAGAAGAATTTGTTTTTGTTTTTATTTATTGTTTCAAGATCCAGCACAGCATCGGTGAATAGAGATTATTCTCAGCGGAGGTGAAAGATATCCATGTAATTTGTCTTTTTCACCGGTGCGATTAACGACCAGGTAAAAATAAAAGAATGATGTTCATCGTGTACCTGAGCGCGGCCAGACAAAAGCCAGACGGTAGGCAGAGGGAGGTCTGCAACCAGGCCTTCAATCATTTCAAACCACCGCTGGGGTGATTCGCCAGAGAAACGGCCTGAGGCTCAGATCTCTATTATTCTAAAATCAATGGCCTTTTTCCCCGGAAGCAGAGAGATGTTTTCCACCATCAGGACTCGCTTTTTCATTATGTGCCTCCTTTAAAGGGCACTTCAACATTCATCCGCTCCAACCGCAAAACCGAAAAACAGCAGAAAGAAGAATAAAATCAATCATTCGCACAAATTAAGCTGCATCTGTTATAGTGCATTTTCACAGTGGAAATTGTCATAAACCACTGAACACAGTGAACACAGCAAGTCTGCTATTGGCCATTCAATAATAAGGACCAAATATATGTGGTGACTTATTCTTGGGCTACAAGACTCTCTGCCAGTGCTGTGAAGTTCCACTCCAAAACCTGACCCCTACCATGCGACTTTCACTTTGACTTGACTTTGAGCATGTAGTGGATGTGTGTGACAGTTTTCACTGGGAGGGGGTGACGGTTTTTCAGATAGTTCTTTCTTCCCTGATTCTTCTCAGTTCCATCACCTTACATTCATCCCGCTGTAGTACCCGTTGATGTAAATGCCACTATTGCACACACAGTGGAGAGGATCTTTGTCCGGGCAGAAGTCCCGGCACATGCCAGCCTGCCAGTGCTAACGGCCGCTCAGCACAGCTCTGTAACGGCCCGTCACACCGCCGCGGGCCGAGATTTCAGCCTGTGGACAGAACCCTGATGGGACTCCGCGGGACTCATTGTGCTTTTGCCTCTTGTCAGGGCGTCAGGGCGGTTTAAGCCAAAGATATTTACTGCAGCTGCAGGTTAAACTGTCCTCACTGAAACTTCTGCCAGTTTGCATTTGACTGTCTGGGCAGTAAGCAGAATAAAAACTACCATGGAAGCATGGTACTCACTGAGTGGAACACCCACAACATTTTGTACATAATTACTTATCTGTTTCTGCATAATATTTCTTCAGTGTTCAAACTTCATCCTATCCATTTATGCATGTAATTACGTGTGTGATTAAGTGTGGAGGCTTCCTATAGAGTAAGTATAGTGTAGTCAGGTGTACTTACATAACACTTGCATAATGCATGTAATTATACAGGTTGTTACCCAGTGTTAGCCAGTGTGATGTAAGCTGTTACCAGAATTACAGCTAAGCTAATGTCTAACAGCATGCCTCTCAGCAATTTACTCTGGCTGTCAGGAGGTTAGCGCTGGCAACAGCGGGCAATTCCTCACACTTACAGCTCCGGAGCGCCAGAATATTTGGCATCCTCTGACAGGCATCACACTGGGAGACTGATTTTCCCATCATGCCTCTGCTGCCCCTACCCTCCCTGTTTCAGCGGACTGACGCTGCCTGTTGAGGTACGTGTCACACCTTCTCTGACATGTAAAATCGATCCTGCGTGCTCCTTCTCCCAGATGCTTTGTTTAGAGTGAGTGTTTGCTGTACGGTGCAGTGAGTACCGTGCACATCGATCTCTGTTCTGCTCCCGCAAACGGAGCACCCTCTCTGCCTGCCACCCATTTAATCACGCCCCAGGACACACGGCTTCCCTCCACCAATCAGAGTTCAGAAACCAGTATTCACATGGCTCATTCTAATCTGAAAAGGAGGAGGTTAGTCACTCACTCATGCAGGTGCCCAGGTGATGAAAAGTAACGTCGGAGTAGCTTTCAAACAGGGAGAGTAGGAACAATTATACACATATACAGTTTATAGGCTACATATGTGGTGAAAGGTGGAGTTTGTACTGTAATCAAGTCAACATCATAATGCAGGGATCTAATTCATCGGCAGCGTGGCAGACGTTGGTCCTCTCGGCGCGCTCTCTTCTCCTAAATGAAATAAATACGGCGTGCGGAGGCAAGCCGGCCACGGCTCCCGGCGCAGCGGATGCGTGAAAATGCAATTTCACACTTCAGGCTTCAGCTGATCCCCCTGCGCTGACCGGTCCCAGAGCAGCGCCGCTCCCCGCTTTCCAGGAACGCGAGATTCACGCCAGAGCTCCTCTCCCACCGCGCGCCTCCTCCGGCCACCTCCTCCACCTCTCCCTCTCCCTCTCCCTCTCCCTCTCCTGCCAAATCAATTACAGCACAAACAAAAGACCAACCTAATTAGACCACCGCTCTCTGACCAGCACGTGTAGCTGAGAGAGTCCTCCTGATTAGATCAATATGTAGAGAAAACAATGAAGAGTTCCCCTGTCAGACTTCAGTCAAGTCTTCTCTTCTCACCCAGACACCTCCTGTATAGGACATTATGGTTACTGTATCATTTTTATTGACATTCACACTCACTGGTTTTGGAGTGTTGTTAGGCTGGTCCGACACTGTTGCTCATTCAACTTGAATGGATACTCTTCTGTTCTTTAGTGCCAGAAGTCACTCTGGATAAGAGCATCTGCTAAATGAATGTAATGCAAGGTAATGTAATGTAACATAGCTTTTGCTACCCTTGAAAAGGATTGGAAAGTCTTATAGGGCACCCTTAGAAACTCATTTGTGCCACTCTTTAAGGGCTCACTATTCAAATCATGGGTAATCCATCTAAATCTGTTTTTGCCCTGAGAGAGGTGCTCCTCTGTGTTTTGATTGAGGCCTCAGGACCTTTTGAGGACATGTGAGCTGAACATGGCAGTTTTATATGGTGGTGCATATTTGCCTTGATGGGCCATTCTCGCACAGGTCCATGACATCCATGGGGTTTTTGGAAATCGTCAAATTGCAAATGGCCACTAAATCATACTGTACTCTCCATAACCATCAATCCAGAGTGGGATTCATTAGCACAAATTTCAATGGGATAAAATCTGTTTAAAATGAGCACTGAGTGCTGTTCAGTGATGGGCTGATAGGCCTCCATTCACTCAGCAATATCTCATACAGACTTATCTTTGTGTTATTTTACTACAGGGGTTTAAAAGACCAGCAGTATGCACTGAGTTCTTCTAACCGCCTCCACTCTCTCTCCCTCTCTCTCTGGGTGCAGTAACTACACCGCCCTCATCGGGGTGTGGATCTACGGCTTTTTCGTCATGGTGCTGCTGGCGCTGGACTTCGTCTACTACTCGGCCATGAACTACGAGCTGTGCCGGGTGTACCTGGAGAAGTGGGGGCTGGGGGGGAGGTGGCTGAAGCAGGCCAGGAGCCAGTGGAACGCCTCTGCGCAGGGGGAGGCGGAGCCCACGCTACACCCCATCGTCCTGGCCCACCACCCCCGCCACAGCCTCAGAGGAGACACTCAGAGCCCCTCCCTCATGTCCTTCCACACGTCCACGGCCTGGTGAGTCAGCGCAGAGAGCTTATTGGATTAGGACTCTGCAGGGGCCAATCACAGTGTAGTGTGATGTTAAAGTAACATCCTGCCATCAGATGTATCAAAGGCGTTCTCGATGCACATGCACTTCACACGCCTGCCTGAGTGAGTAACACGGAGTCATCGGGGACCAGACTCACAATGAAGCACCGATCGATTGCAGGCGAGCGGGCGGGGCCGCAGGGGAGCCCCTCGCGGTCGATCTCACGGTTCATCACCTCACGTTCAGCCTCTCATCTGCCCACCTCTCCGCTGCCAGGGTACCGCCTGCGATACGGTTGCTAAGTGAAAGTTACCATGGCAAACCAAGCTGCATCCTGTAGCGAGCTTTGCTGTCTCTATCTTTCCCCCACGGGGTCAAAACCTGGCCTCCTATCATTTATATTTATATTTCATCACTTGGCAGAAGCTTTTATCTGCAGAAAATTAGAAGGTAAGAGTGCAAAATGCATCTAATACAGTAAGAGTAATATACAGGGCACAACAGACCACAGCTCTCAAACCCAGTTAGATAATCTGCATAGCTCTCCCTGCTATGGGAGAGAGGTTTAGAAGCTGGTGTGTGGAATTTACTGTGTCATGTGTTCACACCTGACCTCCTTGGAAGCAGCAGCCTCTGTAAAAACATTCTAAAAATTCAAAGAAGGTGAAATGCTCCTCCTAGAGAGTTTTTCCTTTACATTTTGGTGTTAATTTATGCACATTCTTCTTTAGTTGATGTGTTCCTCTTCAAATCTATTTCATGGCAGCAATGAGTTTGGACATTGCAACTGATCCGATAATACCGTCTGTAGTAATAAACTGCAGAGCCCCTGTGGTTCTGGACATAACTCTCTGGTGTCCGTCTGTGGTCTCGGCCCATCCTCACATACGGCTGGTGTACAGTCTGCTCATAACTGGCAGCTTGTGTTGCGTTGGTATCGCTGGCCTGCTACCAGATATGCTTTTACAAAGAACTACATCATGAATTCTTGGTGGAATTACAGAAGAAAAAAAATCCATCTGTTCTTAATAACTTGTAATTTCTGTTTCAGTTGCCTTTGATGGAAGTTAGAACTTGGAGATCTATCAGGCTGCATGGTCCGATTGCTCAGTTTTTGGTTCAATTTTTCTTAAGAAAATAAAACTGAAATCCCAAGAGAGAAACAAATCTGTAACAACTGGTGAGAACGCAGCACACAAACCCAGTGGAAATGCAGAAGTCAAGAAAAATGTTTTTGTATTATGATTTAAGATGCAGCAAACTCTTAACAACTGAGTACTGGAAATATGAGAAAATAGGCAGCTTTTTTATGAGATTTTGCTGGGTCAGAAACAGGGTCTAGCTTGAGCTCTCCTACATAAATGAACATGATTCTGTCCCCTTGTTCTACCCTACTTTACAAGAGCCACACCTCTACAGGGTTTACAGAACTAAAAAAGTAGAAAATCCCTTAACTTCATTAAAGTGTCCAGACAGATAAGGAATGCTCTTGGGATAGATTTAATTCTACTTCTGACCCATGGAAAAACTGAAGTAAGAATGTGATAACCCAAGAATGTACTGAATACCCTGAGGTTCAGTTGGCCCTCCAGATGGAAAACCTTAATTTTTCAAAAATCACAATTATTTTGCTGAGGACCGATATATCTGAGTTCTGGTGCCACTTTCTCTCCTCGGAGGGAAGCTGTGAATTGCTGGAAAGAATTGCTGCAAAATTTCATACTATTACACTCATCCAAAGCAGCGAGGAGTCAGAGAAGCAGTCTTTGTCTCTATTCCCATGGTTGGTCATCCCACCAATTCAGGCTTAGACGGTGAGCAAGAGTGCACCACAGCAATTATTTTCCGAAAACCAGTTCCCAGGAATGCAATCGCTTTGGGCCTGAGAGATCCCTTGCTTTCACTGTCCATTCCACGCAGGAAGATTCTGAGGGGCTTATCCGGAGTGGGACTTCCCTTCGCCTTTCGCTGCACCTCTCTCCTCTGCTCTCCCTGCCTACATACCGCCCCCAGCCCTGTTTTCGCTTGCTCTCCCCTCCTTTCCGTTCACTGTGTCATCTCTGCAGGCTGGGAAATTAATTATTCACCCCATGCAAAACTAATTTGACCTGGGGTGCCTCGTTGGATTTTATAGTTGAGCTGCGAAACACATTTTAAACTTTAAGCCCTTTCTCTTCTTTTGAGAGTCCCCTTTTAATTCTGGAGCATAACTGCATAATTCTATTTATCCTCTTTTTTATGGCCTGAAATTGGTTTTATTTCCCGGAGGACAGAGCAGTGGTGGAGTTTGTGTGTGTTATCGAGCTAGTCTCATGGTCTCAGCGCGGGCTTGGCTTTTCCACACATGATTAAAATCAGACCTTCTTCCACAGCTGAAACACCATTATGGCCATTTTTCAGATAAGACTCCGAACCAGAAGAAGTGTTAGTGCTCACCATGTGCAATTACAAGATGTGTATTGCCTGTCTGTGCATTGCTATCTGCATTCTCTCTGCATTGCTAAATCTGTATACAGATAATTCCAGTCCCATGCCAAAGCTAATCCTCCAGTTTTAGTTGTGTGTAAAACTGAGGAACTACCTATAGGTCCACACAAAGCACCTAACACTGATGCTAATAATGCTAATATGTCAGCTGCTAATACCATTTGAATTACACTGCGAGTCATTTACTTTGAAAGAGCCCAACGACATTTATCAAGGTTTATAAAACACAAAAAAACACACCATGTGCTGTGCTCAGGCAACGAGCAGAAGCAATTGCCTCTGTTGGCCGGAGCTTCTGTTTGCATGTCCCCTGACTGAGTGAGAGCTGCTCTCCTGTTTTGTGGGAAGTCTAAGGCCTGGGTCTAAACAAACAGAAAAGGGATTGATCATTATGTGTAAGTCAAAGTGCAAGTCAAAATGCAGCTAAATACGGCCAACTGTATGGCCTGGAATCTTTTAAGTGTTTAAAGCTATTGACAGTGTCGTTTTAAGGTGAAACATTATTTTTTGAGACATTATCTACTGCCTCTCCTACCATATCTTTTATTTATTAGGTCTGGAGGGCACTTGATGGCCTGCTGTTTCTTTTAAAATAACAGAGCAGGTCAACAAGCAAAAAGCTCCTCTTTTTCAGTGGAGGTGTTCACTGTAATGTGACACGATGCCAGCTGTACGGCCGATGTTCCTCCACAGCCTGTCAGCTCCAAGATCTGAAATGGGGTTAACCGCTGCGGTGAAACCCACTGCATATAAATCGTTAAATCATGATTTTTCAGTTGCTCATGCTTATAACAGGCTCAACACAAATCTGGTTTATACAAGAATAGTCTTTTTTTTGTCCTTGTGTCCTGGGCAAAATTTCATGCATATGTCATCTCCTTTATTGGAAAAAAATAGTTCTTAAATTGAAACATTTTAGATGAGATTCAAAGCAATTTCCAGTCTGATGGAGCTAATTTCCATGATTGAATTGCCCATGCCGATTTAGGCATCGGAACTGAAGCCGAATGTTTGTATGAGGAGGGATGAGAAATGGAATTAATAAGAGAACATTGATGTGAATGGAAGGGACAGCAGAGGAACGAGCTGAATAATGGATTTCACCCCTTTTCCATCCTGACTGACAATTAAGGGCTGGATTACTGGCACTCAGATGCCATCTGATTACATTGAGAGAGAACTATTTGACCGGATCCAGCAGTGCCTGGGTGCAAAGTTCAGAGACCAAAATCCAGGCGCTATTGTGCGTCTGACACAAAAGTTATTCACCAGAGTTATTTAGCTTTTTCATACAGCAAATACTGGGACACAATGAGACAGTGATTGCTGTAGCTGCTGTACTCCTGACTGGTGTCCAACTCTTATGGATCGGTGAACACAGCTGTTCGTGAAATCAGGCTGCTTTTCATACCGTTTTAAGGGATTCGGTGCATTTGGCATCAGCTGGAAGTGTATACGTGACAAGGAGCAGGGAGGGTCCAAATGCAGAGATGACAAGAGGTTTGGTTTGGAGACGCAGGAGAAACAAAACGGGCTTGGTAGAAGAGTTCACACACACAAAGCATGGCAACTCAAGACTGAGCAAATTCGTGAACAAAGCGCAGGGCTTAAATAATAGAGAGCATACGTGAAACTGATCACTAATTAACACAGGTGGAAGACATTAACTAAATGAGACACAGAGAACACAGGAAGTTATGAGGCCATCTGGTGGCCATCCCAGGAAACAGCAGGAAAATTGCTGACAGTACAGATGAGCTAGGAAGGAACATAGCAGGGTCATACATTATGAAAGCGGACAAATGCCATCATTTGAGTCTCACATCTGCCAAGAGCAAAGTTCAGAGCTGTCCCCGTCGTCTGTCAGCGATGAATCATGGGTGTCTGTCAATTTTTCTCTGTTCAGGAGCTAAGCCCACACACTGTTTGGCTTTAAACAAATGTTTTATTGCTGACAACATTTCAAAATGACAAAAATGTTGTGAGCATTAAAATGCATGATACAAAGATGATGGTCTGCCTAGCGCCTAACTAAAATCTGATGTGTGTATCAAGTTTGGTTCTGTGTAACACAACTTCTGGTTTTAATACAGTCTGTGTAAAGGTTTTGATTGCATTCCCTGCACGCTATAGCTGAAATTTTGCTGCTTTCAGAGGTTTTTGGGATCTCATGTCAGTTTAGTCAGCATTGTGTTAGGGAGCAATGAGGCCATTAGTAAGATAGGATGGTGTCAGGTTTTCATATGGTAAATTATTCTGCAGTGGTATCAGAGCACAGGTCCATATATCCTGGGAAACACCAGTCACCTGATGAAGTACAGGTCAAAAGTTCATGTCTCACCATGTTTCACCGTCCTAAAGCATTACTGGGAGCTGCAGCAGTATAGTGTTGTGTGGGTACTTCTCTATTATTGGTGTGCCTATCTGTTGCCCAGCACTTGAGAGCGTATAAATGTGTGAGTTTTCAGTTGCAGTTTGAATATAGCAGTAAAGGTGTCGATGTAAAGTGTGACCGGGCATACTGCATATGCAGCAGTAAGCACGTCTTGCTCAGACACAAGGTGATGGTGGTTCCACCTGTTACAACCTGGCCTCCAAAAACAGGTGCTGAAAATGGCTGTGAAGGGAGTGAGTAGTGTAATCAGACTGCGTGCGCTGTGAGGGCACGAAAACAACACCAACACACTCCAAAAGTGGCAGGAGGCAGACCTCCCAGTCCAAGGCAGCTGAGGTGAAGTTACAGACTCTTGGGATTTCCTCTGTGGCCCGCTCTGTCTTCCCAGTCTCTGTACAGCCTCTGGAGCTACACCGGCAGTTTGTTCCGTTTAGTTTTATTAAAAACAACAGCACAAAGGGGACAGTCCAATGCCTCGCTTCATAGAAATACCGGCAAACAGGTCTCAGAAAAAGCTCTCTGGCGAGTCCCAATAAACAAACATATCAAATGACCAGTTCTCCAGTTGTGGTATGGCCCAAATGAAACACTGACCACTGTTGGAACACTGTTGAACAAATAGGAACTGATTGAAATAGTGTAAATCTCCACCTAGTTTCCCCACCTAAACTGCATCAAGCCAGTCACCAATGCCAACGTCACCTACAAAGTTGCCGCCAGATTTTCTCTCCTCCACCTGTTCCTAGCAGCAGTTCACCTTTAATGCTTACTTGGAGAGGAGGCTGCAGAGCCTCTAGCTGTTTGATCATGCTACACCGTGAGCCAAATGAAAACAAAATGAAAAGCAATGGTGTGATGTAGCCCTGATCCTAACATGTTGTAAACAGCGGAACATTTGGTCCAGAGGGGCAGCATGCCCATTAGCATTACCCCCCCATGGTGCAGGCTTTGCTGGGTCACCCAAGTGCCCGTCCATTGGCAGAGCGGGTAAAGGAGGTGGCATCTGTCACCCCATGCACAGGTGCCAGGGATGCCCGTCTCCGAGCAGGTGTGACTCACCTCCAGGCGAAGACGCCATCGGAACAGCCTGTCTGTCGCCGGGGGAACAGACTCCGGCCACCTTCTGTTTGTCAGCCTGTCTGTGTGGACACCATAACGCCTCAGACTGGTGCACACAATGGCTGGAAAAAAAGAGCTTTTTCCCACATGCAGAAATCTGCTCATTACAGAGCTGCAAAGCTGCTTTAGACTTGTAGTGAAAAGTACAGTAAACAGACATACACTACATTAAGTAAGTTTGTGTGTGCATGCGTGCGTGCGTGTTTGTGCGTGTGTGTATGCATGTGTGCGTGTGTGTGTTTATATGTGTATGTATGTGTGTGTATGTCTGCGTGTGTGTGTGTGTGTGTGTATGTCTGCATGTATGTGCATGTGTGTGTCTGTATGTACGTGTGTACGCATGTGCGTCTGCATGAGTGTGTGTGTGTGTGTGTGTGCAGGATACACGCCTATAAATCAGCTGTGTGATTGTTGAGACTGGAGGATGAATCAGGTATGTCCAGGCCTCCCAGGGGAGCGTGTCTAATTAGGGTGTAACACACTCCATATGGCGAGTTCATTAACGCTGCAGTCAGTGCGGATGGCTGTCTGCAGCTGGCAGGAGGTGTGGGGGGGGGGGGCACTGATGTTTATATCCACTTTTTATCAGTTCATTCAGACAGAGCCGCGTAGACAGCAGCACACACCAGTTCCCTGAAGCTCTACCTCTTAGGCAAACCAGCCATTTTAGCTTTTTCAGGAAGATTATTTTGCAAGAGAAACATGGCAAAGTGGGCAGGAATGTCCAAACTCAAGTCAGGCAGGAGACTGTTTAATTTTTTAGTACATGGTGGTGCTTATGTATTCACAGCGCAAGCTGAAAATACAAACATGTTCTGGCAGTGCACCTGTAAAACACTATCTCTGTGTGTCTGGAACACTACGCTGTTTTCCTTTGTCTTTATATTTCTACCAAAAAAAAAAACACTGAACACTGAATATGGATGTACTGCCAAAACATGTTTGTGTTTTTAACTCATGCTGTGATGACTGGATCAGACCTGCAGCGCTATGTATGAAAACTTAACTCATCTACTGCCTGTTGTTAGTGTAGACTTTTTCTTAGAAAGGCTTGTACTGTTTACCATCAAGGCCAATGCACCTATTCATGCCTGAGGGAGAGTGACTATGGTAGGTCAAAAGTGCTATTGAAGTTAACAATGTAAATATACAGTATAGTATCTGTGTAGAACCATACAAAACAAATTGATCAAAATGACCAGCATTCTATAAGGACAAAAACACAGTCCTTTAGAGAAGGCAGCATATAACCCATTATTAGAGCAACACTGTGTTTCAGATGAGGGACTCAAAAGGGACCTCAGACATGTTGCTGTAGCTAAAGCCTGTAAATTCATTCAGAGATGTGATAGTAATTTGCTTTCAAAATACACAGTAATTGTTGTTTGAAATGCACAACTGCACACTAATATTAATTCCTTTTCATCCTTTTTCTTTGTCAGATGTGCAGTTGTGTTAGGAGGGAGAAGACATCAGGAAGAAGGCCATGACAAACACATCCCCTGGGGAACAGACTCCCGTCTCCCACCCCTGGACTACAGATACAGCAGGAAGTGGGTGGGGCCTGGGGATTTAGCACCGCCTCTTTTGTCACCGCAGGGGCTGCCCACACAACCTGGCAGTCCTAACCATGGCCTCACATTGACTCACCTGAGCGGAACAGTGGTGATACCTGTCTGAGAGCCCTGCAGAGGCTATGGTCTACAGACACCTGTCTGAGGTTTCTGACGGAACTCTGAGTGCTCCTGAAGGACTTTCCCATGGAAGCACATCACCCTCTTTTGAGGTCACAGAGGCCTCTCTCTGCATCCATCCAGCACTCTTTGAAAATGGGTTGCGGGAACAGGCAAACAGAGAGACTCTCACCTGTGAACACCCTCCGAATATATTTGTTTCGTTTGCACTGCTATGTAGCTGGGTCTAGATTCAGTGGTTCTTAGAACTAGTGATAGGATTATTTATTGGTTCTTTGTTAACGTGGACTGGTCAGGGAATCATCAATGAAATTCCATATAGTTTCTAAAGTAAGTCCTTACCCCCCTTCTCTTGCTAATTGCTTTGCTAAATCAGCTTTTTTGAATAAAAAAAATCAGTCAGTTACAATTTACACCTTAATAGGACTAAGTTTGTACAACCAGTTGACAAAGAAAAAAAAGGACTAAGGGGATTTTTTTTCTGAAAAGGAGAAAAGAAGAAAAACTGATGTTTCGAACCCTGGAATGTAATTAAATGAAATGTGTTTAACTACTGAAATGTTTTGATAAGGGTACTGTGTAGCATAAACAGATGGGACAGTTAGCTGTAACCCTTGAAGAGGTTTAGATGAAATTAGAATCCCATGTCACCATCTTGCAAAGCCATCCTAAAAACTAACATGTGCACATTATAGGATTCATTTTACTTAGAATAACTACACACCCCAGTGCTGGGTCTCAGTGCTGCAGAGAGACGCTGTGGCATTGTGCACAGTCTGAGGGATGCATGTGCAGGACTGCACCCTGTGGGAGAGCGCAAGAGAAAGAGGCATTTATTACTCACTGCCACGCCAGCAATAACGCACAGTGCTTAAGTGCTTCTGCACACCTGCAGCAGCTGTGTGAAGTAAGAGAAGAAGGATGAGAAGCCACCATCAGCTCTGTCTCCAGAGCAGGACCCAATCACTGAGCTTAATCACGCAGTCTCTTCACAGGGAAGGCCTTCGATATTAAACCACAAAGGTTTTAACTGTTTAGGTAATGGCTACATTTGCATACCGTTGCTTCCTTCCCTGCCTCAATGCCTTTGTTGTGAAGCTGGCCACCTCCACCGCTTGAGCGCAGAGTCTCTGAAGGAGCACAATGCTTCATCGGGGGCCTCTGAGAATCTTAATCACTCTGAACTCTGGGGAGGAAGCAGCCGACGATTCTCAGCTTTCCAGTAATAAGCAGCTGTGTGAGGAGCATGCAAAGGAGATTTAGCAGATCCACACATCCACATCTGTTCTGGCCACGCAGAGGGAGGCAGGGGGTGACCAGGAAGCTTTCGGGAAGGGGAAGGCTGGGGAAGCTTCTTCTCCTGCCTCTATAGATGTGACCTGCTAGAAAGAGAGGACTGGCGGCTTGATTGAGAGGACCGGCAGAGTGTTCACTGTTTCCCCCATATCACAGTGTAGCTCCTTTGTGAGCAGCTCGGACACACATAGCCCCATCATCTGAGGCTGACCGGAAAGCTTCAGAGCTCTGTCATAATGTCACAGTTCAACAATGTCCCATTTGCAGGGAAATTCGAGAACCTGATGGGACATTGTGAGACTAAATGAGCTTAAATGAGTAAAACGCAAGGTCTTTAAACTCCTCCTGGCAGGAGGGAGCTTAGTAGCCTGGTGTTCAGACAGGAGGGCCCTTTTCAGCTCACAAGAACAACTACGGCTCTGACACAATCACCCCTCATTATCAGCGATAAAGCCGAAACCTGGAAACCTTTCTTCTTCTTCTTTTTAATGTGAGGTAGAGTATGTACCACACGGTGAACGAGAATGGTCCAATTATGCGTTCTGAACAGAAATATCCTGTTCTGGTTTACAGTTTGGAGAAACAATGTTCCCCGCACTGAGATAATTGGCCTGCAAGTACACTTTGGAAGAGCTGACATATCGCACTCTCTTCCACAGGCACCAGCTATGGAGCCAGAAACCAGTAGGCCAGGAATTTTAATCAGCAGCAAGGGGAACTTAATTGGTTCTGAGAGCATACAGTATGGAGGTGGCAGGGGTGAGACATGGTGTAGATTAGAACATGCGGTTTGTGAGGTAGCGTATTTAAAATAGGTAACTGGCCACAGCACAATTTTCTCCTACCGCGCTACCATCTCACCTATCCAATCAGGGAGAGAGTGGGAGGAGTTACAGCCTCCAGTTCTGAGGGTGGGGACTCTGCCAGGTGTAACTGACCTACTCCAAGTGGCTCAGTCAGCAAAGTGCTTGTCTGAGCCCTACAGCCTGGGTTCAAAACCAGCTGTGCCACCTGCCACTAATGACTGGGAGCCTTCAGTGAAACAAACTGGCATCTTTCTGCTGGGGTTGGTGTAGGTTAACCAGGGTTCCTGTCCTGTGTCACAGAGGTGGGGTTCCATTATAAAACACTGCTGTGCACTCTCACAGTATCCACCCCTCCCACAGCGGAGGACAGAAGGGCATCTGCACGATGACGACCAGAACCTAAAGCGGACCATCACACAGCACACAGAGAGGCTGGGAAGAGACAGGTTTGGCTCTGGATGAGAGTGTCTGATATATTCACAAAATAAACAGGCTAAAACAAACATTTTCACCATATCCGAGAAAACCCTGAGACATGGATCGGTGTGCGAGAGAGCAGTAACACACACACTCGTCCCCTTTGAAGATGGTCCTGTGTTTTAGATTTTTCTTTCCTTTTATTCCTGTCAGGAGTGATTTTTGGCTCTTTGAGGCAGAGGGAATATTCTGATCCTGGCCTTACAGCAAGGACAGGGGCACACACTGTTTAACTGATGAGGATGCCATGGTAACAGTTGCCTTACAGTGAATGGAAACCCGACCCCCATAGCTTTGGAGTGGCTGGCACTTCACCCCGGGTGTGGTTCAGACACACATCTTGGGGCTATCTATGTTTTGCTACTAGATAGAATGTACAGTTTGAGTTGAATTGTATTTGCACTTGTTAACTTTGTATTGTTACTACAGGCAGAAATAAAGGTTCTATCTTTTCCAGTGTGTTTAAAAGCCTTTGAGCACTCTCCTTCCTCACCTCGTTGATTTCAATTATCATTTACAACATTCTGGTGGCTTTTCACAAAGATCCACTCCGTGTCTGTCTATATCTGGAAGGAAGAGCATTTCATATGAAAAATTAAAAGGTTTTATTATTTAACTATATCACCCACACTCATATATTGTGGTGGTATTATTAACTACATGGTTGATATAATGACAATGACAGATTACTTCTTTATGCACAATTATGTTCCACCATAATTGGTCATAGAGACAGATGTAGCATATCTGTGAATGGTACATATCAGTTTGAAACGATTCTGTATCCCTCATAACACATTTACAGATATGTCATGCAAACAATAAATCACCATGGTAACTGAATATGAGAACACAAACCATCAGATAAAGGAGAATTTACCTCACTGTACTGGAGACAGGTGCGTTTCCCCTCACATTGTGAGTGAAACCTGCTCTTGGAGAGTTACAGTCAATGTAAAAATCAATGATTCTGAGCTGCAACACAGGGTTTTTGGACTTTATGCTTCTCTATGCTGTATGAGTAATCAGAGTGTTGCTGTTCTGTTCCCCAAATTTGATATATTGCAAATATTTTAAAAAATAATTTGGAGTACCCAACGGTTTTTCCATATCTTCTCCCAATTTGGAAGGCTCATCTGTGTCATAGACCAGCCCCTCCCCCCCTTTTGCTGTAACCTCCTCTGCCAATCCAGGAGGGCGTAGACAAACACACACTCTCCTCCGGAACTCATGACGTCACCCATGCTTCTTTACACAGTGCACACCCCATGCCAGTTTGTGAAGGCATGAGTCAGAGGAAGACAATTCATATACAGCTTTACAAGGAACTGTGGATAGACTACACACTGTGGGTGTCCCTATTGACCAGTGGGGGTCGCTGGTGAGCGAAGGGACGGACAGACCCCTGTCTGACTGACCATCCCCTATAACCCTGGCCAAAAGAAGCTAATTTCCATTGCAAAAATGTATAGTATATCAAATATAAGTTACACAGGTCGCTCTGGATACAGGTGTCTGCCAATGAAATTAATGGTGTAATAAAATGAAGTAGTTTCTCTCTAATCATTTCTTTTACATGCAGTTCTGTGACAGAGCCATGACCTTTCGTTCCAGGTTTATGGCAGAAGCTCTGAGTGGGTGAGAACTGATTGCTATGAGCAAGGCTCAACATCATCTTTTTCAACAGGAACAATGGGTCAGGAATTCAGCATTTAACTATGGGTCCCGGATAGGATATAATTGCTGTACTCTACAGAAATGTAATTAACCTAAATTACTAACCTGAGAGTAAAATTTACCGCTGTTTATTTGGCTTATACACAACAGTATCTGTAAGATAGAAAAGAATATCTGATAAAATGATATAATGATGCATTTCCCACCCAAATTTTCTTGTTTCATTTGGAAGAATAAGCATCAGAACTGCTAGTCATCTAGGACTGACATTCCATTACAGTCATCTGAGCCAGGTGAGAATTACAAGGAGGCAGTTACACACACAGGTGCAGTGCACGCTTACAATTAACGTAGTGAGCAGTTAACCTAGTGCTCTCCCCGAGGTTCAATTCCCAATACCTGTTGACATTTTCCACTGACCCTCAAATGAATTCCAGTGCTTCAGTTAATTACTGGCCCCTCTGTAATAAGGCTTGCACAGAAAGCTGAGAAATGTAGATTATGTAGACTATGTAACCTAATGTACATGTAAATAACTGTAATGTAAATGTAAATAACTGTGTAAACTAGTTGCCACCATTATATTTGTGGAAAAATACAGCTTTTTCTGGCTCCAATGACTTCAGGGGGTGAAAGCAAATCACCCGCAACCCCTTTCTCCTGTGAAACCCTCACCATTTCCCCCACGCCCACTCAGACTCAGGGAGCTGCAGGGAGCTATTCTTCAATGTTAGAAATTGTACATAGGTCTTCATTAATGTAATAAAACCCATTTGGCACCCCGTGTCTTCATTTATTTTGGCCATTAAAGTTTCTCTGAATTACATAATGGCTGAACAAGAGCAATGCTTGAGGCGGGAGCGCCGTGCTAAAAGTACGAGAAAAACACTCCCGTTTGAGAAAAAACTCTTCAGGCAGCACCACAGATCTCAGCAGGTCCCAACTCCCATTGGAAAAGTCATTATTTATTATTGAACCATTATTCAGAAATATCAGACAGCCTCTGCTGACAAGAAGCATGCACAGGAAAGGACTTACAAAGGAACTGAAATGGAAATGCAGAAAATTATTCGTTCAGAATGTGCCTTATGCATCCTCCCTTATCAGCCTTCCTCAATGCTTCTTCTGAAAGGAAACACTATGATCAACAAATATGTCTTACAACATACAACATGACCGCATACAACCCACTGATGCCTAATACGTTAGTGTATGTACTGACTTCCCATAGTTTTATAGGTCATCTAGTTTCAGACAAGCACATGCTAACTTCTGTGGTGATGCTTGAACGGTGTTGTGCATGCACTTGCTGGCCTGGAAATGTTCACATGGTCTGTCATTGTTGCTCATAAATTGGATGGATACATTTCTGTTCTCTTTGTGCTGGAAGTCGCTCTGGATAAAAGTGTCTGCTAAATGCGTTTGATGTGATGTGATTTCATGTCAGTGTGACAGTCTGAGAGCAGGAATTCTGTAGGTGAGTGTACTGTGTGCCTTACTCCTTCATGGGTGCTGATTGCAGCTGCACAGAGTGTTATTAGTCCCTCCTGTCTCCAGCCTCCAGTCCACAGTGCTGTCCCACTCTACACCACACACACACACACATACATAATTTCTGCTCTAGATATGCCTATATGGCCACTGTGTTAACCAGTCAAATATTGATGGAGGGGTGCACATCTCAAAAATACTAATGGGAATAAGTGGAAAGGATAAAAACCAACAGAAGGAGAAAGCATCTGCTGTCCACCCCCTCCTCAGCACTGAGAGATGGCTTTGGGTAACCCTGGAAGCAGGAGGGGCATTCAGATGAAGGCAGCTAGCTCTCATTTATAAGTCTATTAAGATCATCTTCTTGTCATCTCAGTTGCAGATATTTTTTTTCTTTGGAAAATGCTGATCTTCGCTCTGGATCAGACCCCAGAAGGGGGAAATTGCTGGAAATTTGCTTGATGGGGTCGTCGCTTTGCTACTGGCAAATATCTTCCTGCCAATTACCCAGACTGTGCTGTTCAAGGGCAATATCACTGCATTGGAATTTTATGGGAGCCAGAACAATAAGCGGGGGGTGCAGTGCAATAGGTCACGTTTGAGCTGCATCCTGCAGTTTACTCACGAGGCGAGCGGGGAATGATTCAGAACAAAATGTCCTTTTCTCTGGGCGGTGTCACAGATCACACCCAAAGTAAATCTTCAGAGGCAAAGAGGGGAAAGTAGCATTTTCACACCAGCTCAGGGGGAGGGAAAGGGGAATCAGAGTGCAGAATGGCCCTGACAGAGCTCAGCTGAATGTGTTTCAGGATCTGTGTCAGGACCTGCCATATTGCAATGCAGTTGGACACAGAGTCTCTCTCAGTGTCTGCTGGATGCCTACCAGGGGTCTGGGGTGCTTTCCCAGAGGACCATGTGCAGCTGACCACAGTGCGTTCTGACTTGGGCCAAATCTGTGATCCAGCTCGGTGGTCAGGTATGTGCTGTTAGATAGTTGCCAACAAGGTCTCTAACAACTGCAAACCAACCAACTTTCAGCAAAAGTGCAACTTTTCCGACCAAGATCTCTGGAGATTCTATTCCTCCACAATAACCTGCTCAGGGAACGACTGCCTCAAGTTCTGTAAATACCAATAATTCTGGTCGGTTTGGAACAAGCTGCCAATGTGGGCAGAGGTGTGAAAATTGTATCCACAGATACCAAGACGGCTGGAAATACACAAGCGATCTGTCTTCAGACAACCTTTAAACTTTTAAAGGGGAAGGAGGGACACAGCGTTTTTTGGAGGATGGTTCTCAAGGCATGTAGAGCAGTTGGACAGTGTGCCAGAGCACAGACTGAGTCCAAGAGACAGCGAGAAAAAGCAGGACTCCCAGATCCCTGCAGCCCCCGTTTAGCTGCATTACTGAGCATCTCGCCGCTCAAGCCGGAGCATATGCACCAACGGCCACCTGTGTGCACCGGCCGGCGTCTGCAGCCAATTTATGATCTGCATGGACATTTGGTTTACGCCTCGTGAGTACAGTACTGGCAAAGATATAGTCAACTCAAGAGCTCCTACCTGTGGTCAAGGGATGCAACTGCATCTCTGGAGGCAAACACTAAGATACTCAAAGGTACTGTACGTACAGTCCCTACTTCAGATGGAAGTGTCAGAATGCATTACTTTCAAGGTGTTTTCAAGTTTCCAAGACTGGCCTAGAATTAGAAACACTACAGTTTCACTCTTGTGATTCTCTGTAGCGACTGATAACTTGGCTATAGTGATTTTGGCAAGCAGTGTTGGGCTTTCAGGTGTCCTGATGAGAGCCAACCCCCTCTCATGCCACAGTACAGTCATTTCTCAATGCAATGTGCTGCTGCTAAGATTCAACACTGCAACTTCATCCTGACAAGCAGCATTAGTGTTTTAACTGACAACAGTGTACGTTTCAAAAAGCAATTATGAATGCTGAAGATAAAAGTTCTCTAAATAGCTAAACCTGAAAATGAACTTTGACTTAGTGACACATTCAGGAAGCTAGACAGAACAGAGACTGATTCACAGTGATTTTCATGACTGCAGGTTCACAGGACAAACAAGAGGCCTGTTCATAGACTTCAGTGAGGTCACACATGAGCATTTGTCCATGACCTTACAGTAATGAGCAGTGGCAGATAATACACAGGTAATCCTGCATATCCAACACCTGTGGGGCCCAAAGCAGTTTCCAGCATTCAGTACCAGCACAACAAGTGAAGCCAAACGCAGAGGGAGCCAGGTATGAAAGCGACGATGTCTCACACATTCACCCTGTGCAAGACAAGGAAAGGAATCTAAAATACTGCATTTGTGAAAGATGTAAGATTATCCACAGGGCACCAAACTGACTGCAATTGCTGTGCTTTGCTTTCTTTATCACATACTGGGAGATAATATCAGTGCACAACAAAAATAAAAAGGACTTTGTTCATGTTCCCATCGGCAATACACCACTCACACCAGGAGTGCAACAGACATAGACTGATTAGGTAGGGCTTACAAAAAGCCCACAACACAATCAGGGCATAGACCAGGGGTGGGCAATTCCGGTCCTGGAGGGCCAGTGTCCTGCTGGTTTTTGTTTTCATCTCTTAGTTACCTGTTGATTTTCACCTTGAAAACAGGTGTGCTTGCTCTTCAATCAGAGATTGTATTTAGTTGGTCAACAAGGAAAAACAGCAGGGCCATGGCCCTCCAGGACTGGAGTTGCCCACCCCTGGCATAGACCATCACATCAAATTCACCTTTCCCTCCAAGATAAAAAAAGGTTCATAATTTTGCACTTCCTTTCCAGTTTTAATTAAATAAATCCATTAATATCAGAAGACTATGCTGTTCATCACCTCAATTAATGAACCCTACATGCTCCTGGACTTGTAGCTGCAGGGCTCTGAATTCTATCAGAAAGATTGTTTGGTAATTAAAGGAAAGTTATAAACAAATTCAATTAGAGAGCTGCTCTAAGGTTAAATTCATTCTTCCAGTTGAGACATTAACTGTTATCTAGACTATTTACTTTTAAATGAAGGTTATTCCAGAAGGCAAGTCTTGTCCCCCTAAAGATCAGAAGAGCACACAAATAGGGAGTGCTTGTGCCCTTGTCAGCATTACAAATAAAACAATTTTTTTTTTTTTTCTATTGTGACAAAGCACCTTTAAAAAAAAAAAATTAAATAAAGCAATAAAAGCATAAGGCAGGAACTTGCATTAACTAGCCCTTACTACAGCCAAAACAAACACAAGCGCTCCATTCAGGCCCTCATATACACACCTGTATTTAATATGCTTCCAATCAGGCCAGTAAGGCTCGTTAGCCAATGGCTGGTTGCTCAGACACGCATTCCGCACATGTTCAGTGGCAATTACAATTAGCCAGTCAGATGCACTTGATGGATCAAAGCAGTTTTGGTAGGAAGCAAAAGAAAAACAACTGAGGATCCTTTAGACATTGAAACAAACATACTGTCATTTATCATTAAAAACAGCACTGATTGCATTTAAACAAATCAGTAGTGTTTGTAGGGAAAGGTGAGGGCGGTTCTTTCACATACATGGACACACACACACACACACACATACACGCACACACGCGCGCGCACACACACACATGCACACATATATGCACACACACAGACACACACACTCTTTTGCTATGAAAGCACATTGAAAGCAGGTAACAACAATTCCACCCACCTTGAAGGCCTTAACTCCTGCCCATTCAGGAGATTCAGAGCCATGTCATTTCATTTTTTTGATTAAGACATAGAGAATGGATAAAATATTTAAAAGGTAAGGATTTGGGGGAAATCTCAGCTCTCTGAAGTAGGCATTTGATTGACTCCTATGTCTCTATGCTTGTTTGATCAATGGCTTCTGATTTAAAAGAAACAAAAAAAAGAAAAAAACAACTTCATAACATTTTAACACCCATCTTCTACAAATATTGATTACATTTCTTTCATGGTAGGACCTGCCTTCATTAATATACAGAGAGCTTCTGGCTTTCTTTTCAAGTGCCTCTTTAAACATGTTTACCCGGTAACTTTTTCAGCCTGAAATCCCCAAACTCAGACCAGGGTGAGCGTAGCCTGGGGCTTTGTAGCTCAGAGGACTGCAGACGTCTACCCACCAAGGGTGAAGCTCCGCCCTCTGGTTAGCATCAAAGGTCTGTTAAGACATGTGAAGTTGCCAGACCTTGTAATGTAGGTTTACCTCATGTTGCTGAATGTTAACGAGTGCTAACATTCTAGCTCATAGCTGCTGGCTAATAAATGGACTAGCATAGCTGAAGAGGCTAGCTGAACATGACTGTGATGCCACCCTGCCTCTTTCAGGATGCTCAGAATTGGGGTCATTTCAATGAATGTGGCTGCATTAACTTTTTTTCATCTGTGTGCTCATAAAGTTAGCTGGAACAATTTACAAACTATACAGCAACATGCGTCTGGACTGAAAGATAAAGCATGCATACAGCCTCCATGCAGCAGATGGAGGAAAATGACTGCATGATGGTTTGGTAACACAGTGATGGCTGAGATAAAGGAGCAGTAAGGCCTGGGATTAGATCCCATTCACTTCGAGGGGAAATCTCTCAGCAGCTCCCCTGGAAGAACACTAGATCCTCAGGATGTCTGTCCCGCAGAGAGGCCTGTTTGAACCATACACCACAGCCCTCACCCATCACCATTCTGCAGGGCCCAGGAGCTGAAAATGTCTGATTTAAAATGCCTGATCCAGTGTTGTTGAACCCCTGCTCGGTGTCTGAGCGCCTGGCCCCAGAGGACTGTGTGCATGGTTGTGGGATCGGCAGTGACACTGGTTCCCGAAACACGGTGCAGACTCATGAACCTGGCAAACAGACTGCCCCCAGGCAGCTGCTTCCTGAGGCTGTGTGTGAGAGCGCAATAATGTGTATGTTTGCATATGTTTGTGTGTATGTGTGTGTGTGTGTGCGTGTGTGTGCATGCATGTGTGTATGTGCACATGATTATTCTGGGTTTGCCTTGGGTTGGCACAAGCCTGTCAGAATCACCTTTCAGATGAATAGCAGCCTATTCATCTTCAGTGAAGCATTGCAGTGATCCCTTGCAGAGAAAACAGAACACTCTCAGCACACACACACTGCTTTCAGCTTCTGTATTACAGAAAGCAATGGAATCCAGACACAGAGACAGACACACAGATAGATGGACAGACTGACTAAAATTAACTCCTAGAAAGGATGATTCTGTGCATGGTAATTGCATGCAGTATGAATTATCAGGTGAGGAAAAGAGAAGGAGCAGCACTGAGGATATGATCACCTGATTAGGGCAGTGTGGTCTAGTGGTGCGAAACTATAAGTCAAAGGTTGCTGGTTCGATTCTGCAGTGTTGCTGTACCTTTGGGCAAGAAACTTACCCTGCATTGTCTCAATAAATACCCAGCTGTATGAATGGATAACATGCAAACATTACAAGCTATGTAAGTCACCCGGGATGCAAGCATTCTGTCAGAAACTGTACTGTCAGGAAAATATTTCCCTCTTTCATCATACTGGTTTAAATGGACACTGTTGACTTTTAAAAAATTGTTTTTCTGAAAGTGATGCTTCCCCACTTCTGAATTTATGGTAATAACCATAAACAACAGAGGCCATTACACAACAGCAAAAACAGACAGCACTTTCAGACACGTGCTGTACAGGACAATACCGTGACCCTCCAGTGAACCTTTCATTCAAATGCCGCTGTGGCCACAATAAAAATATTAGAGCAGTAAATGTCTGAGCACTCGAAAATACAGAGGTCGCTGCACTGTGGGGGAGTGCAGGCAGTGTGTTCATTTCGGCCTCGCTGCTGGAGGCAAAATCGCAGGGGTTCAGGGCCCGGATGAAGAGAGACACTTGTATTTCAGCGGCAGGTGGCTGTCCCTCAGAACGGTACATTCGGAGGAGGCCCTGTCAATTCATCGCCTGTGAGAAACAACCATTGTTCCTGGCCCCGCTAAAAGCAATTTCTTCTCCTCAATCCACCTCAGACAGTGCGTCTATGCCTGTGTTCTCCCTCCAAACCAAGAGCCCGGAAAAATCTTCTGTCACTATGGGAGGCAGAAGATTTTGGACAAGGAAGTAACCATGGTAACAGGGGGAATGCACACTAAAAACTGAGAAACAGTTAGTCGAAAATAATTGCCACTTTATAAAGTGCACTCCAAACCACTGCTCACAAAGGGTGGAACACAGGTCTCATGCATTTATTAAGGGTGGAAAGCCACATTTACTAACAAACAACTGCTTTTTCAGAGCATCAACTGGCTGTCAAATTACCTCCATTAATGTTAAAAAATAAATAATAAATAATAATAATAATGCTGATGAAAGAACAATACATTAGAACAATGTTTCTCAAACCTCTCCTGGAGTACCACTTGTCCTGCACGTTTTAGATCTCTCCCTGCTCCAACACAGCTGATTCAAATGATCAGTTTGTTGTTAAGCAGTTTCAGGAGTTCATAACGAGTTGATCATTTGAATCAGCTGTGTTGGAGCAGGGAGAGATCTAAAACATGATTCAAATGATCAGTTTGTTGTTAAGCAGTTTCAGGAGTTCATAACGAGTTGATCATTTGAATCAGCTGTGTTGGAGCAGGGAGAGATCTAAAACATGCAGGACAAGTGGTACTCCAGGAGAGATTTGAGAAACACTGCATTAGAAAGTACAAAAGAACAGTAAAAAATTCTCCTGACTGGTTTAGGACTTTATTAAGAAGTATTAAAACAGATACATGGTGCGAGTTTCTGTTTTAACATGTCTGTTCACACCCATGTTGCAGTAAGGCCATGTGTCTTTCAGAGACCAATGGTAAACACGCATGAGCAGTCTCTGTACATATGACCTTCCTCACAGTCACATGACCATGCTGCTGTGTAGTCTTTGTCCCAGAGGCACTCCACACTGAGCCATGGAGACTCCCATCTAAAAGCATGGCATGGCTTTCCTTGCTGCTATGGATGGATCACAGAACTTGGCTTGAATAACAGGTAGCAAGTAATATAGCAGAAAGAAATTTACTATACATGCTATGGTCTGGAACATATTATACGGTATATAAAAACATCACAAAATCCCATTCATAAATTAAAGGGCACTGCATCAACACATAAATGAAACTGTGGCGTAAAATGTAAAGCATTCAGTCGGGCTGGGTGATATAACGTGTGATATAATCAGCAGAGAATTATCAGCCTTTGTGATTTTCAGTACAGAGTGCACTGCATGTACAACCTTACAAACCTTCAGCCAAAGCAAACATTCTAACGGTGACTGAGTTTGTGGGCGGGGCAAAAAGGGGGAGGGGCTCGATACAAATATTGCCTTTGATATCCCCCAGTCCACTCTGAGTTCCACCAATCAGGAAGAGGGCTGAGCATCCTGCAGGCTGCTGTAGGGGACTCTGGGAAAACATGGTAAAAAAAGGGGGGTACGGGGGTGAGGGGTGGACTCTGTGGTTCTGCGTGGCCGTCTCCAGCGTTTTGGGCCCAGCGTGGACTCCCTGTAGTGTAAGCCCCGCGAGACCCACACCGCCCGGTTCTGCTCGGGAATCATCACTCCGTGTTCTTGTAGTTGTTGAAGAGGTTGTAGAGCACCCGCAGGGTAGCTTTCAGGTTCAGGTTGACAACATCTGCAAAAAATTCAAATGCAAATGACTGAAAATGCTGGAACACTGCAGTGTGTGTGTGTCTATCTATTATTCATATTCATATTATATTGTATGCATACATATATTTCAGAATGCATTTAATATAGCGTACTATATTCATACATGTGATTCATATTGCCACAGTTCATAAACACATTGTACTCTGTATATCATGTTTTACATTTTGGCAGTTTACTCCCAATTTAAAATTTAGATTATTGTTATTTACTACTATAGTTCATACATGGTTTTAAAGAGCCGTTGGTGCTTGGTGCTGGTTAAACAGTGTTGCATCACTGGAGGTTTATCTCATGAATGTATTTATACTTCTACCTACAAGGCAGTACACTACACTTTCAGAATGTAAAAATGAGCTGAACACTGTTCTGTGAGACAGCTTTCACTGTTTAATGTAACTTTTGCTAGGTGAACACAGACCAAGTGGAAGCCAACTTTGATGCGCAGTGTAAGAATGACAAGGTCTACACCTACTGGACAAACAAGGTATTACAGCTGCACTCATGGCATTTTTTCCTTAGAAAAAAAGTGTATGAATGTTTATACTTTGTAAACCAAAAAGTACGTTCCTGTCCTGGCTTGGCTGACATTGCAGACCTATGCAGGTACCTTCAGGTCGTGCTTTTGGCTTCTTCAGTCCCCTGTCCTGCATCAGCTCGAAGGCAAAGGACACGTTATGAACCTGTGAGGGAAGCGCAGGAGAACACTCTGAGCAGTTTACACACCCACAGCCACGACTCACACTTCAGCTCATCTGAACACACTAAAGTCAGAGCGTTTTACTGCATCTCACAGCTGTTCACTGTGTACGGAGGACTGTCATGACTCAGAACCTTGTTAGAGTATGAGACAGCAGAATGCTTCAGAGTGAGTGGCAGTCAGTCAGTCTCTCCCTGGAGTCTGACATCAGAGAGCCCTCCCGCACCCAGCCTCCCACTCGCCTTCTGCTCGAAGGTCTCCGGGGTGAGGAAGAAGTGATACAGCGGCACAAAGTAATCTTCCAGCAGGCCCATCAGCAGCACCAGGTACACCCCGTCTGCAAACTGGCACAGGGGGACAGGGCAGAGGGGTGTCTTAGGATTTATTCTGACCATAACAAAGTCTTAAAATACCGCTTATGCAGTATGTATGAGTACATTTCCGAGTCTAGTCTCCTGCTTTTCTCACTCTGAATCTTCCCACCAGTGGCCAGAGAAAACTCCCGTTTAATACATATGGAATGAGATCGGGGGAAGCAGGAGGAACATTACCCTCCAGCAAGCACACAGAAAGCTAAAGCATCTATTTCCCAATGGTTAACATGGGTGGATGTGAGCAGAGCTGTAGGAAGCACAGAGATTCAGCTCAGATTCTTTTAACCTGTTCTTGGCTTTCGTGGCCGTGTTTCATCAGAATCTCTTCCAGGAGTGCCTGCTGGCCAATAGTCTGGTTTTACCCGTGAGCACCTGAGCCGTGCCAGACCATACCTGTGACTCCAGCTCCGTCACCTCCAGGTTCAGCTTGTTCAGGTGTTTGTTCACAAAGGTGATGAGAGACTGTCAACGACAGGGACAAGAGGCACTTATCTTGACTGACAACTTCAGCTCTTCTTCAGAATGACCCCAGCACCTTCCACCAATGGCCTATTTATAGCCCAGAGAAAACACACTGCTGTAGCAGGGTCTCAGACAGATGTGGTTTATATTTTACCTTCTTGACCACGTTGAGTTTGTCAGGAGCATGATCAAGCAGTGTATCAAATGCATCTCTTTCTGAAACAGAAAAAAAGATCCAATCATCACTGATTATAGACTACATTCACTGTTCCTTGCATAATGTTTTAAACCAAATTTAATATTCAATAAAGGCCGTCAAAATTTACCCACCAAATCTTCCCATCATAATCCTAGAAAATAAATACAAGAAGGCCATAGGTACAGTATTCAGAATGTAAGACACAGGTAAACATTTATCTTACTGTTATGGTATACTTCTGCTGCAGTTAAATTTTCACGATACATTTCAGTGTAAATTTAGATTCACGTCAGATCCTCAGTACACACTAAAGTTTCTAAATGTGAGTTCCCTTCTCAGACACTAGATGGCGCTGTCAGTCACTCTTGTGGAAAGTGCATGTGAATGGGGTCAGCCCTCACTCTGTGGTGGTGGTCAGCTCCTTGGTCACCTGGGAAGTCTGCAGGAGACCGTCTCTTTTCTGTTTTCACAGAGGACAAATGTTAAATGTCAAATAATATTTTAATATTTGCAACAGCCCAAATACTAATCCAAGGGACACAATTAAAATAAATTAAAAATTAAAATCACAATTTGATGATGAAAAACACTTATGTACAAAGGTGAACTAAACTGTTTGATTTAGTTAACGCCAATAATCAGTATCAGATCTTCAATATTTCATTATTCTAATACTGCCCTGCAAAAATGAAAGGGAGGAAAGCTCAGTGCCAATCACATAAATAGTTTACTCAGTGCACGCAAAGTCTCCTTAATTTGCGTGAAACTGGGTGGAACTGGGCAACAACGAAAAAAAATTAAAGACATTCAGACAGCAGGACATCCTATTGCACTCAGCCTGACACGATATTTACAGCCCCGCTCACACCATCAGCTCAGCTGACAGCTGAAGGCTGCCTCTATAAGCCTGCTGTCCCTGTTTATCAGCCGTGCTGTAGCGTTTTTCCGCCATGCTGTAGCGTTTATCCGCTGTGCTGTAGCGTTTATCCGCCTCGCGGCTGAATGAAGGTGTGGCTTCGGCTCCCTCACCTTCATCACCACCACCTGCACACACACATGCTCCGGCAAACGCGTGGCGGCCTGAAAGTGCGTTGCCAGGGAAACCAGCAGGCAAACGATGGCCAGCAGGTTCTTGGAGTGGATGGCTGTGCACATGGAGAGAGAGGTCAGAGAGGTCAGAGAGGGCAGAGAGGTCAGAGAGGGCAGAGAGGTGCAGGGATCACCAGCATGATTCCCAGAGGGGACACTGCTGCTGCTGTACCCTCCGCAAATAATTACCGGTATAAATAAAGAGCATCTGTTAAATAAGTGTAATGTCATCATGGGAACCCTGGATTCTGACAGAGTGCACTTACACTTATAGACTGTGAAGAGATTAAGATATTTAGGCCTCACCCTGACATGGCAGCAGTGGCATGGTCACAGATAAAATGAGGCGTGTCACTGAATTATCAAACAGCACACTGAGTCCCTGATCCTCTCACAGCTCAGAGCAGTATTAAGAAGATGTGCATCGTTTATTTGGCACATGAGACAACACCCTGTAAACAGCAGGAAAATGAGCTGAATCAGTGTGAAACGGAGCACAGGCGTGCGGCAGTAAGCAGCAGGGCTCGGCTGGACCGTGCTGAAGAGGGGAAAGAGTGAGCAGTGGGGATCGTACATCTGTGACTGTCTGTCCTGAGTGTGTTTGGCGTGTATGTGACTCTGAGCGGAGTGTGTTTGGCGTGTCTTTGACTCCCTGTCCTCAGTGTGTTTGGTGTGTCTGTGACTCCCTGTTCCGGGGAGGACTCTGCAGGGACTCACAGTCCACGCTCCACTCGATGGCCCAGCCCTGGGGCCTCAGCAGCTCATTCAGAGCCTCCAGCACCATCTGCAGCTTCTGCTTCTGCCCGATCTCCGACTGCGTCACCTCCGCAACATGCAGCTTCTGCCCCGAGAGCTTCTCTGTGAGCCACACACACACACACACACACACACACACACACACACACACACACACGCACACACACACACACACATACAGGCACACACGCACACACACACACACACACGCACACACGCACACACACACACACACACACACAGATCTGTCTGAGCTCGAAACCCTCATTTGATCTTTGAATAAATAGGGTGGCAGTGTGGCATAATGGTAAACAGCATAACTTGTAAATGAAAGGTTGCCAGTTCAATTCCCTGCTGGGGCACTTCTGCTGTACCCTTGGGCCAGGTACTTAACCCACATTTGTCTCCGTAAATATCCTGTTTAAAATAACTGTTTAATGTAATGTAATGTAATGAACAAAAAAGCTAAGGTGAGCTCTGCAGACAGTCAGTAGACATTCATGGATATGAACCCTCTGATCTAATCATTGCTGTTCACTGCATCCACCAATCTGTCTCAGTCCAATCAGACTTCCAACTGCAACGGAACTTTTGCTTTACACTACAAATATTCACTGATATGGCCTGATAATGGATCTCTGTATGGGTAAATACTAACTGGGTATAATGTTAAACATTTAACATGGTACTGTATGGTATCTAAATTTCAGAAATTATGGGATGATCTAATGTAAGCTTTCCATCTGCCACAGTCTTCTTTCAGGCGTATGACGAACTCTCCCTCAAACAGGCAGCAACAGCAGATTTATTCTTACCAAATAACTTCTGCAGCACCTGCCCGTCATAGAGATCTTCCTCCAGGTCTTTCACGATTATCCTCTCCTCCTGCAGCTCGCTGTTGATCCAGTCGATTAACGCCTGAGCACAGAGGCAGGGTCAGGTCACACCGCTGGTTCTGCCACCCACACAAGCGAGGGAAGTACATTCACTCACCCTCTGCAGCTCTCTGAACCCGGGGCTCTCCCGGGACACAGGGTCCAGCACGGTCCTCTCAGCATTCTCCTCTACAGAGATACTCATGGTGTCAGAGGACAGAGAGACACACACTCACAGAGACAGAGAGAAACACTGCTGCAAACAGACTGACTGACTTACACATACAGAGGCAGAGACAGAACGAGGCAGTGATGCCACCTAACTTCCCCACCCCGCCCCCCCACACACACACATACTCCCTAGCCTAACACACACATAGGCCCATACTTTGTACAGAGTTATTTCAGTCCCCCTGAACACTCCCAGCACAGACAATGATTCAGGGGTGACCGGAAGAGACCAAGGCGTGGTCCCTAACACTCCCCTGCTTTCACTTCTCCATACATCGGCAGTAGCCAGGAGTCATCAAAAACAGCAGCATTTTCAGTGTGTAAAGACAGAAGAAATTAAATAACAAGCTCAACACTGACAGCACTGGGTGACACTTCACTGAAGACCGCGCCTGTGGCTTGTCACCACAGCGCCATCTGCTGGAGCAAGAGAGAACTGCATTGGAAGGTGGGGGTTACCGAGCAACGCGTCCTCAGGCAGAAGGTTTGTGCTGGGGGGCTGCAGGGTGGTGTTGATGGCATTCTTCCCCTCTTCCTGGAGGGCAGTCACTGCGCAGGGAGAGCGGGAGGCAGGTTAGGAGACTCACATGGGGGTTTCCATGCTGTTTTCACTATAGAATCTTCACAAGCAGAAGGTTAGGGAAACTTGTCCTGAGACAACAGCTTATTCTTTGAGGAGCTTAGTATCCTGACTGGCACTTTCTGCCTTGAAGCTAAAGCCCAGTGTGGTCACCCCAAAGCCACACCATCGTACAGCTACTCCCCATCCTGTTACTTGTATTTAGTTTGGATTCAGTAATTAGTTTCATAGCTTAAATCAAGTACCTACCACTACGATATGAGGACATCACAGCCCTGCGGTCTCACGTCAGCAGCTGTGACCCCGGCCCCACCCACACCTCCCACACATCTGTCTCACATCTGACACTGAGCAGAATGCACCCCACCCTGCTGTTTATCTCACACCAGCACACGCTTCTGCGTTTACAGCTCTGAGGATAAACATCAATCAGCCCAAAGCAGCAGAAACTGGGGCAGTAAACAGCACCTTTTTTTCTACACCGATGTTTTTGATTTCTGCATTTCTGCCTTTTTCTGTCCTTTGCTTCTGTCCAAATTTCTGCATTTCTGTCCTTTGAGTTAAAGGTTTACGTGTGGGTTCGGGTGATGATTTTTCCTTTCAGATCACAGCACAAAAAAGCAACAGAATCAAGAGCCAGGTGTGTTACATTACATTACATTGCATTACATTTTGTAAGGCACAGAAACCACACTTCTTCCTCTCACCATCTCTGTCTCACACCTGGCTTTGGAAGGTACCGTACGGTGCAAAACACATGGCACAGCAGGGGTTAAAAACAAACCTGAGAAAGAATATTGACTGCTAATGGCTAACAAGGACACAGAAGCTAACCACAACCTCAAACCACAACCAAACCACCAACACAGAAACCACAAAGAATTACTCAACAAGTAATTCTTCTCATTTATATTACCATAATGCAGATATGACCACAGATATAAATATTATTCACGCTGGTAAACCCATGTCTGCCTCTCTTCAAACTGGGAGATCCGGTATAGATGTAAAAGCACAGGCTCCACTGCTTCATGCTCTTAGAGATACGCCCAGTTTGCAGGGAGCAGACGAATCAACTCGGCCAAGTTTAAACCAGACACGGATAAAAGCAAATGTAAAACGCATTCCTGAGATTGAGACCATGGGTCCCAGAAGACTGGTACCCAGAACAGGCTCCCTCCCCGCTCCCCTGGGCTACCTTGCTTCTTGGGCTTGGTGCCGCACAGCAGAGTGGCCATGTCCTCAGAGGAGCGACTCGGTCAGACCAGGCGGGGATCCCACTGCTCCCAGCAGAGAGAGAGGGACGGGACAGAGAACGCAAGAGGCTGTCGGGAGCCAGCCAACGGGGGAGCAACCAACCTCCCCAGCCCCCCAGTCCAGTTACATGGAGGTGGGGGCCAGGAGAGGACAGGAGGGGGACAGCAGCAAGCCCTGGGTTTGCACCAGTCCAGACAGGCTCAGTCCCAGAGAAGCTGGCGGCTCACACACTTCCAGGAGGTACTGTGGCTGCGACTTTTTGATACAGTCGCTTATGCAATATGCAGTACAGTGGCATTCTTATACTGTACGGTGTATTATATTAGAACCGAACAGTCTAACTGATTATGCTACTGCACGTTCAAATATTCAAACACTGGGTTTTGTGCTGTTTGAAAGATCATGGCTGTGTGATTCTTGTCATATTTAAGGAAGTGTGCAGTGTTTATCAATACGCTTCATGCCACAGTATTTTGCTTTTAAATGTTAGAAATCAAACCACAATACAGAGCATTGCAGTCCAGCAGTACAGCTCTGAATTAATTTCACTGCACAGGCAAATAAATTAATTCTTCAGGAGGTTTATTCCTTTTAGCATAATTACTTCCATTCAGTGGTAAATCACGTCTTCCCTAAGATCAATCTCCTGCCACTTCCCTTCTGCTCGTGGCAGCACTCGTATCGATACAAAGCCGTTTCCAAGCTGAATCCATTAGCGGAGTGGACAGAAACGATGGCTGGGAACTGTGAGAATGGAGCCAGAGACCTGCATGAGCCAGTGAACATCCAGCAGGGAACACACAGAGAACCACCTGCTCTACAAGGAATAAAACTCCCTGAAATCACCTGTCAATATCCTGGGATTCATGACTTAGTGTGGTGACAGAGAGGATATTAATACTGCAAAGCAGGGCACCTCTGTAACACTTTAAATTTAGCCTGGGTTATTTAGGAAATGACTAACAGACATGTAATACTCACAGACTCACCCTCCCAGAGTAGAGGGGTGAAAATATCCTACCCCTGGCTCTTTACAGGGCTGTTTAAGGTGGGAAACAGTGATGGCCAGTAAACATTAGGGAATAACTGTATTATCTCTCATGTCTGCAGTTTACACATGTGATGGAGTATCTCCTTATGTTTTAGGAGACACTATGGCTTGGGTGGAAACCAAACTGCAGTTACCGTACCACATGGTTTATCACCATCCCCTTCTTCCTTTATCTTTAAGGATATGGGTGGCTACAGCAGGGCTGCTGTTTCAGGAATCTGAATGTGATGACCTGAATAACATGGTCTTGGGAACTGGATTTCAGACAACATAGCCAAGACAAGCCAGTGCTCTAGGTCTGCCCTGCATTACACAGTAATGAAAGTTTAGACAAATTAACTGGTCTCTCATGTCCCTCAGACTAAAGATATGTTCGTTTTCCTCTTGATTTCCAAACTGAAATGCTTGAGAACTTCATTTTTTTCACATTTCATCACTGAATTGTCACAATCAAAAATGAAAATAGTCCTACAATACTGCATTTTCACTCACATAAGCCAGCAGAAAAGACAGTCAAACTGTGCATTTGCTGCAAGGGGAGGGGTACTCTGGTACTCTGCCACAGGGGGTTTACACACTGTATAAAACTCCATCTACACACAAAAAGTTTTCATTACTCCATTGGCAAACATCAATATCAATGTCTACCCTCACTTCACTACGTCACAACTGTCAATATCTTATCAAGAGTACGCATAGAGTATATGGCTACAGACACATACGGTCGCACAGTGACTACAGTCAACAGGAAACAAAACAAACAGCACGTGTTCGTGCGTAAGTACCGCTTCTCTATGCGATTGAGTCTGACAACAGCTTCTCTAACATAAACCAGCCGCGGAGAGTAAAATGTTGTTTTCGGCAAAAGCATTCTATGCATTCTAGTCCATTAAATACATTCAGATATGACCTGCGCTTTAACATTTAAGTCAGGGATTACTCTCCTCACTGAAAGGCGGAGTGTGATAGGCGCGCTGCCCTTTCAAATTCCCGCTGACCGTCTGAGACACGCTTTCCCTCCTGAAGCATGTTGTGCCACGCAAACGAATTTATGACATTTAATCTTAATGGCTCAGCTTTTAAGATTCAAGACATTGCATAATTATTTATTGCATTTTAAGAATATTATACGCCAGTTCTATATTCTGTGCACTAATATGTAAAACTATATGAGAAACTATAGTGCAAATCAGCAAGAGCATTTGTTTCCAGAGAAGATGCGTGCGTTCCCAACGACAGTGACAAGGCGCACTGAAGTTGAGTCACACAACACTACACCTTGTGAAAATCGAGTGCGATGAGCTCATAGAGTAACTGGGTGGGGGAATAACCGTCACTGAATGGTAGAACATTAATGCCTATATGAGTATACGGGAATCCCATAGTAACTGAACGCACCTCCCTTTCCTGCTCTTTGAAGTTCTTCTATACGCATTATCACACACCGCACACACACACACACACACACACACGCGCGCGCGCGGACTTAGTGAGAAATTAAAATAGACATGTGAGTCAATAAACAGACAAGTGAAAGGCAAGATCACCCCACGAAAAAAGATATTTCCCCAAGGAGCAAACTATACCATGGCAAGATTAAAAAACAAACATTAACTAGTATAACCCTTGTAAAATGCAGGCATATCCTAACAACCCTGCGTTTCGGAAATGAATGACATTTCTAACGCTGTTTATTGTATTATGAGTACTACTTCTCTGTCTTTTGTTCTGGTTTTATTTTCATTTTTAACTTTCTGTTTTAAGCTGTGTACCAGCTCCTGTTTCAGTGATACCCTTGTCCTGTACTGGACCTTTCTGGAGCGAATACTACTTGTCTGGAACTGTCCGCGCTTTCCTCCAGTTTGCTGCGCTTTGTAATTCTCAGGGAGTCTCCGAATTTACATTAAATATTGCTTCAGCTTCAAAGATTTTACTTTTGCTTAATATCCCGCTTTAACTTCATTAATTAAGCAACAACATACATAGAAATAGAAAAGTAGACCGATATATAAATCGCAATATGTGTCCACAATAGCACCATGGACGGTAACAAGCTGTTATTACTTATAATTGTACCATCATGAAATAACCGGTGATTATATACACACTGCAACATTTTGTAACGGACTGCGATCTAGTGCAAGAAAGTTACCTTCCCTCGATTTTTTCCTTCGAACCAACGTGCCTCCCAGTTTTCCTAAAAAAGACGCGTCCTTTTTCATTTTGCCCGACTGCGGAGTGGATGCTCTGATGGCTGCAGACATGTTTGCGCCGCTGTTTGTCTCCGCTGTCGGTTCAAACGCTTCAAAACGATCCTCCTCGTGCGATTCAAAAGAAACACCTGCCGCCGCCGCGCGCAGGAAAGGGATGTGGCATCCGCGGAGCGCGTCAAAACACGCACTGAGTGAAAACAATGCACAGAGAGACAGGACCAGTTTAGCATAAATGGGATCGGGTATCTGATTTAACGGGCGAAGAATGGACCCTTTCTCCCCCACAGCGCGCGCCATTGGCTGGATGCGCGCGTGGGACGAATCGCGTCTGTCTCAGAGCAGATAGGCTCGGGGTGATAGAACACGTGCAGTACATTTCGCTCGCTGGGGAACTTTTGCAAGGCAAAACGGTGCAAAATAGTAACAGCTATGTATTTTAATTCTCAGTGTGTGCGCTCCTAAGGGTTTTCATGGAATTCATATTTTGTCATTCATTTTGTCTTTCAGCGTATCGCCCAGTTCTCCTTTGCGTTGGAAATTCTTTACTGTTGCCTGTAAACACAGATACTGACATGGTGAGGCTGCTCCTCCTCTAAAAACCATTTTCGAGAAACCTCCACATTGAGAGACCACAGAATACAGGGAGGTTTTTTGGTAAGTTCAGATCTGCCTTCCACCAAGTCTAAAACACTCTGATGGTTTTCCTCAGGGAAACTACCGGTGTGCACCGCGTGGGCAGCGTGGTCGCACTTTTAAATGTACCATTGTTCATCATCCTCTAATTAGCATATTGCTCTTACTGCATGGCGTTCAGCCTGTGGCTGAATCTATGCTGGGGAAGACGTGCGCGTGTCTTGAAAACACCCGAACACCGCAGCGGTATCAGCAGTGGTTACACCCAGTTGCTGCCCGCTACTTGAGTACTGAGCTCAACATCGCCTCTCGAAAGTATTTCGGCACTGTATGAGCGTCAGTTCCTGTGAAGGTGAAACCTTAGATAATCAACTACACCATAATATCCGGGAGACTGTTCTGGACTTTTACACATGGCACATGGTGACCAAAAGGACAGTGTCACATACGTTTCCCCTTCCCATAACTGTTTTTCTACAATATCAATTAATGACAAGGACCATTTCCTCTACTTTATTCAGTATCAGAATTTACAAATATTACTGTATGTATATTTTAACAGTAAAAGGGGTAAACCCCCACAGATTAAAAAGGTAATTGTGGTTAATGAATGACATTACAGATCTTTATATGCACTGTGAGCACCTTTTTAACAGGTAGCGTCATTCATCAGATAGGATGATTTTGTGTCTGTCACCTACTGGACTCTTTTCAGTAACATTTCAGAATGCCTTCCGATTGGATCCTACTGTACTCCTAAACAGGTCAATTCAGTTTGATCCTTTTGTATCAGTTTGATACATTTCTGCGTCTGAGACATTTACACTTTGTTTCTACCATTGACAGGCATGCAAAGATTCCTGTTGTTGGTACAGTATTGTTGGTAAACCTTATTTTCATTTTATCAGTCGCTGTTCCAGAGGATGCAGTTTTGGATGAATACTTTGTTTTCTTCTCTCCAGTATTCAATGCAGAAAGTCAGACCGTGCAGTGTAAGTTTCCTGAGCAAATTTAGGCACTGCACTGGTGTTTCAGAAACAGCTGTCGCTGAGCTGGTTTATCAGTCAGTGCAGATAATGGCTGTTCCAGGGAATTTCAACAGACATCGCCTGTGGCAAGGCCTTCATTGTTTGAGAGTTGGTGTTATTTTTGTGTTTCGCCTATAGTGCTAAGTAGAAAAATTCTTCATGTTCTAAGAGATGGGGCTGTGACAAAGGGGTGGACACATGACTGGCATCCCTTACATTTCCAGCATTCAAGAATTTAAGTCTTTAGATCAACATGTCTTTGAATGCATGTTTCCCGTTATCTTAATCAGGAGTGTCCAAACTTTTTACCGGATACATACATTACATATATCAACAGCTTGTGGTTAGTTTCTGCCATGACACCGTCAGGCTGTTGTTCTGTTCCTATGGTGAAGATTTCACAAACATCCCCGTCTCTCTGGTGGTGCTCGGCATTAGAGGCGGGTTGGAACTCTCTGCAGCTGTATGTTAAGCCATCTGATTCCACAGAACCAGTGACACTCACTACCAGAGGAAAGCGTAGGTGTAAACTCACCCAAAAAAACAAGCCAAGGATACCTGCATTAGGAAAAGTACATCATAGCCCAGGCAGAGGTAAGAGCCGCCCACACTCTGAAATGCACAAAGGGGCATTCACACTACATACACTATGCTCTCACATGTAGATATACATTAATAGAACTTCCCCTCCAACACATTTATTCCACCTGTAGAAACACAAGACACCACATTACAGGAAATAAATATTTCTGGATTGATTTATTATATAAACTTAATTAAGTCCATTGCTTTTGAGTGACAGGAAGCATTGCTATGATGCAGGAATGCATGAGGACCACCTAAAACAGCAGTCAGCAAAACACCCCTTCTTTATTTAAAACGAGGCAAGCAGAGAGATGTCACTGGCTGATTTGATAGTGTTGATATGACCCCGCCCACCACACCATAGTGTTGTATCCATGGAGATGAGTCATGCTGTGTGGCCCGCTCACATGAGCACAAAACAACACAGAGTCACTGTCACTGCTAACAGGGAGAGTCACTCACTGCCAACAGGGAGAGTCACTGTCACTGCCAACAGGGAGAGTCACTTTCATTGCTAACAGGGAGAGTCACTTTCATTGCTTACAGGGAGTCACTGTCACTGCTAACAGGGAGAGTCACTGTCACTGCTAACAGGGAGAGTCACTGTCACTGCTAACAGGGAGTGCTACATGCGGACAGCTTTCTGTAAGAGAACAGAGATGGATCCAGCCTGCTTGGCTTGTTTGACGGCTGCGTTGCTGGTTGCAGTATGCACACGGTGTGGCCCTCTCCTCACTGGGAGAGTCTGGGCCGGTCCCATCACTGCCCTGGCCAGGAAGCCCTTAATCCCAACAGGATCTGCACATCCACGGGGGCCAGCCGGTACACCCCCAGCTCATTCAGGGCTGATTCCGGGGCGGGCCGCTGGGAGTCCGGCGTCAGAGCCTCCTCCTCTTCCTCAGCCTGGTTCAGGACGTCCCGCAGCAGAAGGGCGGAGCCCACGGGGAGTGTCAGTATGATGCAGGCCTCCTTCACACTGAGAGAGCGAATCAGAGACAGGTGGCAATGCGTCACATGTAAGCGGCATTCCAGTCAGCCAATCAACAACAGGACAGATCACACTCACTGTGAGTATGTGAGGCTCAGAGCTGCACACGTGTTCATTATGCAGGCTGCATGTACACTCCATTGCATGGTTTTTATACAGTATAAAATGCGTATCACTACACTACAGGTGTGACGCACTGACAGTGTGTGAACGGATTACGCGCTTTTACTCTGTGGGAAAGACAGGGTGTTTCAGCGAACGCTGGCATCTGTCAGAGAGGTCTGCTGTGTCACTGCCTGTCGGGGTGGGAACACACACAGCTCAGCTCTCCTGTCTGACACTCACTGCTTGAAGAAGTTCTCGGGTCTCTTGCAGTAATGTCCAAACAGCGGGAAGAGGTTTCGCGTCATGTCAAACTGCAGCTGCGCGGCCCCGCCCTCATTAAAGTGATTATACAGGATCGCCTGAGGGAGACAGAACCAGATGGACATGGGTTCAGATCTCCACGGGAACAGAAGGAGAGCCTAACTCTACAGCAAGCGCTCCATTATCATAAATCTGCTGCACACACAATCATGTGTAGTGCTATCAAGCAGCTCAGATGTCTTCTATTTCTGAGACACAACACACACACACAGTTTGCCAAATACCTCCAGCCCAACCCATCCTTTACCCTGACGGGCCATGTATTACACTTCTCACTGGTTTGTGTTAAAAGGGAGGTGTTCATGAACAGAGCAGCTTCTGGACTACAGTGGATCTTGATAAAAAAAAAAAAAAAAACACACCACAAAGGACAGTGCTGGAAGGATGCATTTGAATACATGCACTTAGTTCTTAATGAGTCTGGTATATAATCAAACAACCAGACATCAGTGGCTTTACCAACCACTTTAATGTGTGTACCGCCATCTGATTTGAGCTTTTGGGTGTCTTCACACTGATGGTGGAAAAAAATGTGTCCAGAACTACAGTCCCATCTCAAGGTTAATCTGATCTGTGCACTTAAATACAAAATCCTCCTAACTGCGCTGTGCATCTAAAGACTGCCCCCTGCCACGTACGTGAACTTCCTGCAGTACTTTAGGGAAAGAGGAAGTAGAGGTGTCAGGACAGCCCCCGGGCCGGGGCAGGGAGAGTGCGACGGTAAGGTCGCTGGCATTTCTGTGTGGGACTCACATCCTGGTAGATGAAGTGGTCGAGCCGTTCGGCCAGGCCCTGCCAGCAGCTCTGGAACAGCGGCAGGCACAGCAGCTGCTGCAGCTGCAGCAGCCGGTCCCGCAGGCAAAGCATCATGGGACACGCGGAGCTGGACAAGCACATGGTGGCCTGGTCCATCTGGGAGGGCAGGGAGAGCCACCTGCACGGACACATCAGAGCCTTACACACTGCGCTGCACCACAGACACAGAGAGACACCTCCACGGACACATCAGAGCCTTACACACTGCACTGCACCACAGACACATCAGAGCCTTACACACTGCACTGCACCACAGACACAGAGAGAGACACCTCCACGGACACATCAGAGCCTTACACACTGCACTGCACCACAGACACATCAGAGCCTTACACACTGCGCTGCACCACAGACACAGAGAGAGACACCTCCACGGACACATCAGAGCCTTACACACTGCACTGCACCACAGACACATCAGAGCCTTACACACTGCGCTGCACCATGGACACATCAGAGCCTTACACACTGCACTGCACCACGGACACATCAGAGCCTTACACACTGCACCACAGACACAGAGAGACATAATCACACTGTTACCAACACACTGTCTCTCAGAGGCTGAAACACACAGACTGACTCAGAAACACACACACAGTGACACTGGTGCTAACACACTGACTCTGTGAGGCTGACACACACACACACACACACTCGCGGGCGTTTTCGGGGGTCCCTCGCTCACCTGTCCCGGCAGTAGGGCTGGGCCTTGTCCCGCACCTCCCTCATGACGGCCTCCAGCAGACGCCCCATCATGTCCCCCCTCAGCCTCTCCAGCAATCCCAGCAGCCCCTCGAACAGCGAGCCCTCCAGGGACGCCAGCCGCCCCGCCTCCGTGGCCCCCAGGGGCCCCCACACCTCCTCCCCCAGGGACACGGCCGCCTGCTGCAGCTGCAGGAAGAACTGGGGGCAGGGTGGGGTCGGGGTGGGGGCAGGGTCATGGCGGTGGGGTACATTAATATGGACCGCAGGCAAAGGAGCCACACATCTGAGCTTCAGAATTACGCTTCACTGGGCAGCACGGTGGTGTTGTGGTAAGGAGCACTGGGGCACTTCCCCCTTGGGAAAGGTACTTAAACAGTTTTGTCAGTAAATATCCAGCTGTATAAATGGATAAAACTGTAACCTAGTACAGTACACTGAAAGACTGGCTAGGATTTAACTGGCTCCAAATAAAAAACTCATAGTTTAAAAGAAACAGCAGTCGTTTCTCTTCTGAACTTCTTCTCTCTTCCATCCTTCCAAAGCCTTTGAGTATACAATGCAGGACTCCTGCTCCTGTTAGCGAGTAAATTGTTGCTCACGACACTGCGTATGGATGAACGCGAGGGCACGCAGGCCGGACACTCACCACGTTGTCGGCCCAGTCGCTCAGCACGGTGGAGATGTAGTTGACGGCGTTGAGGATGGCGCAGTAACGCGCCCCCAGCGGGCTGCGGGACTCCTCCTTCATCACCTGCGTGAGGCGGATCCGGAAATCATCCACCAGCTCCCTCTGCAGGGCCAGGAAGCTGAGCTGGGCCCGCGAGCAGGGCAGAGAGCGGTACCGGTCTGAGAGAGAGAGAGAGAGAGAGAGGGGAGAGAGAGAGAGAGAGAGAGAGAGAGGGAGAGAGAGAGGCGTCACGGGGGTCTGAGACAGAGCAGGGAGGAGTATCTGCCTGATACAGAGACAGGTAGCAGGGTCAGTGGAGTCAGAGACAGAGGGGGTATCTCGATATCTACAGTGTGCATGCAGTGACGGACGGTCAGCTGTACCGGTGATGACCAGCAGCAGGGTCATGAAGGTCTCGGCGCAGTCGGGGGCCTTCAGCTCGTCCATGTCGCTGATGTCCCTGTACTGGGAGCTCCACGCCCCCTCTGCAGACAACATGGCGTCCACCTTCTCCACCGCCACTGAGTGGAGGAAGAGGAGCTGTCAGCCCCCACACAAACCCCAGGGCAACACATACACACCGCAGTGACTGACCGCGTGGACTCACCATACGACCAACGCACCTTTCCACAGCACACACCTAATGAGACTGCACTGGTATCGGAAGCACCCTAACAATCTCACACTCACAAAACATACACACACAGAGCCTGGCTCTGCCGCAGCGGATCCCACACGACCCCCCAACCCCCGGACTCACTCTTCCTCTCGACGCTGAGCCACTTCTGGAAGACAGACTCCTCTAGGAGGATGTGCAGGGCGCCGGGGAGCACGCTGGGATACGCGTGGGTGGTGCGCAGCTCCCGCTCGAACTGCAGTATCTCGTCCACCAGGTGGCAGAAGAGAGCGTCGTCGTAGAGGAGCCGCGGGGCGTCGTACGCCAGCTTCTCCTGAGCCAGGGAGAGGAGCCCGCGGCACAGCTCCACCTGCTGGCCAGAAACGGGACTGCGTGTGGCCTTACAGAGCTAACTACTCTCACAGTCAGTACATTACATTACATACTACATTCCTGTCATTTAGCTGATGCACAAACAGGACACCACTAACCACACAAGAACAAGCGTCAGTGCCAAATATTGCATTCACAGCACCTTTGCATTTATCTTGGCTCCAGCCCGGTCCAGAATGGGCTGGATCTTCTCCTCCATGAACTTGGAGTTATTTCCCATCCACATCAGGACCTGGGTCAGGTACCACTCAGGCTGTGGGACAGAGACAGGGGTATCCATACAGCGCACAGGTAGGCCTGGACCAAGGGGGGGGGGGTCCACTGACACTGTGAGAACTAAAGAGCTTTACCAGCTACCACTCTGACACACAGGAACTACACATCCATTTCTAAATACCTTTACCATAAACTGCACTGTATTCTGCTGATCTTTTTACACATGAAAGAATGCTGTTCATCCTCACTTGTGAGCTCCTGTAATCCCCAGGTACAGCTGTCTTCAGGAGCACTGTTTCACAGGGGTGTCTATCTGTTTCACAGGGGTGTATGTCCATTTGTATTCCCTCACAGGAGGGAAAGTACATCATTCACACAAGACAAGAGTATATGTGCATATCTGGGTTGTGGAGATGAGAGACGTCCTTGTGGCAAGTTGAGGACAAAATTTAGAGAAAACTGCTCAGTGAGTGTGCCGAGTGCTCACCCACTCAAAAATTAATTACGTGACCTGAAATTAGTTCAGTGGGAGGCACTCCAAAACAAATGGATTTAGCTAATTTTATTTGACTTTTCTTTATGCTGACTCCAGTGTAACCGCTGCGGGCCTGCCGGTCCTGACCTTGCTGAGTGAGTTGGTCTGCCGGTGTCCGGTGAAGTGGTACCGGAACCTCTTGCTGAGGGGAAGCAGCATGATCTGGATGGGCAGGGAAAGGGGCGTGGCTGGGGGCAGCCCCGCCCACGAGGGCTGGGGCTTCTTCTCGGAGATGAGGTCATCAGTGGGAGGGAGTCAGGGAGAGTAACAACACCGCTGTCTCTCTCTGTGTGTTAGTGTGTGTATATATATCTGTGGTGTGTGTTCGTGTGTGAGTGTATCTGTGATGTATGTGTGTGCTTCTGTGGTGTTTGTGTCAGTGTGTGTGTGTGTGATTGTGTGTTTGTGTGTGATTGTGTGCGTGTGTGCATGTGTGTGTTTGTGTGTGCACATGTGCTTGCAAATGCCACAGCAGGAAGGATATGAGGTCTGCAGGGACAGAAGCTGAGGCACCAGCAGCTCCAGCTGGCTGTGCAGCTCCTGGGCATTAGCAGGGGGAGACAGTGTGGAGACCGGGGGGGAGACAAAGGGCCAGTGCAGCTGAGTCAGAACCTCCTCCAGATCACTGTGAGGAAGAGAGGAAGGAATGGAGAGAGGGAGAGAGGGATGGAAAGAGGGAAGGAGAGGGAGAGAGGGAGGGATAGAGGGAGAGAAAGAGAGGTGGAGAGGGAGGGAGTGGTGGAAAGAGGAAGAGAGAGGGAGGGAGAGAGAGGGAGGGAGAGAGAGGGGGTGGGAGAGAGGGGGTGGGAGAGATGGAAAGAGGGAAGGAGAGGGAGAGAGGGTGAGGGAGAGAGGGAGGGATAAGAGAGAGAGAGAGAGAGAGAGAGAGAAGGAAGGAAGGAGTAATGGAGGGTGTGTCATTATTTTACTGAAAAATAATTAAATTACAATTTAATTAAAGAGCGTATCCTAAACATCCTACACAACCATGTTAAACACATGACCTCGGGGTAAGGGTGTGTGAAATCCCAGCCCGGCCCTCCACACCCCCTCACCTGGCCAGCCGGTCCTTGAGGATCTTGTGCCAGAAGGCCAGTGTTTCCCTCAGGAAGGCCTGCAGGTGAGCGCAGCCGGACTCCTGCAGACCCAGGTCCAGACTGGCCATGGTGCCCACTGCCTCCACCGCCTCCCACACACTGCTGGTCATCAGGAACTGCTGGATGCTGTCGCTATGGGAACAGAGACCACAGGCACCGGTCAGCTAGTGCGTACTCAAAACTCCAGACAGACTCAGCACAAACCCAGATACACACATAGCACATACTGTTACCCTAGGGGGGATGCTGGAAAACTAAATTATGAAAAACATCAGCCCCATCCTGCTTCTGCCACAAAAAACATTTCTTCTGTTGTGTACCCTTGTGCACCACTTTCTCTTTCACTTTGCTCCAGGAAAACACTTCTCCCTCTCCTCCTCTCTCCATCTCCAATCAAACTCCTCCTCTCTTGCTAACCCTCCTCCCTCCAAACTCCTCTCCCTCCCCTCTTTCTCCCTCTCCAGTCTGACCCTCACCTGAGCTCCTCGATGCGGGCCAGGCACTGCAGGTACTTCATGTGCCTCTCGATGGTGTCCAGCTGCCCCAGCGTCTGCCCCAGGCTGTCCGCCCAGACCTGCGCCCCCTGCAGGTGCTGCTGCAGGGTGTTGGACAGCACCCTCTCCCTCTGGAGCAGGGCCTCCACGCACGCCCTCGACTCCTCTGCTGCCGAGAGAGCCGAGGAGACACGCAGGGGTACCGAGCTCGACACCGTCAGCACCTGAGGGAGAGAGAGAGAGAGACACCGTCAGCACCTGAGGGAGAGAGAGAGGGAGACACGGTCAACACCTGAGGGAGAACGAGAGAGAGAGACACGGTCAGCACCTGAGGGAGAGAGAGAGAGAGAGAGACACCATCAGCACCTGAGGGAGAGAGAGAGAGAGAGACGGACCCCATCAGCACCTGAGGGAGAGAGAGAGAGAGAGAGAGACACCATCAGCACCTGAGGGAGAGCGAGAGAGAGACACGGTCAGCACCTGAGGGAGAGCGAGAGAGAGAGAGACACCATCAGCACCTGAGAAAGAAGGTGGAAATAATAGTCAGCCAAAAGGTTATAGCATAGAGACATCTACAGCTCTTCTATCTGAAGAGCAATAGAAGAATCCGACGCAGGCTACAGTGCAGGCACAGAGGGAGACAGTAAGGGCAATCAGCTACCCCATACTATGCCAACATACACGGCAACTGACATCGGACGTCAATTTCATGTCAAAGAAAACAATGTGCTAACGGACCGAGACTGTGTAGTACTGATAATCACACTGTTTTCTTTGCTGATAATCACTCTGTAACTGTCATTCAAAAGTAGCCTTGTGGCGTGCTACCACTGAGTGATTCTCCTGGAGTAATTGTTTTGTGTGGCGAGTGTTTTCAGTTTTAGCAGACGTTTACGGTAAAGGTCCAAAGAAATAGCTAAGATGGCAATGTACGTAACGGTAGCTGCTGGGGTAAAAAAACTGCTGGAAGATCAAGAAAAGAAGATGGATAGCCAGCTTGCTGGGTTGGCAGGAGAATTAGCTTGCTAACGTTAGCGTGTCAAATACTGTCGCCTTCATTAGCCAGCTAGTGACGAAATTGCGTTACTTTTTACTGCAGTGTAGGAAAGCGCAGGGTGAATGAGACACAACACCAGCAAAACACATCCCCAGAGTTCCTGCTAGCTTCTAATGCTAACGACGATTTACCTGTTCTTCTAACAGCTTGTTTTCCGCCGTCAGTTTCTCCAGTAGCCCGCTGACTTTCTTCAGTGATTTCAGATCGCTGCCGATCTCTTTCTCCACGAACTCCGCCAAGTAGGCGGGCAGGTCTCCATCCTCCGACTCCGGATCGGGATCAGAGTCTGCCATTGCAGGCTTGAGTGGTGTACCAAGACTGTTTTCTCTCTCAGTCGTGGGCGCCGCCATGTCTGCACACCATCCTCCTCTTTCCACGTCAACACGCACTGGAAAGCTCCCTCTGCTGGAGCCGCGGGGAACTGCCTCACATTTTAGGGTGATATACCTTCCGCCATTGCGTTGCTTTTTAATTTTATTTTCAGCTTCATTAAATTCTAAATCCGCACGCAAATATTTAATAGCAGGTTCTCATTATTAAGCTATGACCTTTGAGAAACTAGGCCTCAGTGTTACTGAGGAGTAAAGTAACGTATAACGTTAACTGCACATATTATCCCCCCGCGAAAAAAACAACTCATGTTTCTGATATGGTATTTTATTTCGTGGTATTTTATCCCAGTCATACAGCAACAAAGCAACCTTCATATACAGTTTAAAAATCCACTTTAACCATTCCGTTTATCTCTGCAGTGCAGCACAGTCAGTTCCTGCGCTGGCCAGGCCTCAGAGACATAGCAGTGGCCCTCGCCACTGTGAGAAACCCTTAGCAGCACCAGGAGTCCATGAAGACCCCTGAGCGTTGGGATAGATGCTATAAAACTGAAACATTTCATTTGTTACAAAGTAACAAATACATTAGTAAAGCTTAAACCTATACAATAAAAAATGATTTTCTAAAAAAGCAAATAAACAACACAAAACACTTTCATGTTACAACAATAGCTCTGACACTGAGCAAGAATTTCATGTGTGTGTGCCCTTGTACTCTTCTCCATCATATCACCAAAGGGAATCAGTCCCTTGTGTACACCTACACACTCCAGACAGTCTTAACTCTCCTCACAAACTCATACTCTCTGACAGCATCGCTCTGCCGCTGTGCAGTACATCTGACAGAGCTGATGTGTGTGTGTGTGCGCGTGTGTGTGTGTGTCAGTTCAGCCAGGTGGTGTTCAGTTGCGTCTGGTTCTTGATGCTGGTGTCCATCTTCAGCACCTCTCTGATGGCCATGGTGGCATAGGTGGAGGACGGCAGAGAGAACTCCATCCTCAGAGCCCTGTACTTCCCCTCTGAGGGAAAAGCAACACCAATCAGGAGACGTGCTACTGCTAGGTCAACTTTAAAAAGAGGAAGTACTACATGCAAAATGAAAAATGTAAAAATTTTAGAAAAATAAAATCACTGAAAGGAAAAAAATCAATTATGCTTGTAAAAGCATTTAATGAGAATTTAAGAAAAAAAAACACATACAAAAAAGAAAAACAATAAACCTTTTACCTCACAGAGGGGAAGAGAGGGAGGGAGAGGAGGAAGGCAGAGACAGGAGAGGCACTGCCCGAAGACTGACCTTTGTTGAAGACCGGCGGCGGTTTGTCCTCTAGCTTCTCCAGGTCAGTGTGCACCAACGAGATCCGGGGGTCGTCATAGTGACTCACCTCCCTACGAGAGGGGCAGAGAAAGAGAGAGAGCTTTACTTCATTTAAAAAAAAAAAAAAAAAAACAAGGCAAAAATTTCAACACCATCTTAACTGACAGTGAGTTTTACAATAAGCACTGATCCTGCTTCAGCAGAATTTCTTTCTGCAGGGCGGATCCCCAGTCACTGAAGGGAGGAATGCTAAATGACTAAATGTAATGTAATGAATGCGAAGTATTCTAAAAACATGGCTTCCTGCAGTGTCAGCAAACAGGCAGACAGGGCTTATTTCAGCAACATACAGACTGAGGGACAAAGCATGAACTTGACTCTCATGTAAAGTTTCCTAGTTACAAGTAATGTTTAAGCAGACACACATAAACACTAGATAATTATGAAATAAATCCTGAAGTTGACCAGCAGTACAGAACACAGCGCTGCAGTTCGGTTCATTGGCTCCTGTGGGAGGGACTCACCAGTTGACGTCCTGAGGGCGGATGATGATTTTTCGGTAGGCCCCGGCGAGGGAGTAGTCCCGTACCCTGTGTCTCATGTTGTCAATGTCCAGGTTATCCGCCTTCAGCATCTCCCTGTAGCCCTCTCCCACTGCAACGGAAAGGTAAGAGACTCACTGACCCCCAATGCACAGCCACACCCTGCAATCCGCACAGGAGGTGCCTGTCTCTCAATGGGGGGTAAGAGAGGTACCCTGCCTAATCTGGGCCCATGAGACAGACACCCATAGCGCTGAGAGTGGGAGTTGCTGTGAAGTGCAGCACTGATGAAGACCACCTACTCCCCACAGTGTGTGGGGTAGATGCAAAGTTGCTCACCATGGTGTGTGGGGTAGATGACATCGAACCCTGGCAGAGGCATCACCACATCGTGGATGGAGTGGTTCTCAGCCTCGGCTTCAGACAGAACGTGTGCAGTACCTGTGGGAGGGTCAAGCAGAGCTGTAACCGTGGCTACCAACACATCCTACATCTGTACACAACTACACTACCATAGCAACTATCTCCCTCAATCAAAGCTGTTTCGTAAGCAATAAACTGACGCTGGTAATCGTGCTATCATGGACAGGGAGGACTCCACCCCACACTGCTCTCTCCCGCTCTCTGTGCGGGGGTCAAGCAGAGCTGTAGCCATGGTTACCGCCAAATGTCTTTACACAATTACACCACTATGGCGACCATCTCCCTCAATCTAAAAACTATTATGTAGCCAATCGGCTGACAGCACGAACTGCGCTCTCCTGGACGCGGATGACTGCGGCTCCACCCCCCCCTCTCTCTGTGCGGTGCTGCGTCTCTCCCCCACTCACCTCCCCTGAGCACCAGGTCTCCCTGCACCGCCTTCAGGCCAAACGCCTCCACACGCCGGCTCACCATGCTGTTCCACACGTAGCTCTGGTAGCTGTGGATGTACATCAGCCGGTTGTTCCGCGGGATCTGCGGGAGGGCACAGGAGGAGGAGTTACCACCCTGCCAAAATCCCGTACCCTCTCACCCTTCCCTCCCACCCGTTTCACACGCAGCTCTCCTGTGGGTGGGGAAAGCCTCGCTACAGCGCCGCAGGGGAAAGCTGCCGTTAGCTGAGCGAGAGGCATCATATCAACACGCCACAGCCCACAGTGTGTGTGTGTGCGGCGCCCTCACCAGGCCGAACGCGGTGACGATGTTGTTCTTGCCGTACTTGGACAGGCCCCGGAGCAGCTGACCCTCCACGCAGCGCTTGACCGGAAGCTTCTTCAGCGCGGCCTCCGGGTCCTGGGAGAGAGCCCACTCCTCCCGGCAGCGAACCAGGTAGCCCTTCTCCGCTGGGGGGTGGAGAAAACATTAGAAGGGCCAATAGCAGGGCAGGAGAGTCAGAGCAGCAGCGCGCCACGTTAAAGAGGTTATCCCTGAAGGCTCCAATGGTATCCAACAGTCAGCACTGGTACTCAGATGTGTGCCGAGTCCAGGACATTGACATGGGACAGATAAACAAAACTGACTGTTTGCTGCAACATTCAGATCCTGAGAGACAGAATGAGAGCAGACGAAGGCACGCGACTCTCACACGCTTCGTTCGCGGAGGGTCTGAAAGGTTATTTTTGCTGCAGCTTGCTGTCAGCCCTACCTCCAGGCCGAGGTTTCAGGATCAGATCCACCACTTCGGTCCAGTTATTCTGCAGGATGGCCCTGATCGACAGACAGGTACACACACAGTCAAACCTCCGATGTCTCACCGAAACACCAAATCAGCACACAAATCAGGCCCCACGCTTCCTGCTGTGTCCCTGCTGCACCTCCTGTTGTGTCCCTGCTGCACTTCCTGTTGTGTCCCAGTCCTGTGTCTCAGTCCTGGAAATCCTCTGTACTCCCCCTCATCTCTCTCTCTCATCTCCTCTTTCGAATTTCACGCTGTTACTATCGCTAACTCCTGGCCCCCTGGGAGACTTCCCTGAGGAACTGTGTGTTCTCCCCAGCTCCTTCCCAGAGGATGGCACCCCCCTGATCCTACTGGGGGACTTCAACATTCACCTAGAGACCTCTCAAGCTTCTGGATTCCTTCCACTGCTCCACTCCTTTGACTGCACCCTAATGCAGTCGCCTCCGACACACACGGCAGGCAGATCCGACGCCTGAGGCTCACCTGCCGACCTGGTAGGTGGGCACGGCGGTGGTGCCAAAGCGCTGCATGCCGTAGTAGTTGATGAAGCCGGTGTCCCTGAGGGAGGCCATGGCCTGCTGCACCTGCTGCTCCGTCCCTGAGATGTTCCTGCGGAGAGAAGCACACAGCACGTCAGCCGCAGTGCCTACCGCCATCCCCCGTCCCCCCGCCCTCTCACACTCACACACCCTGCCCGTTCCCTGTCCCGGTCACACAGCAACGGCAACGCAGAGAGGCCAGACGCTAGTTTGAATATGGTATCTCAACAGATGAATTTCAGACGTGATCTTTTAGCGACTGTATCAGCTGACTAAGTTTCTACAGTGGCAGCCCTCTCTGCCCCCCTGAATCCGGCAGCTCTCTCTGCCCCCTGAATCCCGCAGCTCTCTCTGTTCCCTGAATCTGGCAGGTGCAGATCACTCACCTGAGGACCACAGTGAAATGGTTGCCCTTCAGCTCCCCGAGTTTCAGAGGGTGCTTCTTGTAGGAGAAGTTTCCCAGTTTGAAGTTCATCAGGCACTTGTTGAGATGGGCCATCCTCTCAGCACTGATCCTGAGGGGGTGAAAAGCGCCCCACCAAAGCGGGCATCACACACAGCTCCACACACCCCGGCCGTTACATCACTGCAGTCCAGCACACTCACTTGAGCACAGCGATCTCTTGCACTGTGATGGCTCTCTTGTCTTTTGTTCCCATATAGGAGAAGAGGTTGGGCCTCACCCTGTGGGTAGCCAATCATACGAGCCCAGAGTACAGCAGAGGAGGAAAACAATTGTACATCTTACAAGAACCTTCAATCAACCGATCCTGAGTGTGACGTCAGTCATGCACTGTTTAAAAGGAGAAGTGTGTATGTGTTTTTATTCCTGTGTGTCTGTCTGTATTTTTGTGTGTTAGTGTGCTTGTGTGTATATGTGTATATGTGTATATGTGTGTATGTGTGTGTGTGTGTGTGTGTGTGTGTGTGTATGTGTGTGTGTGTGTAGTGTGTGTGTGTGTATATATATATGTGTGTGTGTGTGTGTGTGTGTGTGTGTGTGTGTGTGTGTGTGTGTGTGTGTGTGTGTGTGTGTATATGTGTGTGTGTGTGTGTGTGTGTGTGTGTGTGTGTGTGTGTATATGTATATATATATGTGTGTGTGTGTGTGTGTGTGTGTGTGTGTGTGTGTGTGTGTGTGTATGTGTGTGTGTGTATATGTATATATATATGTGTGTGTGTGTGTGTGTGTGTGTGTGTGTGTGTGTGTGTGTGTGTATATGTATATATATATGTGTGTGTGTGTGTGTGTGTGTGTATATGTGTGTGTGTGTGTGTGTGTGTGTGTGTGTGTGTGTGTGTGTGTGTGTGTGTGTGTGTGTGTGTGTGTAAGTGTGTATACAGGCAGTCTGCAGGACCTGAGGAACTTGGACAGCACGTTGATGGCATCCATGGTGTCCTTGTTCTCCTTGTACAGCACACAGTGGCAGTAGCTGCCCCGGGTCTTGGGCCAGGAGTGCTTCCTGGGGGCTTCCAGGGGAACAGACACAGAGGGAAGAGGAGAGATGAAGACCGCAGGGGCTGACCTCCACACGTCCTCACCAAACACACCCCCTGACCAAGCGCTAACCCCCCGGTTACCAGGGTTACAGGGTACTGTACAAGGCTGTCAACTTCAACACCAGAGACAGGGACTACTCTCCAAGCCACTTCCTCCTACTCTGATTGGGCATTCTCATCAGTGACTGGTGCTCTGCATGGAAAGCTCTGTATCTGAACACTGGTCTGAGATCAGTGCTGCGGTGGGGAGCAGGGACAAAGGGAGCCATTCAGAGTCACTGGTGCTTCACACACAACCTGCAACCTACGGGAAAGGCACACCACCTGCAATATGCCACTCTCAAAAAAACCCCACACTAACACAGCTTCCAGTAACCTGCTCGTAATAATCAACCTCTCTGAGCACAAGAACTACCTTATCAAGGCCTCCTATTGCTCTCCCCCACCGGACAAAACCAACTAACCAATGCACTCTGGTCCACTGGCCTGCAAACTGTGGTTAACCGTGACCATGAATGACACATCAGTGAGGATGATCTCAGCCAATGCTGTACTCCGTACTGTGAGTGAATGGTTTGTATCTCTCCAACATTTCCTCTCAACCTTCTGCTGAAACAAACAAACCTCTACAAGTCAGATCACCTATCAGTTTCCCAATTCCAGCCCTGCAGGGGGTCAGAATGACAGGCTACGCAGTCAGAAAGAGAAACAGTGTGATACAAAACAGTGTTCACATTTCAAAACAAAAAAAACTGCTTACTGAAACCAACCCTGCCAAAAACCAAAAACCAAGGCCTCCTAGGCGGAACCCCCTCCCCGTCCCCCGGCGCCCCCTCTCTGGGAGCAGAGTGCAGGAGACGTTCTTACCTGCTGCGGCTCTGACCACTGTCCACCCCGAGAAGAGCAAAAGGAGGACAAAAGAGCGTTACTGAGGAGCTTTGTCGACCCGGCGACAGAGCTGCGGGGGGGGGGGCTGGGTGGTCTGCATGCGGGGCGGGGGGCGGAGGGGGTGGATGTTGTGCTCAAACATTTCTGTGCAGCAGCTGATTGAAGTGGGCCTGAGAGGGCGCGGGTGTGCTCGCCCTCTGTTTTTGGGGCTCTCAGGTCTCCATCGTGGGGCTAAGCGCTAAGGCCACTGAGCATCAGTACTGCTGTCCACACGCATGCGACTCTGGGCATCGACACGGCTGTTTGCACACTGATATCACTCTGGGGCGTCAACACTGCTGTGTACTGCTGCTGTGTTCAGCGCGAAACTGAACACGGAGCAGGGCTCTGGGCTCCCGGAAACACTGTGTGACACTGTGGCTGCAGGGGAACAGATGCTGTAACCTGGGTCTTGAGTCTCACTGTTGCAGAATGGACTAGAGGCAGCACAAGAAAACCACTGTTTGAAATGCTTCAAACCTGACCACTTAGCGAGGCTTCGTGGGACTCCCAGAGTGAATCTCTTTCCAAATGCAAGCACAAAGGAGATCAACTCAGCGTCTGGGGTAAATCAGGATTGCTGTCAATGCAAGAATTCAATTTTTTATTCTACCTCCAGTTGATAATATTTGTGCAAAAGAGTTGCCGTAACAAGTGCCTGGTGACATTAATCTTGAAAGAACTTCAGCTTCCTATTGCAGCCTATAAAGGACTGTTGCAACAGACACCAGAGAAATCATGCCTGTGGTTGGTCACATAAACACCTGCCTCAGCCGGCAAGACTTTGCAGTTCACCTGACGGTTAAGGTGCTTTACAGAAAGGTTAAGATCCAGAGAGAATGAGGCTGGTTACCAGTGATGGAAGAAAATAAGAACGTTGATGGATCTAGTCTGGATCTTTCCCAGGACCATGCAAATGTGTCAGTGTCAGACATGCTCTGTACATGCAGTGGAGTGACCCCAGTTAACCCCAGACCTCCCAGAGACTCAGGTCCCATGCAGTGAGAGAGGAGGTTTAGTTTAATGATGACGAGAAAGAGCATGCAACAGACATTTGGATTTCAACAATCACCTGAGCTGACGCATACGCTGACGCAACAATAGCAAACTGCCTGATCACATCAAAGACACGCTGTGTCTAAATAATACAGCTTAACTGCATGAATTCTTGGTCTCCACCTACCATGAGGCAACACAGTAAAGGTAAGGAAAAAACTAAAATTTAGCATATTCACAAATGATATACCTCTTAATATTAATTCACTAAATGGGAAGAATAATCTAGTGTTGCAGATTGAGATTACCCTTGTTGCACTCTCCCTCACTTGTGAGTCGCTTTGGATAAAAGCGTCTGCCAAATAAATAAATATAAATGTAAATGTAATGTTTGTTTCAGTAATGTAAATCTGTCTGTATCGCAAGGTGTACTTCTTGGATGCAAACAACTGTACAGAATCTTTCCCAATCTTTCCCCTTTCCACTGCATTAGACTTTGTTGCAGACAAAGGCACTTCTACAGGAATATACTGTGCAAAGCAAAGTCTGAAGCTAAAACAGGGCAGACAGAAGGTGTGCCATATGAGACTCCATGTGTGTCTACACTGCAGTTCCTGTAGCCTGTAAAGAGAGCTGCCCTGATCCTTCCTCCTCCTCTCTGTTACCTGCCAGAGCCTTCTTCCCGGCCGCGTGATAGGCCACTATGAACTTGCGGCCCTCCCTCTCCTCGGTTTTGGTCTCCAGGCCGGGGAACATGGTCTTCACAGCCTTGTGCAGCAGAGTGCGTTTCTCCTTCGTGTCCTCCAGCACCTGCCCAAACCACACACGGATCGCACACATACACCCACACATCAGGGCAGGAACTGGGGGCGGGTACCGCAAACTTCAGCATAATCCTTTACCCAGAATGCAGTACTGCAAATGGGCTGTCGGACCAAGAGGCAGGAGCACGAGGCCTCAAAATCCTGACACTGGACAGACCTATCATGTGCCATTTGATTTTTATTTTATACAGAGAGGAGTCTTTTGAGTGGTTAACGTTATCGGTGATTGAGAGCACATGCCAGCTCCACCCGTTTATGGGGGTTCATGAAACCTCACTCCGCCATTCTGAGTGAGACCTGTAGAATGCTCGGAACTGACGTTAAAGGAAATGACATCATTTAAGCGTGAGCACATGGGCGCACACGAGGACCAGACTGCGTCTCACCTCTATGGCCACGTTGCCCTCTTTGTTCTTGAACAGTTGCAGCTCCTCCAGCTGTTGCTTCTGCTCCTCAGTCAGTACCTGCGCTTCCTCTGGCTGAGCAGGAGGGGGTTCCTGTGCAAAAAACACAGAGCCTGAAACCTCCATCACAGACCCCTTATCAACCCTCTCAGAATTACACTGCATGAGCAGCTCAGCCTGAACTCACCTGTCAGAAGCAATGGCATCACTGTGGACTGCAGCATTAAGCAAGACGCTTGATATTGTAATCCATATAAATGTCGATCTGTGGTGATTTAAAAGTACTGTGATGTAATAACGAGCCCCACTGTGTGACTCCGTTATGTCTCCACTGTAATGGCAGCACACTGTAACCCCAACCCCCACACACACACACACACACACACACACACACACACACACACACACACACACACACACATCCCCCACACACACACACCCCTCCTCACCTCCTGCTCCACCGGCACACTCAGGTCGTCCAGACGCACAATCTTCCCGTCCTTGTTGATCTCGTGCACCACAAAGTCAGAATACCTGCACACTCCCACAACATGGGCTACAGTTAGAATTGTCACACACACACATGCACACACACACACACACTCATGCACTCACATACACATGCACACACACATATACACGCACACTCACATACACGCGCACTCACATACACGCGCACACGCAGACACAGACACACACACACACACACACACACACACACATGCACTCACATACACGCGCACACACATGTACGTCTCACCTCTCCTTCAGGATCCCGGAAAAGCCCTCATGGTCGCTGACGAACTTCAGGATTCCCACGTCCTGCTCCGTCAGCCCATGCTTCATCATGTCAGCGAAGGTCTCCCCCTCCTCCTCCTCCTCGGCCAGCTCCTCCGCCTCGCTCCCTTCCTCATTCTCATTCTCGTTATCGTCCTCTGGCTCCTGAGGTGTCTCGGGGACAGCACCCCCATTTTTAAACCCCGCCCCCTGCACTCGGGGTCTCTTGGCAACCTGGGCTGGCTCCTCCTCTGGGCAGGCCCTCTTCTCCCCCACGGGGACGGCCAGCGAGAGTTCAGATTCCTCCATGGACCCCAGGCTGGGAGACAGGGCAAGAGCAGGAAGCAAACACTCTGAACTGAACACTGATTCAGCAAGGGCAAACAGACAGAGAACACTCCACCCCAGACACTTACAACTTGCAGTAGGACAGCACTTGAGTCAGACTATGTGTTGAGATGCTCCTCTGATCTCTTCTGTCTGTTATCAGGCTGCAGCGACTGCAGCACCTCTGAGCTTTTCCAAGAAGATCTCTCACAGCTCTGAGGAGACAGAGAGAGCCATTGCTGTTCGATGACAAACAATATGCCTTATTCCTGTACATTATAATCGGGGATGTCCCTGTATGTTTAAACCGCTACTTTGTAACTATTATCTGCTTCTTCAGTATATCCTGGAAAGCTGCATGTTCCCGAGTGCTTCAATGTAACTCCCCAACGTACAGCTCACAAATTCTTGAACTCACAATGACACAAACTAGCTTTTGTTTTCCGTAAATAACGAAGCCTGAGTGTAGCTGTTCTTGCTCATGTAGCGACTGAGGTAACAGGAAGCACCACTGTAAGAGACATAGCACAGTAAGGTTCCTAGCTAAAGCATTACCACGACTGGCTATTTCAGTAAATTTCACTGCAGGCGATCCATTTTATACAGACATTTTGTTGTGTTTTTGCCAAGACATATCTACCATGAGCTAGCAAGGTAATGTTCACGATCGACCTTGATACGGCTTGGTAGAAGCTTGTTAGATCGTTGTACTTGCTACATCTTTGTACATGCTGGCTTCCCTGCTGATGCGCAAACCAGATGGATCGCTTCCTAGCGACGCTGCTAGCTGCATGGTCAACATGTTAGCTGGACGCGTTTCCACAGCACAGCGAAGATTTCTCGGCGACCTGTGACTTCCATTTCACCACTGTGCTTAGTTAGCATGCATATTAATTGCCTACGATAAACTGTCCTTATCTAGCGCACAACAGTATTACCTTCTCCTGCCCAATGTACACAAAATCCTCTGCGCTTCACGCGCCAGCATGCCCCAGGAAGCACGTGCGCGCGCCGCTCCGGAATCAGTAGCAGCGTCGTGGCCCCGCCCATCATGTCGTGGCCCCGCCCTCTAGTTGCGCTCATTGGCACAGCGACATGCCAGTCACAGCGCTACTTCTCTAGTATGTACGTTTGGATCCTGTCGAACCGCAGAGAAGAAAAGAAAACGAAGCGATATTTTTGCTGTGGAAATCATTAAAATACTGCAGTTTTTATTTTTCTTTAATATCTTGTCATATAATACAATTTTGTCATTGTGGAATCAGCAACCAGAGGTACACAGATGTAAAACGTAGGATATCTGGCGCCCCCTGTGGTGCATTTAGAAGTGCAGGACGACTGTACTAAACATCGTCATACAAAATACATCTATCCTCCGGCTGAAACAGCAACAGGGAGTACTATGCAGAGCGGGAACAAGATATTACATATTATACACATATTACATGCATTTAACCAATAAAACATTATTTTATTGTGAACCCTTGTTACAAATATCTATAAACATGTCTAGCTGGGCGGTGAGCCAGGAAACAGGTGTAGGTTTGTCCTATTGATAAGGAGGATCAATAACGCAGCATGCCACTTTACACGGATGCTACCTTTTCAAATGTAACACATCTTTTTTCCCGTAAACCCAGCGATTTCCACTTTCACCAAATATGAAACAGGATTATGACGCGTTATATGATTATGAATAGTGAATAGGATTTGGAGTAAGCAGTATAGGTGAAGATATTGCAGATTATCTGGATTATTTTCAAACTATAGCCTACTGCATTTCACCTCTCAGTAATGGAATGCAATCTTGCATTAAAATGTACTATAGTTACATTCGGTGACTAAAGTGCAAAAAGTGCAAACAGTTAATTAGCTATTAGACATAAATTGACACACACAACCTGTTCAGGTGAACCTGTGCGCGTGTGGCCAAATACGGTACCACACCGCCGTGCCAACAGTGCGCGATCACGAGTCTACGCAAATGTGTCCTCTCTTGCGCGCCCCTTCAGACGGGTGAGGGAGCGCGCATCCTCCTGAGAGAGAGGGCTGAGCAAGAGAGAGCACGGCCGGGGACGGGGAAGGAGGATAACAACATGAGCTCCCGGAAAGGTTAGCAGACTCTCCTTCTGATATCTGCAAAGGCACCTGTGTGACCCAGGTTTTCACTCAGGGGCCACGAGGGTCCGGGGAAGTCATACCTGACTGAGGTTATCTGTCTGTAGGGAAGTGCGATGCTTTCGTCCAGCGATGTGGCTGGCTAAGGTAGTTAGCTGGCTAACTGATGTGTTGTTTTCTCTCTCTGTCTCTCTCGGCTTCTGCACATAAAAAACGATCTCCTCGGCAGTGATGGCCATCCAGGCCAGAAAGAGGAGGCCGAAAGGGAAAAAAGACAAAGCAGCCTTTCAGCGAAGGTAAGCCCTGTGTGGGACCGGGCAGACTGCGTGCGTGTTGCGTTAATGCCTTTTAACCAGCCGCTTATGACGTCGGGCTGCAGCCCGCAAACAAAACGACGCTGCCGCTGACAGTTGCGCAGTGGACGAACGGCAGTTGTAAAAGAGTCCCGTTTGGCCCACGGGCATGAGAAATAACGAGAGACGCGCACGCGGGGGCAGGGGTGGCGCGGCTGGCACGGGGCCTGGCGCTGCGGTTCACACCCAGCTTTTCTCCGTGGGCAAACTGCGTGGAGTCGGAAGTTGCTATTGGCAACCTTCCGCGGCCCGGAGTTAAAGGACAGCGGTCTGCTGGAGCCGGTGGAGGCGCGCCGCTGTGCACTGCTACGCGGAAGAACGCGTCAACCGGAACGGGGATCCGTCGGAAACTTGCGGTTGCAGCATTGTTTTAACTGTGTGAAGCTGTGCGAGTGTGTTCGTGTTTGGGTGTTTGCAAATAAACTAGACCCGACAGACGAGACTGATTTGGTGTGATCGCTGTTATGACAGTATCTCGGAAAAGGGTATAAGCGTTACAATCAGAACAACTACATTTTACAGCCGTGACTGTATGTGTGAATGGTAGAATGCCGTGAGGTTGCTTGTGATGTAGGAGCGTGCCTCTGTATGTAACACGCACGAGAAAGCGCACATTTTGGGGTGTGTGCGCATTTTGCCGTTCGTGTCGGGTGCAGTAGACAGCGTATCGACGTTATGCCATAGTATTTCCTGTGGCAGGTGGGAGGGTATTTTGACTGAAGTGAGGAATCTCCAGGTGCAATTGTATTGGCCTGACGTCAGAGAAGCATCAATTGAGTGATACTTTGGTGCTGCTTGCGCCACTGGAATATTCTGGAATGATCTATGGGAGTCACGATTGACATGAACTTTAAGTTTTATTCCCTAGTTATGCTAATGTCTGTTTTACCACAGTAAGAAGTGTGTTTCTGGGTAATGCAAAGGCTGTTTTTCCTGTAGGTGATATGTATGGGTGTTATGCTGTTTGTGTGGATCTTTAGCTGGGTGGTTCAGCGTGAGAACAGGGTTGGTCAACACACTGCGTATGACAGCCCCTCAAATGACAGGACAGGAAGCTCAGCATTCCTGTATCTGAAGACAAAGAGACTGCGAGGCACAACTGTCACACTCTGAATAACTGCACAGTGAAATCACTGCTGTTAATTCAACACAGAGTGTGAAATGAATTATGGCAAGTATATTTTAACGCTCTCTGAGTTGATGTAGCGCTGGAGTTTAATTTACCTAAGGAACAGCAGAATGGATATCACTGGCTCTGCAGAACACAGGTTTAAACAGCTGTACTGTGCTACCAAACCGTAGCAATTTGGCAAATGGAAATGATGTTTAGGTTTGCTATTGTCTGTGTGTGGTAATTGGCACCATCGTTAATCAGGCCCTGTCAGTCAGTGTCCCTCACTTAATTAAATCAGATATAGCCTGCCACCGAGTCCCTGGGTCTGTTCCGCCCCACATCACAGTTATGGAGATGGATAGCCCATCATCGCAGTGATGGTATCACTGAGGCTCTCTCTCCTGTGCTGTTTCTGAAGGGATGCTTGCTTTGTGGTGCCTCCGACAGCCAACGATGCAGGAGAGACCCGCACTGCGTGTGACTGTGGAAACACAATGGCGGATCATGGCGAAATGACACATGGGGACTCTTCCTCTTTGGAGATTGTTTATACCACATAAATGAACCACATTTACAAACAAGGAGGCTCTGTTCCCAGGGGAAATATAAGAAGGATGTGTCAGTCTATAACAAAGAATATGGTTTTGACTCAGGCCCAGATTCAGCGTAAAAGTAGCTAAAAACAAGGCTTTGTCCTTAGCTTTGAGATGCAAAAGAAAGAGAGTGTTATTTGTTTATTCAATATCCCTTATAGTCATTGTCAGTGATTTATAGCGACTGCCGAACCTCATAATGCCGTTTAAGAAGAGAAACAATGTAATATGCTTACATCTGATTGAAGTAAATTGTAGCTAAATTGATTTTCAGGGTGAGATCCAGTCCCAGCTTTTTAATGCTTTTTTTGTTTGTATCTTTGAATGGTTTTTGCTCCTTTTCCACACACTGTTAGAAAGGCTAATGGCGCTAGGCTTGTCTCTTCACACACGCTCTGTGCGGGTGCCGCACACACTTGCATCTGTTCTCACACTTCACGTCCCACAGTATCCCATGGTGCATCACAGCAGGGCGCACACCAATTGGAGGATCCCCGCTGACATCACCAAGGGACTTTGCAGGAGCCTCACCTGCGAGTGCGGGTGCCACAGTGGAGAGATGGGAGAACCCCGCCGCCCCCACCCCCCCCAACATACCCGCACACATACCCATCCCCGGCAGAGGGAAGCCAGGATTTCCACCTGGTCATTGTTGGATTAATGCCAAAGCTGTGAACGAACCTGGGCCTTACGGCTTAGCCTGCACTCAAAGCAAGTGCTTTAGCCCACTGACCCACTCAACAGCCCTTCTGCTTTTTTTGTAGGTATCAGATAGTATCAGATTTATGGTTCAGGTGATTCTGTTCTTGGAGCATAAAGCTTGTGGGTGCTAAGGCTTCAGACCTGGGAGTGGTCAGTTTTGGAAACAGCCTTCCTTCTAAAGGGACGTTACACATTTCATATGCCTGGTCATCACCGAATGAAAATGATTAATACATCCACCAAATGAATATGACAGTCATGGATAAAATCATGTCATTTGAGCAGAGCTTTAAAAAAACTCAAGTAGTGTGTTAACTATTCAGTAAAGCATGATCAAAATGAATACCCTGAAACCAGAAGAACGACATGATAACAGCAAGCTAATGTTCAAGTAAGTAGATAGCTGTAAGGCTTATTGTCTTGCACACATTCTCTCTGAAAATAGTGTTGTACATTTTGCATAATTGTACAAAACATTATTTATGATCTTGGCTACATAACTGAAAGAAGTTGCGTGATGCAACTTGTTGGAAAACCATGGTTTTAATTACAAATGAAAACTGACTGGCGGCAAAGAAAATGCTTAAGAGATGGATGAATCAGACCTTCCTTGTAAATAAGATACTGCCTTCTTAAGGATAACCATACCAACTGCTTTGCACCAAACCTCTTTTTGTCTTTTGCAGGGTAATTCTGCATGTGCTTTAGACTGAGGTTAATGGTTGATGGCAAGTTATTTTACTGTGCAATTCAGAACACGAGAAGCATGCCAATGGGTAAAGTACCATGGCTGTTTTAGCAAACAGCATTTTGTCATAGTGACAGAGCTTTTATGCAGTTAGATTGAACATTGAACACCTCCCTCAGCCTGAGAAGCCATGAGCGCTTTAAATGATAGCCACATTGACAGGCCTGATGTCTCCTGGGGCTGGCATTATGACAAAGAGTTCACCTGTCTGTGGTCCTGCACCTGTTTGGGGGAGTACTGCTGCTGCATACATATCACCCACTTATGAAGCTGGGTATTTACTGAAGCTGTACAGGTGGAGCACCTTGATCAAGCGCTCAATAGCAGTGCCTCAATCTGGGATGTGAACCAGCAACCTGTAGGGTAGAACACCCTCTCCTTAGCACTGTGCCACTGCTGCTGGGGGCTGGGGGTTGGGGGTTTGACCGCAGTGGCACGCTTTGGGGACGGGGGGTGGTGCGGTGGTCCCTGTGCTGTCAGTGTGGGTGCGTGTTCTCCTCCTGATCCGACCCTCGCTGGCCGACATGCCGGGCGCTGTGTGTTATTGATTTAGTTTAGTGTTTCCCTGTAGTTTAGCTCTGAGAGAAGGCCAGACTGGGGACATGCTAGAGGCACTGATGGTGTTTGTGTGGGTGGAGGGCTGCTATGTTATGGTGCTGTAAAGAGTTAAACCCCACTGGCCTGTGAACATGCATTGCATTCATTCCACTTGACCGTGTACAGTGGCTTTGGAACATATTCAGACCCCTTCACTTTCTGCACACTTTGTTGTGTTACAGACTTAATATAAAATGGGTTAAACGTATTCTTTTGGTCATCAGTCTACACACAATATCCCATAATGACAAAGCACAAACATCTTTTTAGAAATGTTTTGCAACTTTAATCAAAAATCAAAAACTGAAATATCTCATTTTGATAAGTATTCAGAGGCATAACACAACAAAGTATGCAAACAGTGAAGGGGTCTGAACTGTGAAGCCGCTGTATCAGCTGCCTGTTGGACTGCAGCTGCAGGAGATGAAGGATCCGAGCTGCAGGGAGTGTGCAGGGGGTTTGGTTACTCAAAGTGCTTTAGCAGATAGATGGAATGTCCCTCTAAAACGTGCTGAAATCACTCCTCTAGTTCCTCAAAGGGGCAGGGTTTGCCTCATGAAACGAGTCTTATTTTTATTATTTAATATGCTGCATGACCGACAGTGGTTGCCTGAGGGTTGGCCATGATCTTGTGCGGCTCTGGGAAAATGCGAGCCTTTCGTAAACACATGGGACTTCGGCTTGATTTGTTTAGGCTTCTGTTGCTGAGTCACAGAAGGAGTGGAAGTTTGTTGGTTTGCTTTTGCTAACGGCTGCTTCGTTTGCTTTTACTAATATGAGGACATGGTTGTTTTCAAACAATTATTAGCTCTTTTTGCTTTGTGTTGCGCAGTGATCAAACAACCCTGAATGAAATCTTGACTGGGAGAGCGTGTGTCTCTGTAGACTGATTAATTGGTAGAGTAACTACCTCGGCCATAGAGTGATTCTCAGGCTGCTGGGGAGAGATCAGCAGGGGAGAGATCAGCAGGGGAGAGATCAGCAGGGGACAGCTCAATGCAGAGACCATAGTGTTAAGTCCAGCATACAAACATCATAATGTGGACGGCATTACCAAAAAGGCAAGGGGCTGAATTTGCACATTAAAGGACAAAATTTTGATGTATAGCACTGTGCTAGGAGCACACAGGCAGCCCGAAGGCCTTGGGTTAAATGAGGCTGGGCCAGTCTGCTCACAGCACCCATTAGAGTTTCAGCAGCTGTCAGTGCTGGCTTTACCCTGCAGAGCCCCAGCAGGACCTGCGACACAGTCTCTTCCACACAATGTGGGTGCGTACGTGACCTGTCCATCTACAGCGCTGTGTCACAGACACCTCTCCTGTGGGCTGTGTGCTGTAACCAGGGCAACAGTAACGCCCATGTTTAAATCTGCTCACATCACCGGCTGGTGTGTGTTTTGCTCCCTGTGAAGTTTGTGTGCAATTAGCACCAGCTGACTGTTACATTACATTACATTACATTATTGTCATTTAGCAGACATTCTTATCCAGAGTGACTTACATAGCTTACAGTTTTTATCCATTCATTCAGCTGGATATATACTGAGGCGATTGTGGGTTAATTTCTTTGCCCAAGGGTATAACAGCAGTGTCCCAGCAGGGAACAGAACCAGCAACCTTTTGGTTACAAACCCTGCTTTTTACCACTACAGCATACTGCTGCCACAAGACTGTTCTGTGAGGGTTACATTTACAAGTTTGTAACGTGCTGTCTGTTCCTGTTTGGAGTAACGGGTGAAAGGTGGTTGCTGTTTCCTCATCTTCCTCTGCTGTTGCCAAGACGAGCCAAACCTGTGTGACCGCTCTTTCCAGCACTTTCTCTTGCAGACTTGGCTGGAGCAGCTTGCTGATATCAGTCTCATGGTGACTGAGCAGTGGCTGGGAGCAGATTTCCCATCCTCTGAGTGACTTTATTGATTGGACAGTGCCGCTCACATTCATTCAGAGTAGGGATTCAAGAGTCTTTCTCTCCTTCACCTCTCTCTCGCCTTTCTCTTTCTCTCTCTTGTGCTCTCTCTCTCACACACCCTCTCTCTCTGTCTCTCTCTCAGCCCCCTCTCTAAAATTCAAATTGAAATGCTTTATTGGCATGACTGTTTCGATGATAACCATAGGGCCAAAGAAGTCAGTGTATAACATGCAGCAATGATTGAGACAGAGGAACTTATTTAACACTCATTTTTAAAAAATACAACAACAATACGAATAACAGTGACCCTGACAGGCAGGAGATTGGACAGCCCCACCCCTGCAGCTATGGCATGCTAACATAAATTGTGCAGCAAATTTTGCTGTCCATTCTTCTCAAAAAATGATGGTCAACTTTTCTGTGCCATCGAATCTGTAAAATTTGGAATGATTCTCTTAAATTTTTCAAAGTAATGTGTCCTCATGTCTTTGAATTTTTCACCTATAAAGAGAAAGTGCATCTGAGTCTCAATCTCATGGGTCGTACAGTGACCAGACTCTCTCTCCCCTTCTCTCTGGATGATACTACTGCTGTGTTTTTCTTGCAAAAGAATAAATGACATTGGTGTCATACTGACCTTAATGGGCTAATGCCTTTGTCTCTTTCCCTCCTTCTCTCTCTCCCTCTCTCTCTCTCCCTTCCTCTCTCTTTCCCTCTCTCTCTGAATGCAGAAGGAAATGGTAGCAGCAGGACTGGTTTTGCGTACTGGCAGCTGATGGGCTCTGAGGTCTGGGTGTCAGCCGTGTGGGGAGAGGGAGGGTCCCTGATGATGAAGAGCTCGTTTTAAACCTCTGATCCTTGGAGGAGGAGGGTGCTTTAATCCTCACTCTGCTTCCTGGGGTTTTGGTCTCATTTGTATTTTCATTTGTTTTAAATTCTGTTTATTTTTGACTATGGAATGACTGTGGGATGGGTTTAACTTGCAAGCGTATCTGTCTGGTGTTATTTTTAAGAGGACAGAGGATGTGAATGGTTTTACATATAAATTTTCTTTTTGCTAGTAAAATGTGTCAATAAAAGCGAGTTAAAATTCAACTTCTCTCAAATTTCTCTCTCTATTCCTGGAAGCTGTGCCCTGAAAGCTAGGAGAGTGAGCGGGGAGGTTTCTGTGTGTCAGTCTGAGCTCCGCTCTGTTCGAACCGCAGCCTGGAGGAGTCCCTGCGTCCTCGTTCCAGGAGTGGAGCTTCAGAATGACGCAGAGGAGCAGTGAGGCATGTGAGAGGAGGCAGGAGGCAGGAGGCAGGAGGCGCTAGCAGGTGGCAGAAAGTTTAGGGCTTTTTTTAGAAGGATGACAGTCATTTTTCTCCTGTTCTGCATGAGGCTGGAGGATTGGTTGCATCTGATTGGTTATTAAAAGCAGCAGTAGATCCCAGTCTTTATGACAGTGAGGAGCAGGTACTGTGAAAGACGTGAAAGATTCTCTCACAGATCCCGATGCCAGTAAAGCCCTGCTAACAGCCTCGTCAGAGAGCCGAGATGGTGGATTATGGGTGAAATGAATGAATGAAAGCGTGCATAGTGAGTGCTTTGATATTTTACATCAAAGCTTTCGGCCGACATATTTCACCCACATGAAGGACTGGTTGCCTAATGCGCTCCCCCTGCAGTGGCCTGGTTTAACCCATATCAATCCATCCTAAGCCGAAAGGATTTTTCAGAGATCTTTTTTTAAACTGGTCGTGTGTGAGCGCTCTTCTGTCTCATCACAGATGTTTACAGATGCCCTACAGATTTGCAGCTTTGGAGGATCTACCCCTCCCAAAGGGGCCCTCCCCCTTCATGCTGTCTGTCACACTGCTGGGTGTGGCTTTAGCTGTTTGAATAATGTGCATGTAGGTGTGTGTGTGTGCGTGTGTGTGCATGTGTGTGTGTGCGTGCACTTGTGTGCAGTGTGCGTGTGTGTGTGTGTGTGTGAGCCTGCACTTGTGTGCAGTGTGTGTGTGTGTGTGTGTGTGTGTGTGTGTGTGTGTGCGTGTGTGTGTGTGTGTGAGTGTGTGTAGTGTGTGTGTGTGTGTGCGTGTGTGTGTGTGTGTGTGCGTGTGTGTGCCCACACATGTGCCAGTGTGAGGTAATCACTGTTGTCGCAGCTGAACAGATTTTGGGATTAACTGTGTAAGGGCTGCTTGCCACTCATTTGGCTGCCCCTCCCTCTCTCTTTTGTCTCTCTCTCTCTCTCTCTCTCTCTCTCTCTCTCCTTTTGTCTCTCTCTCTCTGCATCTCTCTCTCTTTCTTTTTCTCTCTCTCTTTTACCACTGCACTTCCTCTGCAGGTCACGGGGGAAAAGGGGTGTGCCAGCATGTGTGTGTGTGTGTGTGTGTGTGTGTGTGTGTGTGTGTATGTGTGTGTGTGTGTGTGTGTGTGTGTGTGCGTGTGCATGTGTATGTGTGTGCGTGTGTGTGTGCGTGTGCATGTGTGTGAGTGTGTGCGCGTGTGTGTGTGTGTGTGTGTGTGTGCGTGCGTGTGTGTGTGCGTGTGTGCATGTGTATGTGTGTGCGTGTGTGTGTGTGCGCGTGTGCATGTGTGTGTGTGTGTGTGTGTGTGTGTGTGTGTGTGTGTGTGTGTGTGTGTGTGTGTGTGTGTGTGTGTGTGTGTGTGTGTGTGTGTGTGTGTGTGTGTGTGTGTAAGTGTGGGAATGAGCAGTTGGCAGGGGGTGTATGTACAGTAGCTGGAGCGTGTGTGTGGTACAGGGTGACCTGGATAAGGGCATCTGCCACTCTTCTGTGAGGGAGTGGAGCTGACGGGGGGGTGGCCTGGTTTGAGCTGGTCAGGGCGGGGTCAGGGTGGGGTCAGAGTAATCCCGCAGCTCCGCCTGGCCCGGCTCCGCCTGGCTCGGTCCTCTCCTGGGCAGCTGTGTCTCTGTGGCTGTCCCTGGTTCCAGGATCTGTTTGTGCGTCGGGACAGTGCCTGCTGGGTGCCATTATGTCAATAACTGTGACCTACTGCAAATGAGAGAACACAGTCTCTGCGTAAATACAGGCTCATGTTACCTGTGTTTGCTCTGAGTTTCCCTGAGAGCTGATAATAGGAGCAACATGATATGTTTCTACAAGGTAAACGGGCAGGTCAACATGTAGTTGCATTTCTGCTTTTCCTGCTATATCTATTCATATAGTGAAAGAGTACTCTAATACAGGCGTGTGTATAAAGTGTATAAGGTGTGGACGTGCTCCTTCTTGTCTGTATTTGATGAGTTGGGTTTTGGTGTGTATCAGTTTGCCAGGGTGTTAGGACCCCAGACTCCTGTCTCTGCCATAGCCAGAGACAGTACCAGCAGACAGTTCAAAACCCAAACACACACACACACATACACACACACACACACACACACACACACACACACACACACACATACACACACTGCATCTCAACACACACACCTGCTGTTCCACCATAGCTGTGCTGCTGGATCTCTCTCTTATTATCTATTCATGAAGCACTATAGACAGAATGATTAAAGAGGACATTATCAGTGCCAGAGCTCATGGGTTATATCCTAAAAACAGTGGGAGATGTCCCATCCTAACCTGCATCCTCTATTGCCACAGTCCTCTCTGCGATACCTTCAGACTACAAACTATCAGTTATGCTTTATGATCAGATTAGATCACTCTGCTCAGTTATGCCGCTGGTGTCTGATATCACTGCATGATTGAGGAGTGATCAGGTAAGCGGTGTCTCCCGGCAGTCAGGGTGGCTGGAGTTTAAACAGCCCTGTTTCTGCTCAGCTCATTAACCAGCCTCCTTAGGGAACAAGAGCTACAAAGCTCAGATTTACACCACTGTGTGGCACCATTTACACATACACACACATATACGCACATACACACACATATACACATACATTCACACATACAATCACACACATATACACAGTCATACACAGTCGGATGCGTACAGTTGTATGGAAAGGTTTGGGCACCCCTGGCCAAGTTACATATTTTGTTGATTTTTTAAGTGAAAGGTAGTAAACACAACCTCTGCAGCAAACAGAGTTTAAAGAACAACATTTTCTGCAAATGTTAATGCACTGTTACTTTTGATTTCATGAACTTAAAAATGTGGAAAAAAATCCTCACTCATACACATACACACATTCACATACACACACATATACACTTGCACATACACACATACATACATACACACACACACACGTACCCATATATATATATATATATATATATATATATATATATATATATATATATATATATATATATGCACATACACTTACACACCCACACATAGACATTAAATTCTTTAAGCAGATGCTCTTATCCAGTGCAATTCCAAACACAAAAAAACAGAAGTGTGAGACCAGGCTAACACTCCCAGACCGGTGAGTGTGAGCACAACACTATTCAAGCCCTACCACAAGTTAACTTGTACAACCTGACTAGACAAGAGAAGCCAAGAATACTACCGTACATCAGTTACTAGATTACAGAATCCAAACGTATTGCGTTATTACAGTCTGTGTCGGAAGATGGCCAGTGATTCCGCTGTCCTGACTCCTGTGGGGAGTTCATTCCACCACTGAGCGACCAGTACAGACAGGCGTTGTGTCTGAGAGGAGTTACCCCGTCAGGACACACACACAAACACACTTATACATCCATTACACACTCATAAATATACACACACACTCATACACACACACACACACACACACACACACACACACACACACACACACACACACACACACACACACACACACTTTCGCTCATGTACATGCACACGAATAGCTTCTTCTCTCAGGATCTGACCCCAGCTGACCTGCATAACACTCCACATAACACCGCCCAGCTCACTCACACAGTGACACACACACTCATATTGGCTCTGCCACAGGGCAGGATCTGTGACTGACAGGGGCATGTAGGAGCCGCTGAGTTTACTGCATCAGCATGGACACTCACATGCTGTGGTGTGTGAGGTGGATGCCAGAGTCACACTCCTCCAGGGTTCGTTACAGTAAGTTTTCATTTAGCAGGAGCTGAAAGCTGTAATTGCAGCGGAGCTCAGCTCATTAGAGCACACAGGCACTCCAGCTCCTGAATAAGAGTGAATGAGAGCCTAATGGAGATTGTATTGGATGAAGTCTGCACATTGTACCTCCTGACCAGTTAATTGGTTCCTCGCACTGGGTATTGAAAGCAAATAGACTGACGTCCTATTGAAAAGTACAAAGTGTTCACTTGCAGCCCACGCTGAAAGCGCAGTTCTCCAGCTTGGCACCAGAGGGCGCTCTTGTTTCTGCGCTCTGTGCTTGGCTGTGCAGTGAGGTGGTACAGCCTTTTATTGTCATTAGATTACAGGCTGTGGTTTCCTGAGACCGATGAATATGATAACTGTTGTTTGTGTAATCATGTCTGATATCTACAGTCTGTATCTACTGCGGGCTGTATGTGTGTGTGTGTGTGTGTGTGTGTGTGTGTGTGTGTGTGTGGCTATCCCCTCTTCTCTCTCAGTCACACAGTACAGTAGGTGTGTACAGTGGTATTGTGTTATTTCTTGCTGAGGAAAGCAAAGTTCTCCCTCCCCCCTCTGTATCTCTCCCCCTCCCCTCTCATTTCACTCCCTCATACTTGCCTTCTTTAATCCCTCTGTCTCTCTCTTCTCCTCCGCTTTTCCAGACTCCCCTCTCTGTCCTCCCTCAGGCCTCCTCTGTCTCTGTCTCTCTCCTCCTCCTCTCTGTCTCTCTCCTCCTCCTCTCTGTCTCACAACATCTCTGCAGCATTCTGAGCTGAGTTACTGTATTAGCAGTACTCCTATGTGTGTCTCTCTCTCTCTCTCTCTCTCTCCCCCATCTTCCTCTCTTCCTCCATCTATCGGGGTCTCTCTTGCACTCATCTCTCTCTCTGCGACTGTCTGTGGTGTGACGCCACTGTGATGGGCACGGATTCTGGGGCCTCTGGTCCTTCAGAGGGGCTCCAGCACTGACCCCCCTCCCCCTCTCACCCCCTCCCCCTCATGGCTTTCTCCCGGATGTGCCGAAGGGCCTCAGAGCTGCTGAACCTGCATTCAGCCAGGTACGCAGGGGAGGGGGAGTGGAGGGGTCAGCGGGGGGGGGGGAGAGGGAGTCAGCCGGGGGGGAAGAGGGCTCAGCTGGAGGGTGGAGGGTTTGGGTGGAGGCTGAAGCTCTCGGCTGGGTTTGACAGAGTTGCTCTATGCGCCTTTAGCTGCTGTGTTCAGGGTGATCGCGGCTCTGAACGCCGCTGTGTTCAGGGTGATCACGGCTCTGAACGCCGCTGTGTTCAGGGTGATCGCGGCTCTGAACGCCGCTGTGTTTAGGGTGATCTCTGTTCTGAACGCTGCTGTGTTCAGGGTGATCTCAGCTGGTTCTAAACACTGCTCTGGGTGGGAGTGTGCTGTACTGTACGTCCTGCTCTTGTTCTGAGGAAGTTTAGAGTCTCAGAGTAGAACAGGAGCTGCTTAAACCCCAAAAGCACAGCAGCAGTGCTGAAGCCAGTAAAAACAGAAGGAACTTTTCCTGAAAATACATCATTCACTTAGTTAATGAAAAGTACATCTGCTGTAGCAGGAATGCAGATAGCATCCCAGGTGCATAGCACTTTGAACCATTCCAGCTTTTTCTTGAAACCTTTGAGCGTATTGTGTGAAAACCACCTGTTAATATTACCCTGACCTGAGTCTAGGAAAACCTTAATGGCTTTATTTTGCTTTAGGACTTGCATTATTTCCATCTTTGTGTGTTATTGGTATATGATGAACAATTTTTCCTTATTAGTAGCAACATGTTTTGTTTTTCTGATTTAAGAATTTTTTTGCTTTTGGATCTGGGGTTCCCCTGCGTGAGACCCAGTCTGTTGAATACCGCGGTAACCTCAGTAGCAGAACATGCAGTTCTCTTTGTTGATTTTCTCGGTCTTCATTGTCTGCACTCTTTTGTATTTTCAGTTTCAGGTGGGAGCTGCATGACCTGTATAAGACGCAAGATGCTTTGAAGTGACAGCCATTTGAAGTATAAGCTGATGTTTGTCGTTTGTAGTCGCCCTCAGAGTAGACAAAATAAAGGAGGTGTTGATCAGGGTGGTGGATCTCTACCTTGAATGCTGTAAGTTCAGATCCTGGATTGCACACTGCTGGTGTACTGATGGGCAAGGTTCTGAACCTGAGTAGTATCGGAAAATGTTCAAACGTGTGAATGGATTATGAAACATAAAATGAAGTCTACAGAACCACAGAACTACAGTGTCTCCCTGCATAAGAGTGTTTGCTGAGCAAATGACCACGTGAAAAAAAAAATCAATAAATGAAACGCAACAAAGCAGCTCCTTGAAAAGCAAAACACCGTGTGACATAGTGTTTGGATACGGGGCCTTTGGGTTAGGGTTAGGGTTAGGGTTAGAACACTGTGTGACGTAGTGTTTGGATATGAGGCCTCTGACCGGACTGTTGCAAAGTTGAATTCCTAATGGGACCCTCTGATCACGTTCCTGTAGGCAGTGGTGAGTGATTCACAGAAAGGGTGTGAAGTGGTGCTGTGCGATTTGTATTCTGTAAACCGTGCACACCCTGGAAACAGGAGCAGCCTGCGTCTGATAGGCTGTCCGGCTGACTGATGGCCAGGCTGCAGGGGGAGAGCCAGAGGACTCCATCCATCACTTACCCACCTATGAGCCGACAGCACTCAGCTAATGAAGCGGCCTGCCATTGTTCGGAGGCCGTCTGTCCCCGGGGTGTGAGGGTGATGATCGGCTCTGAGATGAGGCCGGGTCACCCTGCCGCAGGAGCAGACTCGGGGGCCTCGGCCTGCGCGAGCGAGACGCTCGCTCTTCAGCAGACCTTGGCTGCTTAATTAACAGCCCTCTGATGAGATGTGATTGACAGGTGGGGTGTGTGTGATTGACAGGTGTGGGCTGTGGGCTGATGGGTGTTGTAGTTTTGTGCTGCGTTGCTGTGGCGGGGGATGCAGAGGGGTGCTCAGACTCCCAGAAAGGGGACAGGCCGTTTCCTCATTTTCGGCTGCTGTCGGAATAGGCTCCGTAACACCTGCGCCCCACTCAGAGAGGAGCGTCTCAGACCCATGATTCACACCCCCACAACAATGATTTCACACTCAGCCTGTGCGTGCGTGCAAGCGAGTGTGTGTCTGTATGTGCGCGTGTGTGTGTGTGTGTCCGTATATGCACGCTCATAGTGATGTGGTGTCTTTGCACTCTGCATTGTCTCTCAGGAACACACACACACACACACACATTTGCACTGTGCTCCTGGCAGCATGTGTGCGTGCGTGCGCATATGTGTGTGGGTGTGTGTGTGGGTGGGTGTGTATAATGCTTTCTTCCCATAGAGAATAGAAATGGCCAAGAAAACTGAAGACAGGCCTAAGTGAAACTGAAAGTCATTGATGTGAATGGTAGTTAGAGCTCCCCAGCGTGTTTGAGTTGCGCTCAGTGGCAGGACTCTGTAATGATGGCAGTGTGTTAGTGTTCAGTGTGAGAACCCTGTGTGTACACACACACACACACACACACACACACACACACACACACACACGCAAACACACACTGCACATGTACATCTGACTGAATGATTTGTGCCGCTGAGACAAGAATGTGTCCTGAGGATTTAGGAGAGTGTGGATCTCGGTCTGTCAGTCTTTCCCCTGCATGTTTACCTTGTGTCTGTCCCAGAGAAGCTGAAAGCAGGGCAGTGTGGGCTGTGTGAGAGAGTGATGGGTGGGGGGGGTGCTGCTGATCCGCGCTCTGCAGGAAACAGGTGTGAAGTGAAAATGGAGGTGGACGTGTGATCAATGTTGCATTGTCTTCCAGTCATCTTTCCCCCGAGTAACCTGCTATGTCAGCTCTCTCTGTGCCTCTCTCTCATTCTCTCTCTCTCATTCTCTCTTTCTCTATCTGTCTCTCTGCCTCTTTCTCTCCCTCTCTCTCTCTGCCTCTGCCTGTCTCTGTCTCACACACACACACACACACACACACACACACACACACACACACACACACACACACATGCACACATACACAAATACACACATGAATGTACTAACACACAGACACACACATTTACATTTATATATCGTCATTTGGGAGACTCTTACCCAGAACCACTTACAAAGAGTGTGAGTGCACCTAATGAAATTGCATGAAAGATAGTACACACAGGACATATGCTGACCACACACACACCCACACACACACACACACACACACACACACAGCCACTGTGGAGAGGTGAGGCAGAGGGGACAGGCCCAGGTGTGTTACTGTGGGTTCTGAGAGGAGAGTGTTTCATTATTGCTGGTATTTTTGGAGGCAGGATGAGGCTGCTGGAAGCTATGTTTAACCGGCCTACTTCTCCAAGGAGACGGAGGGGGCGTGGCCACAGGAGGGGGGATGGAGGAAGTGGAGAGGTCGGCAGAAGGCTGGATCACAAACTTTAATCCACAAACTAAATGAAACCGTTAGGGGTTATTATGTTTGTGAGGGTCAATAAACCAGAGCATCCTGTAACCAGACTCACTATTCAGTGTACAGGGTTTTACATTGAGAAGGTGGACAGATACTAGTGAGACTTCAGTTGTCCCTGATCCTTTAGTGTGTGAAAGATGGCGAAGTTCAGAACATCAGCACAAACACACCTTCACCTGCACATTTTCCACCATCAGTTTGGTGGAGCAGATTTCTCTGACTGTCTGTTTCTCCCATGCGAAAGAGCTATCTGCCTGCATGCTGCCCCTGGTTTTGCCGGTTTGGTGATTTGGTTTGGCAGCATCACGCAAGAACAATAGAGGAATTGGAGACTGCTGAGGCATGGGGAGGGGGGGCTGGATGACCATCCTCTTTGTATTAGCAGTGAGGTCATCCTCACTCCTCAGGCAGCTGTGCACTGCAACACTGCCCCCTGGTGGTTGGTTCACTGCAGGGACACGGCCGATATCTTTGTCCCATAACGTGCGGGGGGCTGACACAGAGGGCTGGTCTGTGGGACAGAGGGCTGGTCTGTGGCGGCAGTGTAGCATGGTGGTTAAGGTGCAGGACTCATAACTGAAAGGTTGCTGGTTTGATTCCCCCCCAGGACACTGCTGCTGTTCCCTTGGACAAGGTACTTAACCTACAATTGCCTCAGTAAATATCCAGCTGTATAAATGGATAACATTGTAAAAAAGACTATAACCTATGTAAGCTGCTCTGGATAAGAGTGTCTGCTAAATGCCAATAATGTAATGTAATGTAATGAATATAGGACAGGGGGCTGGTCTATGACACAAAGGGCTGGTCAGAGTGGCGTTAGAAGCTGCAGGGAGTCAGGGAGCCTTGGAGGTCAGTCTCAGAGCTCTGTGTTGTGCAGGGAGGCTCACCAGCAAGACTGCAGCCTGTAATGTAGGTCTGTGGTCTGAGTTCCAGCTTAGAGCATCTCTATGGAGATATTACATCAGGACCGTACCATCTGCCTCCCCTCAGGGGGGTGGAGCTGCTTTAGTATTAATGTACTGAGATGCTCCAGTATCCGAGTGCATTCTAACCTGGGGGGATGTCTCTCTTCTGGCCCAGATCCAGAGAGAGAGAAGGAGTAAACAGAGCGTGTGTGTGTGTGTATGTGTGTGTGTATGTGTATCTGTTTATGTGATTGCTTGATTGCAGTCCGTAGCTTTTCTCCAGTGCACGCTGTCTCCTGGATGGTAGATTATTGTCAGGTAGGGTCAGACACACACCTGTCCGTCCTGTCAGTCTTGCAGAGTGGGCAGCGGGGGAACCTTCCGGTATTCTGGCCACAGCACCCTCCTCCTGCAGCTGACGGCATGCTCCGGGGGATGGACAGGCGGACATTTCCGCAGGGTGTGTGAGGGTGTGCGTGCGTGTGTGTTTATAGTGTGTATAACCTGCGTGTGGAGAGTGTTTGATGGTGTTCTGAGATGTGTGCCTGAATGCATCATCCCACTCCATATGACCGTGTTTAACCACAGAGTGAGGGGTGAGAGAGGCAGTGGCCTCGGGCCTCAGTGTGGATGTGTTTAGATGGAGAGACTGACAGGTCAGAGAGGCAGTGAATTGAGGTCAGAATGAGGAGAGAGGGACGATTGTGGCAGCCTCTCTGTCACGCCAGCGTCCTGTGGCACCATCACTCTACTGCTCACTCACATGGACTTAATGTGTCTACTGTCAGAGGAGAGGAGTGAAGGAGTGAGGGAGAGAGAGGGAGAGAGAGAGAGGGAGCGAGGGAGAGAGGGAGTGGGGGAGAGGGGGAGAGGGGCAGGAAGACAGGCAGCCAGAGATGCTGGAGAGGAGAAATAAGGAGAGGAGGAAGAGGGAGAGCAGAAAACCTAGATCTGTGCTGCGTTGCCCTGAGAGACAGGATGTCGTAACCAGAGGGAGGGAGAGGGGGAGGGAGAGGGAGAGGGCTGGGCTTGTGTCTGTGCCTGAGCAGGGAGGAGAGAACTGTACAGAAAACCGGTTTCAGTTCCCTGTTAGTTTCCCTCTCTGGCTGTCTCCCCCCGCCCGGCGAGCGCAGTGGTACTGTCCTGGGTGCTCCTGACTGTTGTTGTGCAGAGCTGCAGAAAGGCCGACAGCGCCAGCTACTGCGCCTAAAAGAGAGAGAGAGAGAGAGATACACAGAGAGAGGGAGCGATACACAGCAAGAGAGAGAGAGACAGAGCGATAGGGAGAAAGAGAGAGAGATACACAGCGAGAGAGAGAGAGAGAGAGAGAGAGATAGAAGGAAGAGAGATACACAGCACGGTGTCGGAGGCTGTGTGTGCGTTTCAGCACTGTTCAGGAGCCAGCTGTAGAGAGAGCGGAGAGAGGGGAGAGAGAGGAGGACAAGCCAGAGCAGAAGGAGGCAGACGGAGACGGAGAGGGAAGGAAACCGAGCCCAGAGCGAGCGTCTGACGGAGGCTGTCTCGGGTTCACACGCAGCCAGATCTAATCAGCAGCTCCCTGCCTCTTTCTGGAAGAGCTGGCCTCCATCCTCTGCTCTCTAAAGAGTGAGAGAGCGAGAGAAGGAGGGAGGGGGAGCAGAGGAGCAGAGGAGAGAGAGATAGAGAAGGAGACGGAGCGAGAGCTCCTTGTGCCGTTCCTCGCTGCCTCTCTGTCGTCCGTCGACGGGTGAGCAGCTCGCTGGCCCTGCTCATGTCCGAGAACCCGGAGAAATCCCCATCCTCCGAAAGGTAACCCATCTGTCTGTCTGCCCCTTCCCCTCCTCCTCCTCCTCCTCCTGTCCCCCCCTTTCTCTCCCTCTGTCTCTCCCTCTCTCCGGCTCTGACAGGTTTTCTTCGCCCTCATTGTTCATTCTCAGCTTTGTGCACTGGCACAGAGGAACACACACACACACACACACACACACACACACACACACACACACAATGAAACGCTGTACGGCTTATGAGTACCAAACCCTGAAAGGCAGAGCCTTGTGTTCTGTGTGCTGTGTCTCACCACCGAAGCCATTCTCTGTGTTAAACGCTCTGCTTTGTTGTTGTGTCACGGCTCGCGTTGCTGATGGAGGGTGTTTGATTTGCACACATCCTGACACCCTGCCGCATGCACGGACGTTGTACCGCGTAACGCACTGACACACTGTGTCAGCGTGGCCAGCGCTGCGTACGAACATGCAGCTGCGGGAATGAGATGCACAGAGGCACGCAGTGCGGAGACCCAGCTGCCCGGGCTGCTTGCTGAAGTGTCTCAGTGTGGCGTCAAAGATGTAGGCTGAGCGCACACCTACACGGTGAGTCAGACGCCAGAGGCTGCGTGAGCAGGCGGGGTGAGGATGGGGCCGACGCACCACAACCAAAATCAGGAGCGCAGAACAGGTAGGGGCAGGAACAGGGACCAGGAGAGGAGCAGGGACAGGGAGAAGGACACAGTGTGGGGGGGGCCTATAGGGAATCACAGGGTGGGGGCACAAGATCACAGTGTTGATGAAGGCAGATCACAGTGTGGATGAAGGCAGATCACAGTGTTGATGAAGGCAGATCACAGTGTGAGTTTGGACAGATGAGTGTTTGGGTGCAGGGAGATTGACATGCTGTGGACACAGATAAATTACAGCCTGGAAACCGATAGTTAATAGTGTGGAAACCGATAGTTCACGGTGTCGAAACGGACAGCGCGCTGTATCGAAAAAGCCAGATCGGTGTTGATACAGGCAGATGGATGTTTGGGTACAGTGAGACAGACAGACAGACAGACAGACAGACAGACAGACAGACAGACAGACAGGGGAGTGTGTTGATTGGAGGGTGTATAGAGGATTGAAGCTAGGTGCTAGGGTCACACACACATACAGGACTTATGGTGGTTTTATATTACGGTGGTATTGCTAACAGGTGAAGGTTCTCCTTCCCACTGTATGAGGAGTTTATGACTTTATGGATTTTGCATTTCTCTCGCTGATCCATGATGAAACAGAAGAGCAACACAGAAATCGGTCGTTGAGACGCCCGGGCCACTGGGAGAAAAATGAGATGCTTGTACTGGAAATTTGGGACAGGAATTCAGCTAAAGCATGTGTTTACACATTTATGTTCTGCTGTATGAATTTGACAATGGGAAGAAAATTCCAGTCTGTGTTGAGATGAAAATATTATTGATACATGGTATACACAAACATATTTCATATTTCATTTGAGATATTATCTTAGTGGAGGTCACTGGAAACATTTTGAATGGAAAATTAAACATCATTGGTAAATCTTGTGTGCTTTGTCCTGCTGTCCTAGAGCATCTACAGTGTGCAGTGTCTTACTTCATTAAGGAGTGTGGAAAGGATGTCCTCAGCTCAGAGCAGAGGCCAGTCTAACCTAATTTGATTCAGCGTTGCTTCCGTGGATTAAATGGAATCTGTGTGGGCGTTATTGGTGTTTTGGGTGTAATATTGTTGGGGGGGGTCCTTTGGTAGGGATGCGAAAGCCAGCCTCTCCGGTGTTCTCTGTGTTGGCTGTGGAGGTGTGTGGAGTGTGTGGAGTGTGTGGAGTGTGTGGAGGTGTGTGGATGTGTGGTGGTGTGTGGTGGTGTGTGGATGTGTGGATGTGTGGTGGTGTGTGGGTGTGGGAGTGTGTGAGGTGTGTGGATGTGTGGTGTTGTGTGGATGTGTGGTGGTGTGTGGTGGTGTGTGGTGTGTGGATGTGTGGTGGTTTGGTGGTGTGTGGTGGTGTGGTGGTGTGTGGAGGTGTGGTGGTGTGTGGATGTGTGGTGGTGTGTGGTGGTGTGTGGTGGTGGTGGTGTGTGGAGGTGTGTGGAGGTGTGTGGATGTGTGATGGTGTGTGGTTGTGTGGTTGTGTGGTGGTGTGTGGTGTGTGGATGTGTGGTGGTGTGTGGTGGTGTGTGGATGTGTGGTGGTGTGTGGTGAACAAAAGTCTGTGGTTACACAGCGTGTGCAGGGTGTGCCAGTCTGAGCTGCTCAGCTGTGTAGGTGTGTAGATGCACACTGTGTGCTGTGTAGGTGTGTAGATGCACACTGTGTGCTGTGTAGGTGTGTACATGCACTGTGTGCTGTGTAGGTGTGTAGATGCACACTGTGTGCTGTGTAGGTGTGTAGATGCACACTGTGTGCTGTGTAGGTGTGTAGATGCACACTGAGCTGTGTAGGTGTGTAGATGCACACTGTGTGCTGTGTAGGTGTGTAGATGCACACTGTGTGCTGTGTAGGTGTGTACATGCACTGTGTGCTGTGTAGGTGTGTATCCACCCAAGTTATATGGGCAACAGTGTCAGACCTGGATAAGTATAATCCCAGAACAGCAAGTGCATGCACAACACTACTCGAGCATCAGCTCATGTTATCTAATGCTGATCTGAAACTAAGACAACCTAGAAACTATGAAAGTCCTCACATGCAATGGCATTAATCGTACATAATGCCAATGAATGAAATAATATCCGTGATCATTGACAAAAATGCATGTAGATGAGAAGCAAATAATAGGACTAGTACAAGTAGCAGGTTCCAGGGTTTGGGGACTGAAGGGAAACCGAAATGCAGTCTGCCTTGGAAGATGGCCAGCGATTCCGCTGTCCTGACCCCTGTGGGAAGATCATTCCACCACGGGGGGACCAGTACAGACAGGCGTCGGGGCTGGGGGGAGTGACCCTGCTGGGGGGGGACAGTCAGCTGCCCCAGGGCTGCAGGCGTAGTGATCTGGCTGATGTGTTTGAAGAATGATCGGAGGTATGATATTCCCTCCTGTATGCCCGTTCCAAGGTTTTGAACTTGATGCGAGAGATAACAGGAAGCCAGTGAAGTAAGGTGAGGAGGGATGTGACTTGACTATGTTTAAGAAGGTTGTAGACAAGACCTGCATCTGCAGTCTGGATTAGCTGCAGGGGTTTGATTGCACGGGCGGGAAGAGAAGCAAGGACGGAGTTGCATTAGTTTAGGGTTGAGAGAAGCAGGGCCTGAACTAGGAGCTGCGTGGAATACACAGGGATGCAGGGGCGGTTATACAGGAAGAATCTGCATGCCCAACTCACTGCTGCAACCTGAGAAGAGAAGGACAGTTGGTTATCTACAATTACACCAAGGTTTCTGACAGCAGAAGTGCTTGTAGCTTCCAGGCTGAGGGGGAGGCCTTGAGGCAGGGAGGACATGGAGGGGATGTTGAACATTCCTTATGCATAGTTGGTATCTCTGGCATGGTGTTATGTGTGTTAGCTGAGAGAGACGTGGGAGATGTGATTGCCTTTGAAAAAGAGGAAGTAAAACTCACGGTGGAAAGCCCAAGAACGCTCTGTGCAGCTGTCAGGCTCGGAGGACGACACATGCTAACATGGCCCCTTTCAAACAGCGTTCTTCACACTCGGATAGCAGCAGGCTGAAGAGCCTGCCCTTATCCCCTGAAAACATACAGACTCGTTCGCCTCAGCAAGTAGGACAGTGTTTAAAAATGCACAATTCAGAAATGTGGCCCTGAAATCGTCCCATATTTGGTGTGCTGGTACCGAAGGCTGTGCTGTTTTCAGAAACGCAAGCTGCTCTGTGACGGTAGCTGAAGACACCCTTGCTAAAGGCATGCTGTAGGACAGGAGTTTGACACAAGTAAATTAACACCAAGGATAATTTGCTTTCACACTTATTATTTTAAGTGTTACTATCATGATTTTTTTTTCATTTGTCTTAAACTCTTATTGTCATTTGCCCGTTTGTCCGAAGCTTATTTGCTGTTTCTCACACAAAACATGATTCTTCATTTTTATCATTACATTTGTTTTGTATTCATTAATGTAATGACTCTGATTTTTAAAAAATCTGAGCATTTTAAGCATATGCACAGGTTATTAAGTTATTAAGGAGCTTCCTGTGTCTCTGCACTGGCAGGTTTTCCATCTGACAGCCTGATGTGTGAGTCCCACACAGTTTTATGCAAACGCGTTTATGGAAATGAGTGGCTCGGAGCTGAGCCGCTGTGACGTAATGCTCTGATAGGCTGGCAGTCGTGTGCCAGCACTGTTAGGGCTTATTTTGTTTTATTATGGCAGGAAGGCTAATCTTTTTTCCATGTGACGCACTTGAGTGACCATGTCTGTTATTTTCTGTTTGAATGACTTGCTTTAAACACATAGTGTTTGTTATAAAACTCAATGTCTTTTTTTTTTCTTATATCCTGAGTTTTTGTTAGGCCCAGGCAAAAATTCTTATTGCACAGTGACAGCATAAAATGCCCTGAGGCTAAATTAAATGACTTATTGTTTGTAATGAAACGTTTTAGTCTTGTTTACTTTAAAATCTGTAAAATTCTGTGTCCCTTTGCATGAAGTCAGCCAAGCCACAGTCAAACAGAACTTGCATCAGAATTGGATCAGGTCTTTGCAATTTTTCAACATCCTCAATTAAAATTTTATTTTAAAACTACAAAAAAAGACATGGGTGAAATTGAGATTAATTATGACCTATTTTTAAAAATGATTTCACAGCCCTAGAATGTAATACACTCTGCGTGTGAGATGAAGACACTGAGGGCCTTGTGCATGTAGCGGGTGTGTAACTGTGTGTTATGTGCAGGGGTGTGTGTGAGGGTATGTAATGTGCAGTGCTGGCTGTGTAAGTATGAGTGTACACACATGCCTGTGTGTTGACTGTGTGTACAGTAGCAGCTGCGTCAATAAGCGGTGTAAGTGTGTGTACCTGTGAGGGCTGTGTGTGTGAGGGCTGTGTGTGTGTGTGTGAGGGCTGTGTGTGTGTGTGTGTGTGAGGGCTGTGTGTGTGTGTGTGTGTGTGTGTGTGTGTGTGTGTGTGTGTGTGTGTGTGTGTGTGTGAGTGCGGTGTGTGTGTGTGCGTGTGTGTGTGAGGGCTGTGTGTGTGTGTGTGTGTGTGTGTGTGTGTGTGTGTGTGTGTGTGTGAGGGCGGTGTGTGTGTGTGAGGACTGAGGGGTGGGCTGCAGTGAGTCATTGTTTTTACCCTGATTACTGGAGCTGCCACTCTGAAGGCCGTCTGAGAGGGAGGAGGGGCTCCCAGAGACACCGGCGCGGGGTGAGGAGGA
>CM032897.1:1307500-1315000 GCA_019176425.1 Megalops atlanticus | reverse complement strand
TGTGTGTGTGTGTGTGTGTGTGTGTGTGTGTCTGTCTGTCTGTCTGTCTGTCTGTCTGTCTGTCTGTGTGTTTTCAGTCTATGAACCCACCTTCTTTGCTATGTTGATAAAGAAAATTTGGTGATGTGCAGGTTATGGGCGTACCTGCAGAGACAGGCGGGCATGACAGCACAGGTAGCCCTTTCACCTGGCTGTCGTTCCAATTAAAGCATTATAAGTGTTTCAGAACAAATCAGAGAGGTTCTGAGCAATTTGGACTGATTCAGAGTGATTTGGAGCGATTCGGAGCAATTCAGAGCGATTCAGAGCGATTCGGAGTGGTTCAGAGCGATTTGGAGTGATTCAGAGCGATTCAGAGCGAATCGGAGCGATTCAAAGCGGATCGGAGCGATTCAGAGCGAATCGGAGCGATTCAAAGTGAATCGGAGCAATTCGGAGCGATTCAGAGCGATTCAGAGCGTGTCCACTCATCTGGGAAATGGTGACCGTCACACCCAGGGCACCGAGTGCTAAGTGCAGCCCATGATGCGTCTGCAGGAGGTGACCCCAGTCACAACCGTGTCCCCTGACCCAGCCGCGGCCGTGCTGTCTGAACCGCGGTCACTGGCAGCGGCAGGCCCAGCTGCAGGGCAGTGTGGGGGTGTTGGGCTGTGTGCTGCAGGGCAGTGTGGGGGTGTTGGGCGCAGGGCAGTGTGGGGGTGTTGGAGCGCAGGGCAGTGTGGGGGTGTTGGGCTGTGTGCTGCAGGGCAGTGTGGGGGTGTTGGGCTGTGTGCTGCAGGGCAGTGTTGGGCTGTGTGCTGCAGGGCAGTGTGGGGGTGTTGCTGCAGGGCAGTGTGGGGGTGTTGGGCTGTGTGCTGCGGGGCGTGTGGGTGTGCAGATGGCAGACACCCGCAGCGCTGGCGGAGTGTGTAAACAGCGCGTTTATCCCGGCCTGCAGGAAGCGCTCGGAGGGGGCTGCCTGCCACTCACAGCAGCACTGAAGCTGCGCTGTGCCGCTTCCCTGCGACTCCGCTTCGGCTTTATCTTTTTAAATCTCTCTCTCTCGCTCTCACTCTCTCCTTTATTGAAACTTGTCCATGCCTGTATAAGAATTTTTTGGAAGCTTTTAAAGGTGCAAATTTGTGGTGAAATTTTTTTTTTTTACTGTTGAAGGGTTTTTTACTGCTGGAGTAATTTTCTTGTTTGTGTGTGGGTAGAATCATGATGGGTTTTGTCTGTCTTGTATTCATGCTCTTTATGACATAAAAGTTGTTAAATAATGAGATTTTTAAAGTAAAATTTCTCTCCCTCCCTCCCTCTTTCCCCATCCCTCTCTCTCTCCCCCAGGCCTGAGACTCAGCAAAAAGCCCCCTCGGCGGCCCCTCCCCCTCCGCCTCCACCGCCGCCCCCCGAGCCTGTGGCCCCCCCGGAGCCGGAGGAGGAGATCCTGGGCTCTGACGATGAGGAGCAGGAGGACCCTGCCGATTACTGCAAAGGTCAGGAGGAAGAGGAGCTGGAGGCAGCCTCCACAGACTCTCTCTCCCTCTGTGTCTTTCAATCCCTCCCTCTGCCTCTCTCTCTCTCCCTCTCTCTCTCTCTCTCCCCCTTCTCTGTCTCTCTCTCTCTCCCTCTCTCTCGCTCCCCCGTGTCTGTCTGTCTCTCTCTCTCTCTCTCTCTCTCTCTCTCTCTCTCTCTCTCTCTGCCCCCCCCATCTGCACCTCCTGTGTAGTTCAGTCTCAGAGCTGTGTCACTGCAGCCGGCAGGTTTGTGAGCTTGACATGAGGCCTGCTCTGTGCCAGCTGTAATTGTGCGGTGATTATGCAGACCTCAGTGGCATCAAAGCCCCAAGTGCATCTCAGGACTTTACCGCAAGCTCCCTCTTCCTCCCCGTAGAGCTGATTATTTTCTCTCTTTCATATGGGAATTACACAGACGCGAAGTGAAACTGAAAATAAGCTTTCTCAGTTCTGCTTATTTTTAGGGAAATGCCACTGCACACAATCATTAATCTTTTCAAAATAAACAGATGGTAAAGAGCAGGTCTCCTAATCCAAAGGTTGCCGGTTCATCTCCCAAGTGGGACATTGCCGTTAACCTGGTCTACCTCAGTAGATACCTAGTTGTGTAACAGAACAGTATGCTGTGATATGGTATGCTAGTTTGTTTTGGTAATAGTGTCTGCCAGTCTGGCTGTGATGGTATCTGAGACACCTCTCCTCTCTGCTCCTCTCTGGCAGGAGGGTACCACCCGGTGAAGATCGGGGACCTGTTCAACGGGAGGTACCATGTGATCCGCAAGCTGGGGTGGGGTCACTTCTCCACCGTCTGGCTGTGCTGGGACATTCAGTGAGTCACCGATCTCTCTCTGCTTCATCCACACGATCCCCAGAACTGCGGCTCTGCCTCGATACCACAGGCACCCAGACAACGGCCACAACAGAACCGTTTGTTAGCGGCACAGTCAGAGGGAGGAGGCAGGAACTGACAGCGCTTGCTGCTAAATGATACTCAGGGCCAACATCTGATCCCCAATTTGCATCCCAGATCTGACCACCACCTCATCACTTTTTAACACTGCGCTCATTTAGGTGGCCATTCAGGCCTGAGACACGCGCGTAACCCTGCCAAAGAGCTTCCGCCAGGAGCTGCACACCTCTGCTGCTACGAAGCGCATTTAAACATGCGCCGCTAAATATCCTCACGCACATCTGGGGTGGAGTTTACTCAAAATGGTGGCGTTTTGCCCGAAACAGGGGTGTGTCTCATTATATTCCACGATTTTTACTTGATACTTAACTCTTGTTTTCTTTCCACGGCCCTTCTGTGCAGGAGAAGGTCGAATGAGTCATCCAACGCAGTGGGTATTGTTGAGAGCTAGACAGGCAAAGTCCAGTAAAAGTGCAGATAGAAAACATTTGACAAACAATGGATCTAATCACATTTTATAGAATGGTCAATGAAATTGTGAATGTTTACTTTCTTCAATGAAGAAAATTGCATGAAATCTCTGAGGTATGCAGTGTGGGGGCACGGAAGGAGGATGAAATGTGAGATGAGTGAGATGCACTCCAAAGGTTCGATAATCAACTCACCTGGTGTGATGAAGTGACCTGCCGACCCTTAGCATGCTCGTGGGTCACACATTAGCACACACACGTACCAGCAGATAATGTCCCATGTGAACTGGTTGTAAGATGTCAGGCTTTCCCTGAAAACAATAACTAGATAGCCAGCAAATACAAACGGGAATCATTTTGTAGCACTGTATTTTAACACTGTCATTTGAAAGGGGAGTATGGTCATTCAGTATATTTTGAGAACAGCATTCCCTATGACAGAGCACAGTTCAGTGAAATAGCTGGCACAGTTAGAACAGTTGAAAACCATGCTAGAGATCCAGAGAGCAGACTATTACTCCAGGGAGATGTGGTTTTCCGGGGCAAGTTACATTTATCCACAGCGCACAACTTTGTACCAGCTATTTTAAGAGATACGCAGATGCCTAAGTTAGGTCTGAATCCCAGAAACCGGAAAAGTTTAACTGAGGCACACAGCCTTAGAAGGGGAAGGTGGTCTCCTCTGCGCTGAGATGTGTCTCCAGACGGGATCAGCGCTGTGTGAACCCGCTGGGGCAGAGGACATCAGCGCCCCGCAGCCAGATTACCAAATATGGAAGCGGATCTGGAGCTTTAACGCCCCTCGGTCAGCCTTAATCTTGTGGCACAGAGCCCTCCGCAGAGTTCAGCCTCGGCCTGACTCTGAGCGCACAGCCTGTCCGAGTCCTGTCAGACGGGACTGACGTGAGGCAGGCAGATAAAGGGGTTCTACCTGCACGCTGCTGTAGCTTCTAAACATGCCTTCATAGCCAGGTGAAGCAGAAACAGGTGAAACACAATGTTTTGACCTGTATGATTACAGCCTTCATCGGGTGAATCTTTCCCTTTTGGGTTTTGAGTTTTTTCCCAGGCTTTGACTGTATAGCTCAAAATGTATTACAATAGCTTTTATTTCACCAGGATATAAAGGTATTTGAAGAAACAATGTGTTTCTTTTTATCAGTGCATCTAGCTTTGGCCCAGCACATAGAACTATGTATCTTCTGTTGAACTTTAGAGTACGGCCCTGCAGTGCATGTTTGCAGTACGTTCTGTTTTTTCTCCTGCTGCTCCGTTCAGCCTGTAAGAGGTGGCAGACAGAGGTGTGCAGAATTTGCTCTGTCCTCCAAAGTGTGCCGCTGACCCCAGGTCAGTGTCTGCACACAGGAAGCTGAGGTGCAGTATGTGGCAGTTTACAGCAGCGGGGCAGGGAACAGCTCCCTCTGTTCCTGCTGTTTACCAGGGGCTGGGAGCCAAGTCTCAGTGTCAGCTCCTCATTTCAGTAACGCTCAGAGATGTGTGTTTGCTCTGTTCCAGGGGGAATGTGTGTTTATGTGTGTGTACACGTGTGTTTATGTGTGTGTGTTTGTGCTGTTTCAGGGGGAATGTGTGTGTAATGTGTTTGATATGTGTTTATGTGTGTGTAATGGGTGTGTAAAGTGTGTAATGGGTGTGTTTACGCTGTTTCAGGGGGAATGGGTGTAATGTTTGTGTAATGGGTGTGTAACGGATGTGTAACGGGTGTGTAATGGGTGTGTTTGCGCTGTTTCAGGGGGAAGCGCTTCGTGGCGATGAAGGTGGTGAAGAGCGCGCAGCACTACACTGAGACAGCGCTGGACGAGATCAAGCTGCTCAGATGTGTAAGGGAGCGTTCACCTGCCTGTTCACCTGTTCATTCACCTGCCCATTCACCTGTTCATTCACCTGCCTGTTTACCTCTTCATTCACCTGCCCATTCACCTGTTCATTCACCTGCCTGTTTACCTGTTCATTCAGCTCACATTTTCTGGGCCGGATGTGTTTGTGTATTCACCTGACCCGCTCCAGCCCTCCTGTCTGATCCTCTCTCTGTCTGTCGCAGGCCTACCTGTGCCTCTCTCTTCAGCTCCTTTTGTTTCCAGCCTGTGTGCTCTCTTCTGTCTTTCTCTCTGTCCCTCACATTCTGTCTCAGGTTATGTATGTACACAGTTGCATTCTGTCTTTCTCTCCTTATCTTTGCCTGTACCTGTGTAATTGTGGCCTTTGAATGTCTCCCTCATTCTGTGTCTGTGAGTCTCTGATGCTCTGCTTCACTCGTTCCTTCTGTCTCATTGTGTCTCCAGGTGCGGGAGAGTGATCCCAGTGACCCTAATAAGGACATGGTGGTTCAGCTGATAGACGACTTCAAGATCTCAGGAGTGAACGGGATCCGTATCCTTCCTAAAGGCGATTGGCTGAAGAGCGCGTGGTTCATGCGTCTGTGTGTGGTCACCTCAGTGAGGGTGTGTGTGGTCACGTCGGTGAGGGTGTGATGGAAGAGTGTGTGACCCTTGACCTCTGCTCTCAGATGTGTGCATGGTGTTTGAGGTGTTGGGGCACCACCTGCTGAAGTGGATCATAAAGTCCAACTACCAGGGGCTCCCTCTGCCCTGTGTCAAGAGCATCATCCGACAGGTAACACACACACACACACACACGCTCACGCACACACACACATACTCTCACGCGCACACGTACACACGCACATACAAACACACACGCACACGTACACACGCGCATGTACACACACACACGCACACACACTCACACTCACACACACACACACACACACACACGGAGAGTCTGATGCACAGTCTGATGCACAGTCTGACAGCTGGGACTCTGTGCTGCACTGCAGGTGCTGCAGGGGCTGGACTATCTCCACAGCAAGTGTAAGATCATCCACACGGACATCAAGCCAGAGAACATCCTGCTGTGTGTGGACGATGCGTTTGTGCGCAGGATGGCGGTGGAGGCCACCGAGTGGCAGAGGGCCGGGGCGCCCCCTCCCTCCGGCTCCGCAGGTACCCCGCTTTCCCTCTCCTCTGTCCCACTCCACAGGTACCCCGCTTTCCCTCTCCTCTGTCCCACTCCGCAGGTACCCCACTTTCCCTCTCCCCTGTCCCACTCCGCAGGTACCCCGCTTTCCCTCTCCTCTGTCCCACTCCGCAGGTACCCCACTTTCCCTCTCCCCTGTCCCACTCCGCAGGTACCCCGCTTTCCCTCTCCTCTGTCCCACTCCGCAGGTACCCCGCTTTCCCTCTGTCCCACCCAACAACCACTGCAGCCAGTTACTCTGAGGGCTATACGCTAATCCATACGAGGGCATTATGGAGTTAAATATGGAAAAAATCAGAAGCTTTGCAGGACAATTAAGTTGATTTGCACCAAAGTTAATTTTTGCAGTATGAATGTGGGACACCGATGCAAAGTTACTCTTTTAATGCATGAGGGTGATGGTGATAATGGTGATGACGATTATGGGATCCTAAGGGGTGGTGCTGATGTCGTTACCGTCGTAACGCCTCGTCCTCTCTCTCTGTTTCTCCCCCCAGTCAGCACCGCACCCCAGCTCAAACCGGTGAGTAGCTGCAGGAGGGACGGCCTCTCGGGGGGGGAGGGATCGAAACGCTCTTCCCCGCTGAACACGCAGACACACGCTAACGTGCTAATGTGCTATCCTGCTAATGTGCTAATGCAGGTATGCTAACGCAGCTCCTCTCTCTGCACCCCCAGGTGGGGAAGATCTCAAAGAACAAGAAGAAGAAGCTGAAGAAGAAGCAGAAGCGGCAGGCGGAGCTGCTGGAGCGGCGTATGCTGGAGATCGAGGCACTGGAACGGGAGGCGGAGAGACAGCGGGCCAATGAGGCCCCGCCCACTCAGAGCCCGCCCCCCGCCCCCGGCGTCACCCTTGACGACAGTGATGAGGATAATGAGGAAGAGGAGGCCGAGGAGGAAGGAGAGGGAGAGGAAGAGGGAGAGAGAGAAAGGCCGACAAGGCTGACCAATCACACCTGTGAGTCTCTTTCTGCAGTCAGCACCTCTGCCTGAACCTGGAGGGAGTCCAGGGATGCAGCCACTGCAGCAAAACACCCAGATTAAAAAACATGCAAACGCAGGCGCTGCGTAGGCATCGGCGTCTGCTTAACGACTGGAACTGTGAGAAACTGAATTCCCCTGAAACCGCGGCTGGTGTTTCCCTGCTGCGGTCCGGTCTGCCTGGTGTTCCCTCTCGCTCTCACAGCTGCAGTAAAGGGCAGAATCAGCCTGCAGCAGGAGCAGGAGCCGGCAGTGACTCCCACACCCCCCTGCTCTGCGGCACAGAGACGTGTGCGGGGCCCCGTCTGATCAGTGGAGCTGATCAGCTGCCCTGTAGATCAGTGCTGCTCTCTGCTCTCTCCCACACAGTGTCTCTGCTGCTCTCTCTTTCAGTTTCAGGTCCAGGTCGCTTAATTTCAGTGGAGCTTTATTGGCGAGACGAACAAAAGCAGCATTGCTGTAATAAATGATGTGAAATGTCATAACTACTGTATGTAGAATGAAAGATATATACGCCTGTATCATTTGCAAGGGTGTATTCAAGGTACATGCACACATATACATTCATATGCTTCTGCTTCAGTCATGT
>CM032897.1:1290000-1305000 GCA_019176425.1 Megalops atlanticus | reverse complement strand
CAGCACATGCAGTCCTGTGAGTGTCACGCACGCGTGAACCGCGGTGTTGCTGACACACGCACGGGTTCTCGTGATCGCCACCTGCAGGTTCTGTGTGCTGTGTGTGAGTGTCCCCTCTGCAGCCCCGCCCTCACCATACTCTGCCCCTCCCCCCCAGGCATTTGAGCTGGCCACGGGAGACTACCTGTTTGAGCCCCACTCTGGAGAGGACTACTCCAGGGATGAAGGTGAGTCCCCCAAAACCCCTCCTGCCCCCTCAGACAGTCACAGACACACACACTCACTGAGGCCCGCATTGTGAGAGCTGTGAGCTCTCTGTAATTACACTCCCACTGCTGTTCTTTCAGAGACATAACTACATTACAAAAAATAATCTGCACATTAGCTATTGCTTGCTTCATAGATGTTGATGTTAATGTTAATCCATGATTGAGACTGAAGATGTAAGGTTTTAGGTATATAGTGTAACAGCTTTTGTGCAAAGTTTTTTAACACTGCTATAGCAATACTATACAGCACTTGTCATGTCATACTAATAAAGCATGAACCGAATTTGAGTTTGAACTTTGAATTTGAGTTTGCAGTCGTAGTATTTTCCCCATTGGGTCTTTCCACACAAAAGTATGAAATATCACAGTGAGTCCAGCATGTCCTGAGCTTTTAGGTTTTAATGATTTTAGTGCACCTGCCCCCTCCACGCCGACCCTCTCCCTGTCCCCTCACGCTCATTAGACTCACTCTTAGTGCTCACAGTCACGCCTCTCTCACGCCTCTCTCACTGACCCTGCCCTCTTACCCCCCCCGACCCTGTCCCCCCAAAATCGCCCCTCTCTGACACCCACTCTCGCTCACTCTGCCCCCTTATTCACACTCTCTCTCCCCCGTCCCCCCAAATCCGCTCTCTCTCCCCCTGTCTTCCAATCATCTCACTGTCATGCAGCCCTGTACTCAGACAGGAGTCTCTTTCCCTTCTCGCACAGATCTGAAACCTACAGCTCATTTCCTCATCCTTTATTCTCACTCTGCTCACATGAACCCTGAACCCAAAATGGTGAAAGTGTTTAACACGCACTCCGTCACTCCAGATAGTGCTGTTTAATAAATCTGCTTCATTTGGTCGGCTAACAGAGCAAACCTTGGCTCACACTTGACTGCGGTATATTATAAATATGTTGCATTCAGCCATTATGACAGTCAAAATCAGTCCTAGGATTGTGCATATACAGTAAGAGCAAGAGACTGGATGTTGCTGTGGACTGTCATGTGTGTGTTTGTCCACACAGTGTTTCCGTTGATACACACACACCTAAAGAGAAGCACACAGATGGAGTCTGTTCTCAGTCAGCATGGGCTTCTCTCATTCCAATCCCTCTCTCTCGTTCTCTTCCGCTGATGAGAGGTCACTAACACTGCGCTGTCTTTCTCTCCTTCCTTCCCTCCCTCTCTCCATCCTGTTCCTCCTCTGTTCCCTCTTCCTCCTCCTCCTCTCCCTCCCTCCCTCCCTCTGTAGACCACATAGCCCACATCATTGAGCTGCTGGGGTGTATCCCGAGACACTTTGCTCTCTCCGGAAAATATTCCCGGGAATTCTTCAACCGCAGAGGTAGTTCTGGGAGTGTGCTGGCGGGACTGAGGGACAGACAGGCACCCAGACAGACAGACAGACAGGCACCCAGGTGGACACACTGACAGACAGACAGGCACCCAGACGGACACATGGACAGGCACCCAGACAGACAGACAGACAGACAGACAGGCACCCAGACAGACAGACAGGCACCCAGACAGACAGACAGACAGACAGACAGGCACCCAGACAGACAGACAGGCACCCAGACAGACAGACAGACAGGCACCCAGACAGACAGACAGACAGGCAGGCAGATAGACAGGCAGGAATGAGGGGGATCTCTCTTGCCAGAACAATTTTACATGCGCAACCAGGAAAAAATCAATGATACAGGTGACTCATACAATATGTATTAAAGAATCAGATCCAGAGGATATGAGAATGTAGGAATGTTTCAGTCTGACATCTTATTAATAATTCAGCCATCAGACTTTTGCCTCTGGATGTGTGACACCCTCAAAAACGACAGTCAGGCTCCCAGAGCGGCCTTCTAAGGCAAGAATGTCGACCCAGTCAGAAATTCATACAAAATACAAGTGCCATCCTCTTCCTGCTTTTTCTTCATCTAGATGACTTTCATCTAAAGTAGGGCGAAGCAGCAGAGGCCGGATGGCTGAAGCAGCCAAGCAAAAAGGCGTAATTCTGAAAGCTGAAACACTGAGGATGAGACATATCTCATTATGAACACCGTGCATAATCACACACTCTACCATACACACACACACACACACACACACTCCAGCTCAGCAGGAGCAGTGAGACCCAGCCTGCTCCTGCCTGACAGAGGAGAGCAGGGAATGCCTGTCATTCTGTCTGGTGCCACTGGGTGGCAGTGTTCCCTCAGTCCCACAGCGCGCGTGTGTGTGCATGCCTCCCTGATGTGAGTGTACCTGTTCTGTTGTGTCGTTGGTGTCGCTGTCGGTGCGTGTCACGCGGCGCAGATCACATCGCTATGATCATGGAGCTGCTGGGGCCCGTGCCACGCAAGCTGGCCGCCGTCGGGAAGTACAGCCGTGAGTTCTTCACCAAGAAAGGTAACGGCCTCTGCCCCCTGCTGGAGAGGAGGGGAACTGCGACTGCTGGACAGGAGCCGCCCTGTCTCTCCTTCCTCAACGACCTCGTACAGGATGTGCCTGATTACCTGAGAATGCCAGATATGCACAAACAGACTGTACACCGAGAGTGGAATGTGTTAATAAATGCATACATTTTTAAAACTTCCATCACTATCACACAGTATATGAACAGACATGTTTTCAGAATTTGATAGTGTGAGCATGTGTTGTCTCTCCAGGGTACTGGCTATATTAAATGATAGATGCACAGCAGTGTATTTACAGCAAGATAGGTCGATATAAACCCAAAGTGGTAATACCAGAGGATAGGAGGTTGTACTTTGAAGCTTGCGTCACTGACAAACGATACCAAACCTGTGAATGCAGCGCTTTCATCTCTGTTCAGAAGTGCTGTATATGCGCTGTGATTTATGAATATGATTTTTACACCCACAATATTTGACAAATATTCATCTAATAAGTTTAATATTATACTATTTTATCTTCCCCATTCCTAGTCATCATTATAGTTTTCAGATTCACACCTATGCAGTTGCAGCACATGAAATTTGACACAATCTCTTTGTTTGCCCTGATTCTACACTCAAAGCAGTTTGTCACTGCCCTCTGCTGGTTGTGGAGAGACCTACAGTTTTTCAAATCAGTCCTGAAATGCTGATTACTTTAATTTCAATGTCTACATAGCATGTTATCAACACCTTTTAATAGATTTATAAACATATGTACAACTTGTAAAAATAACAATACCGATTATTATGAATGTGATTAAGTAATATGCCTCTCCTACAGCGAGTCATTTGATTGAAGTGATGCCCTGACAGCCTCAGTAACAGTCACCTCATTGATTTTGGGTGTGAGGGAACTGCAGCTCACTGACTGCGGCTCCACACGCATGACGGGACTCTGCACCTGCTGTGTGTGGAGTTCACCAGGCTGCTGACTGCATCTGGCCAAGTATTTGAAATAAGCACTGCTGTACAACAGCGCTCACAAACAGGCTGACCGCAGAACGGTGAATTCCAGCCAGTCACAGCCTCCTGGCCCGTGTTGTTTCTCTGTGTACCAGTTTTCATTGTCTCAGTGTAACGGGCTGTTTCTGTCTCTCCTGTTCCGAACAGTATGTCACTCATGCTGTTTAATGCTCTGACTGTCATTATGGCCTCTTTGATGCCCTCTATGTCCGTCTCTTTCTCCACTGCTGGGAACCATCACAGGGTCACAGACCCTTTCCCTCCTCTCTCTCTCTTTTTCTCCCTCTCCTCCACTCCATCATCTCTTGCTTTCTCCCTCTGATTGTTTCTCTGTAAAGAGGGCTGAACTCCTGTTCCTCGTGTCACTTCCTGGTTATACCTTTTAAGTTGCTCTCTAGTCTCTCTTAGCCTCTTCGCATCACAGCTCTCCCTGAGCGCCATTTTCTCTGCTGCCCCCTGCAGGTGAGCTGAGGCACATCACCAAGCTGAAGCCGTGGTCGCTGTTTGACGTGCTGGTGGAGAAGTACGGCTGGCCCCCCGAGGACGCGGGACACTTCACCCACTTCCTGCTGCCCATGCTGGAGATGGTGCCGGAGAAGAGGGCCTCGGCCGGGGAGTGTCTGCGGCACCCCTGGCTCAACTCATAGCGGCCCTCCCTGCCCCCTTGTGGCAGCCTCCGGAACTGCTACACCTCACACAGACTGGAGGGAGAGAGGGAGGAGGATGGGGGGTGGGGGTGGGTGAGCACGATCCACCCCAGTCAGAGACAGACCCCAGGTTTTAATCTTGCCCCCACGCACACACGCAGGCAGATGCACACAACATACAGGTGAAGCTTTGCCATGTGTCCTGTGTCACAGAGAGCAGCTGCAGAACAGCCAGCCGGCCCCTTGCCCTGTCGCCCTGTCGCCCTGTCACTCTGTCATCCCCTCGCCCTGTTGCCCCCTCGCCCTTCGTCCCTTGCCCCTGGCCCTGCATGTCCGGGCAGCGGGCCGTGGCAGGAGGCTGTCTTCAAGCTGAGGTTTCCATCGGGACCATTTGGATTCTTTCATTCTGTCTTCCTCACCACACGCCCAGAGGTCGGCCTCATACTCCACTCCCACCCCAGCCCCCTGTGTGTCAGTCCCTGAGCCGCAGCACCGAGAATCCACAGGAAACAGAGACAGACAGGGAGAGGCAGCATGATTATTAGCCTAGCGGAGTGGGGCAGAAGATCAGAGCAGTTGCAACATAGGAACAGCAGGAGGCGCTGGAGAGCCGTAGAGGGCAGCGCCACTGTTCTCGTTGTGAGGATTGTGTCTTCCAAAACGCCTCCAGACGCCTGGAGGAGGAGGAAACCCAGACGCACAGGAACCTAAGACACAAGGAGAAGCCTGGTCTGTGCGTGGACCTCCCAGCCAACAGGGGGAGCTCTAGGCACAGAGGACGCTGTGAGAGGGGCCTATGTTTGTGTCCAGTGGCCGCAGCTCTCTTGGACTTCCTGAACTGTTCACCTGGAGCTAAAATGTAACCCTGATTCCAAGAAATGACCTGAAACACTGGCCAAAGGGATACAGCCACCCTCTTCCCCCCACCCTGCGGTAAAATCACTGACCAACGCTCCTTCCTCCCATTTCTCCCGAGAGATTTATCAGTGTAGACACTGTAGCGCACCGCTTTCACAACACTGACATCCTAAAGGAACAGTAACCAAATACTCTTTTTTAACCAGTGGAGCAGTTGTGCTGCTGTGTGGTGGGAAATAGTTTCAGACGGAGTGCTGAACATCTGAACAGGACTGACAGATTGTGAATGCACAGCCCAGCCCCCTCCCTCGGTGAGGATGCTAGCAGTGTTGCTGAGCTGCTCATACCCCACCCTCTCTGCTGCATGTCACATTCCAGGCCCCTGCTGAGACAGGCAGCAGGAGAGGTCTCTCTCCACAAGGGGGCGCCACAGACAGTGTGAAAAACAAGAAAAAAACAGACTGACTTGACTGCTTTGTCGCGAAGAGGTTTCTGCTCTGAAATTGTGAAGCCGGAGTGACAGATGGAAATGTGGTGGGCAGGTGTTGTTTGCATTATTATAGTTTTTATGTTTGTTCATTTTTTCTGTCTTTTTGATGGGAAATGGCCACCGCTGTCATTGGTTTGAGGACATCTGACCACCTTCCTTTGCTGCATACACCTCCTGAGGTCCCTGTTTGACCCCTGATTACACCCCTTCTCCCCTTTAAAAAGCAGCATGTTTCTGATATAACACGCCCCACATCTTTGCCTAATCCTTAAACCCTGGACTTCTGATTGATTTTTCAAAAAAAAGTGTTCTGAGATGGAGGTTGCACTTGTCTTTGTACATTTGTTCAGGGATTGACTGTACATAATACTGGGATACTGACACGTAGTTCAGCTGGAGGATGGACCGAACGCACAGGTCATTCCAGGAGAGGAGCCCTGGCTGTGTCTTCGAGATCACCACGGACACCCGGTTTGTGCCCCCAGTTTTGCGAAGACGTGAGGGCTACAGTGGCACTCGGAGCTGGTGGCACGTCAAACTACACCACCTAGCGGCTAACAGCAGTACTGCATCTCCCACACCGGCAGGTCATAGTGCCATCGACTCTTCCATTCCATCTCTCTCTGTCATTAGTCCAGTTGCCTATTTTTGCAATAAATGAGTATAAGTAGATGATGAAATATTTTTAAAATAAACTTAAATTAATTTAAAAAAGGAAAAAAGAAAATAATTTCTCCGGTGTTGTGACAGTGACCAACTCTCGTCCGCGTTGAGGTGATTGTGTTTGTCTGTTAGAGATGTCTTTATTTCTTTTGTAATTATTATTATTATTAGTTATTTTTTACTCAGATGTCACTTCTTCCCCCTCTCACCTGAACAGTGCTGCTCTTTTTGGACATATGTGTTGGTGATGAAATCGATCAAACCTTTTTTTGCAATAATGGCGAATATGAGAATGGTTTTGTGCAGCAACTGCTCCTGATTGCGTTCTTTCAGCCATGCCCACTGTTCTTCCCGACATCGACAGAACCGCGTCTCTTCTTGTCTGTTTTTCATGGACAGATTTAATAAAACTGCAGATGAATTCACGTCTCTCTCTCTCTCTCTCTCCTGGTGTGAGCTTTGCCTCTCTCCAGCTTCGGTCTCCGCGGAGCTCCGTATCCCAGCATGCCGATGGGAAACGGGGGACACGCGTTTGCAGTGTGGCTGTAAGAATTCTCCTGCCTCGGTCCACAGGGCCCGGTGCAGCACAACGGAGCTGCAGCTTTTCAAATGCATTGGTTCTTGTTCATTTTGTCTGACCACCATTAGGTTTAGCTAATTCCTGTACCCAGTAGTTTTAAACTGCTGTTCGTTCCTATCTGTTTGTTTAAATTGGGTTGTGGGAGGTTTTGTCTTCACTGCTGTAATTGTCCTGCTCTGACAACCTACTTCTGCTCCATGTTTGCAAACTGAAGACGCTCTCCTCCCCGGGACACCTGGCGAGTTTACGGGTAATACGGGGGTTCTTAAGTATTATAACTCACAAGCGTAAAACACCAGGCACAACCATGTGTCGTCACCAAGATTAAAGTAAAAAATGGCTGGCTAGTTTTGTACCTGTTTGCATGCAGCATTTGCTGAAGAGTTGTTACCAGTCAGCAGACAATGATGTCGAGTGTTAACTTTTCCGAAATAATCAGATTCTGACTGGAGTCCAGATAAACAGGAGGCGTAATAACATATTTGCTGGGTTGATGTCACTTGGGTGATGGATTCCTTGAATTTGAGACGTTTGGACAGTAACAATTCTGAATACAGTCATAAAGTGTGAGCAGAAAAGTAATAGATATTGTGCGGCTCATTTGAGCTTTGAGGGTGAAAAATGGGAATATTATTGTTGTCAGCGCTAGCTAACACCTGACCGCTGGAAAGCTAATGGTAACACTAGTAACTGTTTAGTGTCTGCTGTAATGAGCATTCCGTGCGCAGCACAACGGGGCAGGAAATTGGCAGACACTACTGTCTTAAGAAGATCTGGGTGTCGCCTTATCCGTGTAACTGGATGGTTCATTCAATATTTAAGAAATGCTAACAATCAACAACGGATGAAGTTGAACACTGACCACTGGGCGGCAAGGAGAGCGCTTTGCCACAAGTGGCCAACAGGGGGAGACAGAGTACAGTAAACGGCATCCTACGGCACAATAAGACGGTCATCGAGTTTAAATGTAGTTTCTTGAAGAAGAAATTGTTGCTTCTTAATGTGTTAAAACTTCTAAATGTGTAGTGCAGCTGATGAGTTCGGAAAGATGTTTTTAGGAGTGCATTGTAATTAAAAAATTGCATTTACCCGATGCACGCGCTGTTTCGGAAGGCAGTTTTTGGCTCAAATTACGGCTCTTTCTGCAATCTGATATTTACAACTTTGGTGCAAAGGCAGTACACCAGCTCGAATTGTATCTCGTGATACTTTGGGTTTTCGGCTTTCTGATTTTTTTTTTAACGAAGACTCAGAAGTCAGAATGAGACGTTGCAGTGCAGCGCAGTGGTCGAGGTATCTACGATTGCTAATCAAATCCATTTACAAATGTGCAGACACGCTTTCGTTTTCATAACAAACTAATCTTATTGTTGAGAGCGCTCATTCGTCCATGTCACTCTAAATTTCAAATTCAGCATCCCCAGACACGTCGTATGTGAGCAGCAGAGGTTTAACACTTCATTTATGTCATATAAGTTTATTTCCTGTGGGATTGCACTGCCGTAAGATTTATGACAGGATATTAGATCAGAATGTACCCCCAACAAAACACAGGAATAACATGCTTTATCTATTAGGTGTTGAGATCTTCATGTGTCCTTCCTGTGTAAATCAGAAGTTAATATATGAGGCCATATGGCTGTTACTGACGAGGCGCGTCCTCAGCGGGTGAAACCAGGAGGACGCGCGTAACATTATCAAAGCGTGTCAGTAACTTTTGGAGTTATTTTTGATATAACACTTCCAGACTCTACATCCTTCAGTGAATTTAAAGATTGAGAGATCACTGCGGTATTGTAGAGGTTACTATTACTGACTATATTGCTTTTATAGTGTCTGATTTTGCTTATTCTGTAAACGCTGCATGTTTTGTGAATGTGCTCTTGGTCGTGGGTGTGTGTGATTGAGGTGAGTGTGATTGAGGAGTGTGTTATGGGTCATGCGGGTGCTGTTTGTGGGGGTGTCAGCCTTTCCCCTGTCACACCCCAGTGCTCATGCACAGCAGGTGTGGCCGGTAGGCTCCTCCAGTCAGCCTCCCAGCTCGGGATGTCCCCCACAGCTGCACCCTGCCCCTCAGAGAGCACTGGCCCTCTCCCCGGCTGCGGACGGCCCCCTCACTACCTCTCTGACTCCCGGAGACCGGGGCGGAACCCGGGTCCAAACCACTGAGCGCATCTCAGAAAAAAGAAAAAAGACAGCGGCACGCTGGGACTTTTCAGCCTGCACCTGGCGGGACGGGCAGTGGAGCGGATCGCTGTGAAGGCAGGCGGAGGGGGAGCCCCAGAATTCAGCAGGGCCTCTGTCCGAGGGAGAGCCGCTGAAGGTGTGCATGACTGCGGACATGACTGAGGAAAAAAACACAAAGAAATGAAGAACTTGGCAGGATGAGGGGAGATTTCAAAGTTCTTTTTTTTTCTGAAAGCAGGAGGGAGAGAATCGTCTCTGCGCTTTTAATTCGCTCCCCAGAGGAGCCTGTTATTTATGAACGCTGCCCTCGGCTTTGCCCCTTCCTGCTCCAGTCTGCCTTTGAGCAGGACACTCCGTTACCATGACAACCGAAGCTCCAGTCACTCAGCCAGCTGCAGATTAGTTCAGCAGTGGGGGTGGGGGCTCGGTGGTGATGGAAAGGGAGGTGGGGAGGGGGGTCATGAGAGAAGGAGGGGTGAGAAAAGTCAGGAGAGAGAGAGAGAGAGAGGCAACGTCACTGTAAGAAAGATAGCCACATAGTCAGAGAGTGGGAGAGAGAGGAAAAGAAGAATTTGCAAACTTTGTGAGGCTCAGAGCTGGAAGGGAGAGTCTTCTCTCACTCGGAGGCCGCCTGGCTTTGCTCTTTGGAAAGAACTGGCAGCCGTTTGGCTTTGTGGGAGACGGAGGGGAGGCTGTGATCAGTGAGGGGCTGCAGAGGAGGGGGTGTGAAAATTAAAAGGAGAGAGGAGAGACGGAGGAGAGCCGCGAGAGAGAGTCATGCGAGTGGATGTTTCCGTGTCCAGTGTCAGATTTCAGAAAATGAAAACAAGCCAGGGAGCTTCTGCAGCGTCCATCCAGCTGGGAAAGGTAAGGAGACCTGTGTGTGTGTGTGTGTGTGTGTGTGTGTGTGTGTGTGTGTGTGTGTGTGTGTGTGTGTGTGTGTGTGTGTGTGTGTGTGTGTGTGTGTCTGTCTGTGTGTATGTATGTGAGTGTGTGCCTGCTTGCTCTGTGTGTGTGTGTGTGTGCTTGTGCTTGGCTTTGTTTCATTCAGTACTCTTTGACTCCCCTCTCTGAAACTCAGTATATGTGTGTTTGAATCCACCGGTCCTTTCTGTAGGACGTTATTAAAGTTAAAAACGAAATAAATACTATGATGGTGAAGTGTACCACTGGCATGATTACAGTCTTAAAGCTGGCAGAAGGAAACTCTCTCAGCTGGATTTAAAGTTTGTTTCCTGACAAACGCACAGATAACAGAGAGGGAAGAGGGCTTGGATGCCGGTGAATGTAAGAAGTGCATGTATCTGAGACACAGCAGTCCTGCTTCGCTGAGAAGGGGAAACGTGAATGAATGAGACCTTACACACTTCCCTTTCAGACAAGAAGTTGTGTACATTTCTGATTAATTTAGGTCATTAATTCAAGAAAGAAGTAGAGCCAGTAGGTAGTGTTTTATTTTATGGTATGCTTTTTTGTCATTTTGTAAGTGCAGAAAGTTGGGATTTTGATCTATTTAAAAATGAAATATAATTTCAGGTTTAATTTAATCTTGAAAAAATAAAGGAAATATTTGATTGACTTCCTACTTGTCATATAAAAAGGTGTTTGTGTTTATACCGATGACTTCCCCTGGGAATGGGGCATGCAGCTCCAGGTGGAGACCCATTGGGTGTGTAAAGCGCTGTATCTCTGGGTGATCTGAGCATCCAGGACCCTCAAACCCTCCTTGCATCATCACACATCTTGATCTTGCGCAAGTTCGTAGCATCTGGGTGGAAAAACTCTTCGGTCTTCACACTGTCTGTAAATGAGCTCCAGAGCGCTGTTCCAGCTGTTTCTGTTTAATATGCAGAAGCGACTGAATCTGCCACAGCAGAAAGGCCAGCAGCGGATACAGCGCAAACAGGAACCAGCGCTGGGGACCGGACCGTCACATTCACTGCCACTCCCAGCTCCTCTGCAGTGTTCAAACTGCTCCCGTCCTTAGCTGTGTGGGGTTCTAACCCCCCCGCACCTCCCGGCTCAGGGTCCCACAGTGGGGCAGCAGTCAGTGGGGGGGCGGGGGTGTCCGTGCTGTGCCCTCAGCCCGGCTCTCGCCTCCCCTGCGCTGGTATCAGCCAGCAGGCCCGTTTGGTAGGATGAGCTGTTTACATTCCCTAAAGGCCTGATAGCCGCTAGCAGTATTACACTGTGCAGTGCATGACCGTACTCTCAGCTCCAACACAGCAAGCCAGACTCCGCATATCGCACAGTACGAAAGTCATTAAAAGGGAATTCCTGCAGATCGGGGGATAATGGGTTTCCTCTGTCTCTTTCTACTGTAAAATGACACAGGCAGGCAGGCTGGGTAGCTGCGCTCTCTGAGGGGGAGAATCGAAACCCCAGCTCTGTTTCTATAGCCTCCAGATAGTGCTGTAATCTGCACACTGTGATCTGAGTTTAAACATTCTTATCATTGAGGAAGAAGGTACTCTGTAACTTCGACTGCAGCATTAATGTTATCCCACTGGGCCTCAGAGCACATGTTTTTAATTAATTTAATAAAGTGACAGCAGATTTTTCTTGTTCGGATGAGAGTTCATTGAAACAGAAAAAAGTGAGCATTATTGTATGTTTCTGTTTGTCTAGAGTGGTAGTAAGAACAAAGGCAAGTGGACGTTTGAGATGTTGGTACGTGAACAGTGTTTTTCACTTCAGGCCAGTAACTTTGTTAGCTATTGTTAGGCTGAAGATTTTCCACTTTACAGTGATGACCTCTGACCCTGGTGAGTCACCTCTGACCTCCTTCCTTCTTGCCCAGCAACTATCAGCTACCTGTAATCTAGGTGTGTGTGAGTTTTCTCTGGCCGAATGAGGCCTTTTAGGGGACTTGAAGCACTGCAGGACACAGGGAAGCGGCTGATCAATCTGGTTGTGAGTTGAGTGTGATCCCACTTGGGCATGGCCAGTAGACAGCTGGCACAAGCCGAGATCAAGCTCTGCAGGAGGCCTCATAGGTTTAGGTAGTCACGGTAATCAGGGCCTCTGATGGGGGGCAGTCTCCATGGAGACAGGGGCAGAATGTGTCCCGCGGTGAGTCTGGGAGAATTCCTCCTGCTTTGTGTGAGCAGGGAGAGGGCCAAGATGTGCTTATTGTCAAACTCTGTTCCGCCTCCCCTCCTCCCTCCCCCCGTGGGGTCCTGGGACAGCTTGCAAGCTGTTGTTTTGATGTAAACTGGGCCTGTTGAGTGAAAGGAATGACGCAGTTCCTTCAGTGATGCCTACAGCTTCCCAGGGCTGCTCTGCTCAGCCACACTGGTAGATGAAAGAAAAAAAGAAGATTTGTGCGCATACTGATGTAGTAATTTGTTTGTATAAAAATAAATTGATGTGTGTGTATTACGTTACATTACAGTACATTCATTTAGCAGACACTCTTATCCAGAGAAACGTCCAGCAGAAGAGAACAGAAGTGTATCCATCCAAGTTGAATGCGCAACAGTGTCAGACCAGCCTAACAACACTCCAAAACCAGGGAGCATCCAAGCCCTACCACAAGTTAACTTGTGCTAATCTGAAACTACCACAGATTTACCTGTCTTAATCTGAAACTAGACAGCCTAGAAACCTAGAGGAAGTCAAGTAGCTTTTATTTGGGAAACATTTGTCCACAATTCCATGATGTCAGTAACACTAGCATTTGCTACAGCTTTGAAAATGAAAGATGGAGGTTGGGAGCGATAGTATAAAAACGAGTGAGAGATGCGAGATACTGATCAGTCAGGCTGTCCCTCTGAACCCCTCAGAGCGTGTCAGAGAGTGTGTATCTGCCTGAGCTGCCTGGCAATGAGGAAAACCCTTCATCCCTCAGATCAAACCGTTGGGAGGTTAAAGCTGTCAGCAGTCCGGTTTGGAGGGGGTTTGTGTGTTTGGAAGCAGAGATTGGCCTCCTGTCCTGCATGTTGCCTGCTTCTCTCTCGATGGGCTGGGTGCTGCTGGCCTCTACAGCACGTTCTGCACTCTCTCCTAACAATGGAAAACGCCTGTGCTCCTTTCACTGGCCGATATTCTGAAGCTGTTGGGTGATATGAGTTATGGAGGGAGGAGTGTTTGTTCCATTCTCAACCAAGTGCAATTATACCCTCTAATGTTCTCCAGCATTTTGACACATCATTTAACAGCTCAGACCCTCCATTCAGTCCTGACTGTGCTGATTTTTGTGATGGGGAGAAGTGAAATAAGGGGCCAGTTGTATGTTTTCAGTTTATAAATCTATAATGATCTATAGGCAGCAACAATCGCACTGCTTCTGTCCATTGCTAATTCACAGTGAATAGAAAAGGAGAGCAGCTGCCTCTGACTGTTTTTTAACCTGATGGCAATCCATATCTACAATAAGCTACAGTTTAGCAATCTGTAGGTTTATGATAGAGGCACTGGAGTGACAGCTTTCAAAAGCACCGTAAACACTATTTATTCAAAGCAAAGGAATTCATCAAGCACAATTCATATAACAAGCACAATTATTTCTATACGTTACTGAGGGCTGAGGGGCTTATGTGTAATTTATAATGGGTTATAGCTAAGGGGTGTTTATTCGGTTTAAGTACATACTGAAGTTTTGTTATCCCAAGAAAAAACGTAGTAAAGTTAGTGACTGTCTGCGGAAGACATCGTTCCCAAGATCTCGGCTCACACCGCTCCTCAGGGAATAGTGGGGAATTATAAAAATCTGGCCCTCTCAGGGGTGCGGGGGGGGTGCCTCTGAGGCCTCCCGGGAGTCCTGAGGCCAAACCCCCGGAAATCACAGCTAATGCTAAAAATGGACAGAATCGCTCTGGATCTGGCAGAGATCTTCACTCATGATTTTATGAAGACCAGGGAAAAAAGGTCAAGCCGTCAGAAAATCTTGATATTCATTGAGATATTGAAAGATCAGTCACATGAACAGGCAAGCCATACTGCAATGCTGAATGCAGGGAGAGGCTGTATAAACACAGAGAAATCTGTATTCTTTAGCTGCAGCAAGGCTTTGGAATAATTTCGGTGGTCTGGATGTTCATTCCGTGTTCTGAAGTGGCTTCCCTCTGTTCGCCTCCGGCGCTGGCATGTTCTGAACATTCTGCTGACGTTGGAAAAGAAGCCGCCGAATCAAAATGATCCGTTTCCCATCTTTTTCAAAAGGATTTTGCATTTTGCATTACCAATTGTTTTGTATGAACTCCTACCAGGCCGCCATTGAGCACAGTGTTTCATTCAGTGTTTCAGAATGCCTGGGGAGGTTCTTCCTCACCAACGCTACCCTCTGAAGATATGGCTGGTCCTCTCTGGTAGACCTAAATTACCCCATGATTGCTCAAAGTAAAATCAGTAAAAGCTTATTAGACATATTATAGTATGTTTGCTTTGCAAGCTGCTATGGAAGAATGTATGTGCTGAATGACTACAGTAATTGTAAAATTGCAGTGCACCCCGTGCCCTGTCCCACCTGAGAACAAAGCAGGTGACTGTGCCTGCATTCCTGCTTATTTGGGAGAGCTGAGGTGGGCGTGTCAGACAGGTGAGGCATTGTGTGAAGGTGAGCCAGGTGTTTCTCCTGCGCTGTGGGTCTAAGGCCAGCTGGAACACCTGTCTGTACCTCCTACAGTGAAACTCAACCTCTCTATCAGAAACTCTAAAAATCAATGCACAACTCTTTGTTCTGATCACTTGATGTTTCAGTTTGATGGCTAGTTTTCTGTGATGTGTTGGAAATGGCCAAGTAATTGAATCCAGGAAATCAGTCTAATTTCTAATTTTCACATATTTTGTTGTGAGGATCTGTTCGTATGTTACCTGTGTAACTTCACATCCACAGCATCCATGTGGAAGTGTTCTGGGGGCAGCAATGACTGTGGCAGATTTACATCATTAAAGTGA